>OAMR01000460.1:913361-985483 GCA_900205405.1 Echinochloa crus-galli | reverse complement strand
GCTCGAGGGGCTCTCTCGAAACAGACGGCATGAGCGTGTGCGTGCGCCAGCGGTGGCAGCATGGCTGGCCAAACCTATTGAGGCCAAGCTACCAGATTACCGTCGAGGGAGCGACGGCTCGATGCCGAGGTGTCGGGCCGCCGACGAGGGCACGCGCGCGAATATCAACAGGCCAGGTGCCAACCACAAGCACATACGTGTGTGTCACTGTGTCAACGTAATGTTTGCTGGATATATACTGATCAGTTCATGTTATCTCCTTGTCTATCTCGTGTCCTCGAAGGTGACATCAAGGTCCTTTCATGTATACGGAGTAGGAGGAAAGTAGAGGCCGCCGACGCTGTAATATTTAGCAAAAACAAAATCTATATTTTGCCATGATCAATGTGACCCATAGGAACAGGACGCCACGAGTCCAGACGTGCACGTGTTGTATATTTTGCCAAGATCAACGTGACGCAAAGGAACAGGACGCCAGGAGTCCAGGCGTGGCACGCGCAGGCGCGTTGCCGTCTCAGTCGAGTTCGAAACAGATTAGGACCACAAGTTGATTCTTCAAAATCTTAAGGGGCTTTTTACAAAATTATGACATACCGCTGAATCAATCCTTGCTTTATAATTAGATAGAGATTAGGGGGTTCGTAAAATTAGGATGCTTTGATTGATGAAACGAAAGTTTTATATCTTTATAGCATACTAGCGAGAACGCACGTGTGACACACACGTTTAATAGAAAATACGGAGGTCGTGTTGGTTACGAACTCAACGATTATATTAAAGGGTTTTCACAAAACTACAATGTAATAAAGGACCGTGGGTTAATTTTTGAAAGTGCATCTAGGCACTTAATCAATTTTGGTGATTAATGATAATGAAAATTTGGATATAATGTTGTGTATGAGTGTGCAGGAATAAAATGAAAAGAAAAGATAAGAAATGTGAAAGGAAGGTCCCTAACTCTTATTTGTATTGTGGGTGATTCGATTGAAGATTTAAATTTGGTTTTCGGTTTGAAATTGAGTATAGGACCACCGTACTATCAAGGGGGACGTATTCGATAAATCCTAGTTGTCAAAGTGCTATGCTTGAGATGAAAATCCACTTGAGAGACACAAAAACTCACTTTCACTGCCTTTCTGCCGGGCCGGAACTTAGGCCGGATGATCCGGCCAAGAAGTTCTGGTCGGCTCGGTCTCGAGTTTTTCTGGGCCGGAAGTTCCGGCCGTAGCATCGGAACTTCCATGACTTGGTCGTTTTTCAGCCTCTCGAGTGTCCTGAGTACATGTTCCGGCCGCTGGCCGGAAGTTCCGACAACAAGTTCCGGTCGGCTCTGTCTTGGTTATTTTCTGGGCTGGAAGTTCCGACCCTGGCCGGAAGATCCGACACTAAGTCGGAAGATCCGGCGAGGGAAATTTTTCTGGGGTGTTTATAACTCGTTTCTGTTGCTTGTCGGAAGATCCGACCCATGGTCGGAAGATCCGGTACCCCTTCGCAGAGCACATAACGGTAACTTTTTGAGGGGTTGGTATATATACCCCCTCACCCCCTCATTCATTTGCTGTTGCTCACACACGACCTAACACCCCTCTCTAGCATTCATTCCACTCCTCTACTACCTCCCAAGCTTGATTCTTGCAAAGATTCACCTAAGGTTTGAGGGTGAGAGAGGATTTGAGGTGTGAGACAAGAGCCCTTTGTGAGCTTCCCTTTGTTCATCTCAAGAAGCACTTGAAGCAACTTTGATTCATTGATTCGCGTTTATTACTCTTGGAGCTTTGCTCCTAGACGGTTAAGCGTCGCCGGTAGCTCCCATTCTTTGTGGTTTGAGCACCGGAAAGTTTGCATCACCCCTCTCTTTGTGAGAGCCATTAGTAAGTAACTCTTTCTTCCTTTGTGGTTGATTGAGGGAGACTTGGGGCTAGGTGTGACAGCCCGGCTCTTTGTGAGCATCTCAACGGAGACGTAGCTCCTTTGTGGAGTGAACTTCGGAAGTAAATCCATTGTCTCCGTATGCTCACTTGTTCTTGTTGCTTTTTTCGCTTGATTTGGCCCGATCTACTTGAATATTGGTATACTCTGATATTGATCATATTTAGAAGGTTCCTTACATCATTTGTCATCTTTGTATTCAAGTAGAATCATCAAAAGGTCTGCAGAATTCAAATCTCGAAGTAGGTTTTTCAACCCGTCGGAAGATCCTACACAGTGTCGGATCTTCTAGGGTCCGGAAGATCCGAGACTGCGTCGGATCATCCGACAACTGACAGATTCTTGGAAAAAATTTACAGAATTTTATACCAGGCCTATTCACCCCCCTCTAGGCCTAGTGTTGATCCTTTCAATTTTTAAAAAACATTAGGGGGTTTTTGTAAAACTAGTAGAGTGCCGCACGTGTTTAGTAATGAAAAATGAGCAATAATTTTATGTTAATGCAAAATGTGCATGCATAACCAATTAATTTATCGAGCTTGATCGATAGATTAAAAGAGTTTGCCTATATAAGTGACCACATAGATTAAATGAAAAATAATATAGATAATTCATTCCCTTTTACAAATGAAATGACCAAATTAGGCTTTCCATGTTCAAACATGTGGTTGGACAAAAAAATACATATACATATATAGGGGTTTTAAAATATGTAGCACTGTCGCAAAGATAAAACATACTCCCTCTGTTCCAAAATGTAGATTGTTTGACTTTTTCAACCATAAGTTTGACCGCTTGTCTTATTCAAAAAAATTTATGAAAATATAATCAAATTTAAGGCATTTTTGAAGATTTTATATCAATAAAGCAAGCCACCACAAAAAATATGATAATTTGCACAAAATTTTGAATAAGACGAGCGAGTCAAACTTACGTTGAAAAAGTCAAATACCTACATTTTGGAACGAAGGGAGTAACAATTAACCGTGATTCCTTTTCTAGTATCTCCACTCGGCAAATCTACTAAAATTTCCAAAGCATACTGATCGGTGAACGGATCAAATAGTTGTCAGTCATCCTTCAAGTTTAGTGCCGAATTTTATTAGGAATTAACTAATTCTACAATAATGTAAGCATTCTAATTCAGTAGTCAAAGAATTGGCTAGGTGTATAATCCAGGCAACCCAAAATTCTATGGTAAAGCAACAAATCAAGTAACCCTGCCACCTTCTCTCAATCTGCTACACTTACCAACCATCATGCTTGTGCTCTCTAATTCAATTAATAAAATTAGATAGAGAAAATAATCATAATTTGTCTATACTATCAAGTCCCCCATTTAACAAACTACTGACGTCAAAACAATTCTATTGAGCCAGCAATTCAACCACGATCATCCATGCTCGACCGATGGCTATTGACATACTCAACCTTGCCAATAATGTAGCCAGTAGCCTATTGAAAGAAGTAGCAACCATGCATGTATCCACACTGGTAAGAACACAATAATAATAAATTATAAATGAACAACAACTAACCATGGTGTCGGCATGTCGGGTGATGAAAACTTGCTGGTCACTTTTTACTTGGATGAGATTATACTAATACAAGAAGTTGCATATTCCATGTAGCGTGCAACCATAACACATGGCTTTTTTTTAGTAACAAAACATGGCTTCCAAAGGACATGCAAATTTGTAAAGGGCGACAACATATAACAGATTAATCGATTATAGAATCAAATCAGCAAGGACTCTCCCAATGGTCTAAAGATAGAAAATGACTAATCTTCTAGTGGTCCCACAAGCTAACATGCAAGCATTTTCAATTAAAGCCATCTTAGATGTCAGAACAAACAATACGAGGATCTTGAATTTTTGCACTTACATAATTAGCAAAATAAGAAGAAAGAATAATGTAAGGAAAGAAATCATCAAATCTGGGAGCTTAAGGGGCTGTTTGGCACGGCTCCGCTCCAACTTTTACAACTCCGTTCTTAATTTTTTTATGCAAACATGTGTAGCTCCAAGTTTTGCAGCTCCAAGAAAAAAATAGAGTTGACCGGTACTGAAGCAAGTTTTGCAGCTCCAAGTTTTGTCCCGTACTGTAGCAGCACCAAAAAAACATACCAACAAAATTAATGCAAGGGTAAGAAGATATTTCCCATCAAATCCTATATTTTCTAGACCTGGAGTTGCATTTGTAGCTAAACACGTTGAGCGTGAGCCAGCTCTATATTAATTGAAGTAGACGGAGTGGATGGAGCTGAAAAATATGAAGTTGCTGTTCGAAATATAGACAATTTATTGATTAGACTAAAATGCACCGTGGGTACATGAACTTGCAGCGTTGTGTCAAATAGGTCCACGAACTTAAAAACCAGACATCCAGGCCCTCCAACTTGCGAACCCGTTCACCGCAGGTCCATCCTGGTTTTGCATGGCACTGTGCAACCCGGATTTGCTACAGTAACCGGTTTTGTTTTTCTCTTTTCTAATTTATTTTAGCTGAATCTTTGAAAAATCATAACTCTTCGATACAACATCGGATGAAGATAATTTTTATATAAAAATTGTAGCCCTCGACGAGATCTACAACTTTCTAGTTTTGAGTTTTTTCATTTGACGATGTTAAGATACTGAAAAAAATTATATAAAATTACAGCACCATAATAATCGCGTACTTTTGCTTCTCGCAAGTTCGGGGCGGCGCTCCTTTCCGGACGTGGCCGACCCGCGTCCTCACCGTCAATGTCAGCTAGCGCAGGTTTCCAGTCGTGGTCGAGGATTTGAGGGACGGACTAGCGTCATCCAAAGTTCATTTCTTATAAGAGTCATATATAAGCATTTGAGGGGTGAACTAGCGTCGGGAACGCATGCATTTCTACCAAAGCGCCATCGATAAATGCCGCGGCATCTGAGTCCAATATTGACCGCCAGAGGCGAAAGGAGCGCGTCGCTCTGTGTAATCCACGGCAGCAACGTCGAGGCCATGGGCATCAGGAATGCTGGTCGGAGCCTCGTCTGCACGCAGCCAGGACGAGCGGTGGCGACGTCGTCAGGTAGCGTGGTCGCCTGGACCTCGACCACGACTGGAGAGCTGCGCTAGTTGACATTGACGGTGAGGAGGCGGGCCGGCCACGTCCGGGAAGGAGCGCGTCCGAACTTGCGAGAAGCAAAAGTACGCGATTATTATGGTGCTGTAATTTTATATAATTTTTTTGAGCACCTTAACGTCATCAAATGAAAAAACTTAAAACTAGAAAGTTGTAGATCACGTCGAGGGCTACAATTTTCATATAAAAATTATCTTCATCCGATGTCGTATCGAAGAGTTATGATTTTTCAAAGATTCAGCCAAAATAAATTAGAAAAGGGAAAAACAAAATCGGTTACTGTAGCAAATCCAGGTTGCACAGTGCCATGCAAAACCAGGATGGACCTGCGGTGAACGGGTTCGCAAGTTGGAGGGCCTGGATGTCTAGTTTTTAAGTTCATGGACCTATTTGACACAGCGCTGCAAGTTCATGTACCCACGGTGCATTTTACTCTATTGATTAAAATCCGAACAGTAATAAACAGGGCACGAATTAATACTAGCATGCAACACTCTAACATACTAGTAACCATCAACAACTCAGAAAACATGATGAAATAATAGATCTGAACATGGCGTACGTACAGCGAACTTGCAGGAGTAGCCGTGACGAGTGGTGTTGACGAAGCGTTGCCGACAGTGCGAACAGGACGCAGGAGTCGGCGCTGCAGACGACGAGCTCGTACAGCACCGGATCTTGAAGGAAGACGAGCCGTGACGAAGACTTGGAGCAGTCGCGCGGAGCGCTTTCCAAAAACCTTATTCGCCCTCTCCCGGTGCAGGATCACAAGGACGAACGGTTCCGGAGACCTGCTCTCCCGTTCGCCGGTGCACGCCGGCGATCGGAATGGAGCAGACTACAGCGGCGGCGCAGCAGCGAGAGGAGGCAAAAACCCTAGGTCGATTAGATGTGTTTTGGCAGAGGCCGATGGGTCGGATATATTCCGCTTATCTCGCCGACTTGATAGCCAAGAAACCAAAAATGAAAAACAGCAAAAGGAAGCCACGCTCCCGCAAGGCGAGGAGCCGGAATTCGGCGGACCATTCACGCAGACGTCGTGTGACCGCGCCCTTCGCCACGCCACGCCACGCCCCCGCCCTGCGAGGCGAGGCGAGCGCGTGTGGAGCTTCCTTCTCTCCCTACACTCATAGCTTGGAGGAGTGAAGGCAACTTCCATAGTTAAGTTGGCCATCCCTCCTCTCAACTAGCAATGTGGGACTAAAGGGTTGCACCATTGCACCACTTCCTCATGCACACATGGGCCTTTGAGATTTATTTAGAAATTTAGGAATTTCTTCATGGGCTGCAAATGGGCCACAAGCACTAAATTCCATCAGTTGCTGGAGCTAGAGCTAGTTTATACGGAGTGAAGCTGTCCCAAACAGACCCTAAGTCCAAGAAACAAGCATGAAAAGCATGTCGATGTTTGCCTCCATGATTAATCTAACCTGTTTATAAATATTGTGGTTGTAGAGAATGAGATGGCTAGCCATGTCAAGAAATCACTTCAATTGAATGGTATTCGACAAGAAAAAAAAATGAATCACTTATGAGGGTATCCATTACTAAAAGATGATCTTTTGTCTACGTATCATATCTAAAAATTGAAGCATAAACTGTTCAGAGACAATTAAAGCATCTTACCGCTATAAATTGTTCCGGCACTGTCCTGGCTGTCATCGATCTCTAGCTGGCGAGTGTGTGTCCTTCTCGTCGCTGCTTTGGCGATCGCAAGAGCTGACCACCATAGAGCCGGCGACGTTATATACGGATGATGCTCCAAAGCCAGCTGCTACACCGCATGTGTCGCGTTGCTCCGTAGTCGGAATTGGACCTCTACTGGACGACGGGGGTGAATGAGCCGTTGTTTGAGCCGGCGTTGGCAACATTCTCTCGTCGCATGAGCTTCTGGACGATGGGCGAGCGGCCGACGCAGAGGTCGACAAACTCCTCCATGGTGAGCGAGCTGCCGGCCTGTACGTGCCGACCTCACGGAGCTCGATCTCCTCCTCTACGAACTCGCTGCCGTCGTCGAGCATCTGAAGAAACCTCCGGCGTCGCTCCTGCACGGGCACCGGCTCGGACGTCCACACGTCGAGCGCCGCGGCGGCGGAGGCAAAAAAAAACATGTAAACCTAGGTAGAAAATAGATCGGTGAAATAAAAGAAAAAAAAGATAGAGTGGGTAAAGAATTCCATGGTGAGAAAATTAATGTCCAAAACGGCAAAAACACTCTCTATAAACGTCGTTTTTTAAAAACTTTTCACGTCGTTTTCACCGTTGAATGTGACATGTGGGTCATCTGTGAGGGGTGGGTAGGATTTTTTTGGGTGAGAAGCGTTTTCAATTCTACTAGATCCTTATCTCTACCTAATTATAAAGCAAGGATTGATTCAACGGTACGTTATAATTTTACAAAAAAAGCCTTGACATTTTAAAAATCAAGCACAAGTCCTGGTCTCAAAAAAATTCGAATCGAACTCGACAAAGCACGGCGTGCCCGCCCATGGCAGGCACGAACTCCTGCTTCTCTTGCGCGTGGACTCCTTGCGGTCCGGTCTCTATGCATTACGATGAATAATTGTATGTAAATCTAAGGAGTATATATACAAACACAACGCAACCACGATCGCAATCCATCCTGACGAGGCCCAAATCAGGACCGTGTGCTCTGGTAATTACCAGGATAAAGGAGCCATATGCACTAGCGCCTACATCACCTGCAGTTGCGTAGGCGGCGTGAGAAGAATCCCGGCACCCGGCCGCCCCGTAGCTCGCCACTTGACGGCCCATCGTGCCGCGGCTAGGTAACAGGTGCCTCCACGACGCTCGGCCGCAGGGGCTCTCTCCCCAACCATCGGCCACATGCTACTGTCCATCAGGCCAAGATTGCATCCATGTGTACGAAGAAGCATCATACTGCACGTGTGATCGCATCATCAGTTAAAAAACTTCTAAATTTTTTATTTCCCATATTTGGAATTTGGAATTAGGCAAATCATATATGATGTAATCCGGTGTGAGTTTAGACTTTAGAGTCCTCTTTAATAATGTGTTGAGTTTAATTTTACGTTCACGTGTTCTAAAATTATATATACTTCACCCAGCGTCATTTTTTAAAAAAATCTACCATGTAACCCTAGCTGTACATGATTTTAGTTTGCACTCGAATTTAAGTTGGATTAATTTGTGAAAACAAGCATGTACTAATATTGACACATATATACTCTGTTCTTGAATAAATGATACCGCTTTGATTCTGTTGGGCTCTTGTAGTATGTATAAAGGATTTCATCAACTCGGTCAACGCTTTATGTGAGCAACATTACTGATCCCCAAATCTCCTCCTACATGCCACTAGCTATGATACAAAGGCTTGGCTTTTCTCTTGTATTGCTAGCTATGATCGAGGTTTTATAAATGATCAATTTGATCCTTTTAAAATCCTTTTAAAATTAACGTAGTATTTGACTCTAGCTAAGTATAAGCTCTTTATCCGTGGCAACGCACGGGTACAATTGCTAGTAGTATATAAGATATATAGATTACTATGGTTTGATGGACGGAAAAAAAGAGCCTGATAGGTGAGGTCGTAGGAGGGAACAATGTTTCAATGACTAGTGGATCTGTCGGCTGTTGAAAGTTTTGGATCCGTGTTGGTTACAATGATTATATTAAAGGGTTTTCGTAAAACTACAACGTAATAAAGGACCGTGGGTTGATTTTTATAAACATTAGGGGTTTTCGTAAAATTAAGATGGTTTTGTCGACGAATTATGTCGCGCACGTCTGCCTGGGGGTACCTAGAGAGTAGATTTGTGGGCCTCGCCTAGTTCTAGGAATGACAGTGTACGAACAACACAAGATTTAGACAGGTTCGGGCCGCGAATAGCGTAATACCCTACGTCCTGTGTGCTGGATTGTATTCCTCGTACGGTTGTGTATGATTGTCGATCTAGTCTGTTTTAGTTTACCGAGCTAGGGACCCCTACCCTCCTTTATATATCCAGGGGGCAAGGCAAGTCTCCTAGTCGGTTACAATTTGGGAGTCCTAGTCCTAGTAGGAGTACAAGACTAGTTGTCCAAGTAGTTCTACTAGGACTAGGTCTTCTATCTTGAGGGTATCTGGGGATGTACATAACACAAGCCCTCGAGCATCTTGTGCCTTTGCTTCAAGTCTTGAATCTGCTTTAACATCTTCGAGTAGCTGGAGCTAAGCACAAGACGCTCAGATCTTCTTTGTAGAGTAGTTTACATTGGAGTGCATCTGTTGATGCACCCAATGGGTGTAGCCCCCGAGCCTTTGAGTACTTTTGAAGTAGTCGGAGGCTCAAAAGCAGTCTTCTATCTTCATCTCGAGTAGTTCAATGGCGTGCACCGAGTAGGTGCACCCATTGGGTGTAGCCCCCGAGCTTCGAGTAGTTTGTTTAAAACTAGTCGAAGGTCTTCAATTGATCAATAATAGGCACAAAAAATGTGTACCCCTTGACTGTAGCCCCGAGCCTCGAAGCGAATGTTTACATTCGGTCCGAGGGTCAAGAACATAATCTTTAAAGTAGCTTCTTGTTTAAAGTACTTGGCTGGTGCCAAGTTTCACTGATGTGAGTGCTTCGCAGTTTGAGTACCGACTGGTGCCAGTATTCGTCTCCATGTCTTGCCTTGCGATGTGTAGCCCCTGAGCTTCAAGCGACTAGTTGAAATACTCAGCATGTGAGCACTGACTAGTATAAGTACTCGAGTGGCTCCGCGGTGTCATGAAGAGGTGAAGTGGTGCCAAGTTTCACTGATGTGAGTACTCAGCTGTGAACTCTGCAGTTTAAATATATTGGATTAGTAGTATCCGATCAAGAAAAATCCATGAAGGGAAATAATAGCATGTGGTAATGCATGTTTAAGCTGTTAAACTCATTGCTCTTGTTAGACTTTTAACCACTCGAATAGTAGCCCTATTAGGTTTAAACACTTGGTCCCGCTTAACCATAGCTCGTAAACATGAGACTGGTGTCTTCTTTGACGTGTAGGCGTGCAGGTGTTGCGAAGGAGCCGAAGCTTCACGAATTAAGGTGCATGCTACCGAGCGGTGTTGGTCATTAAGACAACAAGCGTAAAGCAGTCGACATGCGACGAAAGTATGCGCAGTGCGTAAAAAAGGTAGTCGGTTAGGACTTGCTCCTGTTGGAGAGGTCGCGTGAGGGATTTTGACCCATCGGCGAGAGGTGTCGCGAGGGATTGTAACCCATCGGTGAAGGATCTTGAATCTGTAGATATAGCCTCCGAGAGCCCTCTGTGTTTCGATGCACCAAATCCGCGGGCTAGTGCCCTGCGTAACTCGATTTACCAAATACGTGGGCTAATCGTGGCACGCTCCACAGTCAGCGATAGTATGGCCCAGCATGTGTAGAACAAGCTGAAAAAATTATTGTAAAGAGAATAATTGTTAAATAAGACTTAGCTTTGTTCGCGGACTATTATCGACGAAGCTGTGGCGGTTGGCGACGAAGCCGACTAGTCGGAATCGATTCCGACTAGTTGTTGATGAAGCCGTAGCCGTTCTCGACTAGTTTTAACTAGTCGAGATAAGTAGTAGAAGTAGTCGTACGGAATCGAAGTCGAAGTTGAAGACGAATCCGTAGTTGAGGCGGAGTCCGCAGTCAAGGTCGAAATCGAATCCGTGATTGTAGTCGAGGTTGAGCTCGACGATGTTGTTGATGACGAAGTCGCCGGGAACGGTCACGGTCGATCCGCGAGGAACGACTCGAAGCCACCCTCGCCATCGGAGACGAAAGTCCATGCGCCGATGACGAAAGTTGCGCCGTTCTCGACACCTTTTGCTCCGAAAGTTGATCCCATCGCGCCTAGCGGTGAACTTTGACGAGCGGGCCCCATAGTGGGCGCCAAGTGTCGATGAATTATGTCGCGCACGTCTGCCTGGGGGTACCCCAGAGAGTAGATTTGTGGGCCTCGCCTAGTTCTAGTAACGACAGTGTATGAACAACACAAGATTTAGACAGGTTCGGGCCGCGAATAGCGTAATACCCTACGTCCTGTGTGCTGGATTGTATTCCTCGTTAGGTTGTGTATGATTATCGATATAGTCTGTTCTAGTTTACCGAGCTAGGGACCCCTGCCCTCCTTTATATATCCAGGGGGCAAGGCAAGTCTCCTAATCGGTTACAATTTGGGAGTCCTAGTCCTAGTAGGAGTACATGACTAGTTGTCCGAGTAGTTCTACTAGGACTAGGTCTTCTATCTTGAGGATACCCGGGGATGTACATCCCACAGGTTTGATGGACGACAAAAAGCCTAACAGGTGGGATCGTAAGAGGGATAATGTTTCAATGACTGGTGGGTCCATCGGTTGTCGAAAGTTTTAGATGTTTATAGTATACTAGCAAGGGGCACATGCATTCAATAAAAACACATGTTTAATAGAAAATAAGATTATATAATGGATCGTTGGTCAAATACCAAAAATAAGATTATATAATGGATCGTTGGTAAAATACCATATTGGTTAAGGACTCGACGATTCCACGCAAGCGCGTCTTTTTTTTCATGGACTGTTTAGTCAAGCATGGTTTGAAGAAAAAAAAATATTTCAATGATTTGTGGGTCCGTTGCTTTCGAAAGTTTTGGATAATTATAGTATAACTAGCAAGAACGCACATGTGACAAACACGTTTAATAAAAACAATTTTTTATTAACATGAAGAGTCCTAGTAGTAGTTGGTCAGAGACTGTATTAGTTACGAACTCGACAATTCTACATAAGCGCGTGTTTTTTTCTACGGATTGTTTAGTCACACTCTTCAAAACAGAAGGGGTAATGTTTCAATGATTCGTGGACCTGTCGATTCTCAAAAGTTTTGGATCTTTATCTCTACCTAACTAATTATAAAGCAAGGATTGTTTCTGCGGTATGTCGGTGATGTCATCAAGACCTTTATTACGTCATCGTCACCCTGATCCCGTAATCGTCTTATGCTCGACGGTTTGAGTCCGCCACTGTCGGGGACATCCCAAGAGGGTCCCCTAACCACCGGGGTAAACACCCTCAAAAACGCCAAACCCAAAGAGGTTAGGATAACAACGGCCCAAATGAAACCTGGGCAACACGGCCCGTCACTGCTCATTACGGCCCAAATACCGCTACAACCCAGCTGCCGAAGGATCCGAAGCAAACAACCCGATCCCCGCCTCGCTCGAGGGCTGCGATCCCCTCGAGCAGGCTCGGCCCCCTCGAGCGAACTCGACTCCAAAACTCCGCCTCGCTCGAGGCCGCCTCAGTGCGACCACTGAGACTTTCAACCACTCCGCCCGGCGGCCGCATTTAATGTCCGCCCCATCAATCCGGCGCCAAAGTCAAAGAGCAGCCTCTCCCCACGCCACGCCGCTGACACCACAGGAGTTTACTGTTTCACCTGCTCCGGTCACTGTGCGACCGCACCACTGCCACGCTGACGCACGCGGCACTGCGCAAAGCCCTGAGCGGACTAGCATGCGTCACTCGGCGCCACTATTACGCCTACTCCCGTCCTCCCCCCGCCGCGAGACCCTCGAAGGGGCATGGGGGCACCCTCGAATGGCGTACGGACGACGACCAGAGGCGAACTCCGGTCAGGTCCGCCACGCCCCGTCAATCCCACTGACTCCGGCCACAGGGCCGCCCGTCCCCGTCGCCCAGCAGGCGTGGCGAGTCCTATGCTGACGTACGGCTGTCATTCTCCGCCACTATTCCTCCTACTCTCGTCCTCCCCCGTACGGCCCAGCCCTCGAGCGGGAAGGGGAGACCCTCGAGCGGGAGTACGAACCAATGAGGGAGCGCTGACTCCAGCCCAGCACGGCCCTGCGACGACGTATGCCGGGTCACATCCACCAACTCTCTGATCGTTCCCCCGACGGGGCAAGCGCGTCGTGCACTGTGGCCTGCAAAGACCATCATCCCGCCACTATGCTGCCAACTCTCGTCCTCCCATGACCAAGCAAGCGTAGGAGACCCTTGATCCTGCGTACGGGCGACGACCAAAGCCCAGCTGGAGGGCCTGCTACCCCTCGAAGCCGCTCCAGGACAAGACCAAGGACGGCCACGACGCCCGAAGAAGCCGGAGTCCGCCATAATCACCGTCCAGAACTAAGGACAACGGCACGCCCGGTGCCATACTCCCCTAGTACACAATTCTGTAGCATGTACTGTGCTTGTACTTGTACTCATCCTTGTACGCCACCCTCCCTCCTTGGACTATAAAAGGAGGAAGAAGGCGCTGGCCCAGAGGGAGGCGACAACATCGACCACAGACATAAAACACGCACACACCCATCACGATATTGGCACCTTGCCTCAATCATCCACTTGCTCAGGGACTTGGAGGCCTCACCTCCTCTCCCGCTAAGCTTGTAGCCCCCTACTACAAGCACCCCGGTGCAAGATAGTATAGTGCCAAGAGCACGCCTTGCTGGGCGTACGGCCCCGAGGTCGGAACCAGGATAAAATCCCCTGAGTCATTGTGCTAGCTCTTGTATCAACCGATGAGGGACGGGACACAGCGCATTCTGTTAGACGTTGAGGTTGGTCGGCCAATCTCAGCACCGACAGCCACCATCTAGAACTTCTATTGCAACTCCGATGAGAAGCCACAGATGGAATCTTGGGAGGAGGATGAATCAATAAAATCGGAGAAAGCTAGCGCAACACTCTGGACGACCACAACTTACAAAATCAACACAAATCAGAGCATGCATGCCTCTATTCCGCAGATTGACCGACGATGTTGCTCGATGCCTCTAGGCTCCATCTGCCCTTTTTCGAGCCGCGAGGAATGGGGCTGAGGGAGCGGACAAGTGGAGAAGGAGACGCTGCCGCTAGGGCGATGAGAAGGCGTCGCCGATGAAGAGCAATGCCACCCAGTGGAGCTGGAGCACCCACCGCTTGCATGTGCACTGAGGGATTGGGCCATGACCGCAACAATTCGAGCTCGGTAGTGGACTGACTGACTACGGGCCACCCGGTTGACGACGTGTGATTCTGGTGGCTTGGTGATGTTTGTATTTATTTTTCTCTTTTTATTTGTTTGGGCCAATGGGCCAGTGGCCAGCCTTATTATAGGAAAAAGAAGAAGAAGAATTGAGCACGCATCAGGTCCAAGGCCGCTCGGTGCAGTTGATGGGTCAGGTTAATATTTTTTCGGGCGGGTTTCTCAGTCCGTAAATGTTATTATTATAGAGTTTTGCTTACGCTATGATCACGATTTGCATACATGGCGCATAAGCAAATAAGTGCACCGATGATAATCGTCTAAGCTGAAGAGTATACCCACTTCTAAAAGTGCATGCACGCTAAGATCACAATAGAAAAATACATAATATATATAAAGTTTGTATATGTATATTTATAGTAGCAAACTCATATGATGCGAACCGATTATATATTAATTAGTAAGTTTTGAAACTTGTCTATCACGTTTGAGTCCTCGACTCAACACGAGAGTCATATTTTTTGATTTCTTGCAGAAATTAACCGGTGCTATTTTTCAGTGGTTGCTAATGTCCTCGTCAACAGCGATGTGTCTGTGGTAACTTCGTGAATATTAAAATCTGATCTGCTGGCCCAGTCTCTCGGAGATACTCATTGGGAAATAGAATTTATGTGCGCGTATTTATAAAAGTTAGTGTGCGTGCGTTTAAGTGTACGTATATACTAATATTTTATAAATAATTATATAATAATAATTGATGGACCGTAGCAACGCACGGACACTTTTACTAGTAGTATATATACTCCCTCCATATTGGTAAAGAAAGCCGTTTAGGACAAGGTTTGAGTCAAACTTTAGGAATATAAATCATGAATAACTTTTAAATTGTTGAGTTTGAAATTGTAAAAGTTATATGAATAGGTTTATTTTGAAAAATACTTTCATCAAAGTATACATGTATCACTTTTTGACAAATATTTTTATAGAAATAAGAAGTCAAAGTTGTGTTTTGAAGACCGTGTCCCTGTCCTAAACGGCTTTCTTTACCAGTACGGAGGGAGTATATAGATATAGATATAGTAGGGATGGTATAATTTGTAGCCGGCCATAAAATACTGAATTCTGTAGCCAGTCCATCCGGCGCCACCAGGGTCCACACCTCCCTGCCGATTCAGCCTCGAAAGCGAGCTGACTGTTGCGGAGCCGAGAGTCATTACGGTAATCATGGTCATTATTCGTAATCAATACCAGTAAATCACGGCCCAGTACAAATCAACGCTGGTAATTATTTCAGCCAGGTTCTCCTATGGATCCGTCCAGAATGCCTGCACGCATGGGCAGCGTACGTGGAAATCACGGCCCAGTAACTAATTCACGTTGATTAATTAGTTTCCATATAGTTTCACGAATTCAGGTTTACTGTTGTAGCGTGCATGCAAGTGGACGAATTACGATAAATACAAGCACACGAATTACGATAATCAGGCATGTGGAATTGTTACGAGAATACAAGCTGGAGCGAGTCCCCGTACATGTAGAACCAGTCCATGCAAACTATGGTAAATATGTAGGCAATTACGAGAATACATTAAATATACCAACCGATCTAGGAGAGTGAAGATACAGCAGGTTCCTGATTTATCGTCACGGCGTTACCAGGAACGGCGATGTGTTTACGATAAGCTATCAAGTAGCATGTATAGAATACAGACTTAAGCACACTTTTACATTTGTCTTGATGAATTTAATAAGGTAAAATGTAGGAACTAAAACACTATATAAACATAGAAGTGCAGCTCCGACTGATAGAGGCCTATATGTCTCCAGACCAATAGGATGCTTCTTGATAGTGTTCAGTGGGTGGTAGAGTCCAGAGAGGTGGTGCAGCTCCGACTGTTAGCGAGGCATATTGTCCTGCATTTTTAGTGAAAGAAAAAATAGAACAAAATTACATGGGAATGAACCTCTCAGGAATGCTGGTCGGAGCCACAATAGGTAGATATATATTTATTAATTTTATTGTAGATCTAAGGTGTGTAAACCTTAGTAAATAAATTACATGGAAAACATTGGTCAAGTTGTATTCTTCTCTTTTAATTAATATAGAAACCATGTGTGTACTATGGTAAATAGAAAAACATTTTGAAAACTGAGGATGCAGCTTACGATTTCTACTATTACTACATGAGCAATGGTGTCATCAATTTACCACAAAGTCATTTATCAATATGGCGTGATCATGTAACAACAAAATGATGCCCAATTTACGACAATGCCTTTTGTAATGCACAAGAACTTATATGATGGGCTGCTGAAATGGAATCATCAAAATACCAGACAGCCGAGTCTAGTAGACACTAGAACAAACTTGAACTCACATTGGGCCATTGTTGGCTATTGTTTGTGATTTATGATAGTTTTTTGAAACGATTACTAGAAATTGTGGCACTTATATGTGGTTTACGACATTTTTGATAATTACCGCAATGGCGTCATCAAGTTACTATAACAGAGCGCAGTTCCTTGAATTTTGGTTTGGCACTATGGCACTGCTGTACCTAATCGGATGCAGCAACTAAAGAAGTAGAGCTTGCTTAACACTCAGTCGTATGAAAGAATCTAAAAGCTGCGGATGGTACAAAATACTTCAAATCTGCTCAACAAAAATGGAGACTCTAATCTGTGAAGCAACTTAATCACATATACCTTTTTTAGCTATTTGAGGATTGATGGTTCGTTTGGCCAACAGTTCATCTTCAGGAACAAAGGAAAATTTGAATCTGCGTCGAGCACGAGGACTGGAAAAAAAAAATCAACTCTGATAGTGAGTAAATTTACCAAGGATTCAAACTACACGCAGCAAGAAATTTAGGGGAATAGTTCGAATTTACTGTTGGACTATTGCTGTGTCACGGGAACACAATAGAGAAAACGTGTGGGACTAGCGGAGCTTATTTTTCTAAAACTGCTAAACCGAGAAAAAGAAATCACAATTGGATCATCATTGTTGCGCAGTGAAAATCGATGGATCCAACTAAAACAAGAAATATTGCCGTTTATCAGACATACAAAAATCAACTACACAAAGCCTGGGGTAGAGGGGGGAATCAGAGACTAACCTGGAGGATCCTGTGTGCTCGGGTCATGGTGGCAGGCGGACCTTTGCGCCGGCAAATAGGTGAGTCCGCCTGGCGTCCGGAGGAAGCGACGCTGCGTTACGTTGAATGGATGAAAGCCTTAGGGCCCTGTTTAGTTCTACCCAAAGGGTATGTTTAGTTTTAAAAAGTGAAAGAAAAGGTTTGGTGAAAATGTCACATCAGACACTGTACCTACTGTAGCAATTTTTGTTTGTTTGTGGTAAACATTGTCCTACCATGATCTAACTAGGCTCAAAAGATTCGTCTCGTCATGTACATCAAAACCATGTAATTAGTTTTTTTATTTACCCATGTTTAGTGCTTCATGCATGAGGAGAGAGATTTGATGTGATTTGATGTGATAGGTGAATAGTGAAGTTTGGAGAGAGAATTTTTGGTAAGTTGGTGGAACTAAACACAGCCAAAAACCAAAAATTCTCTCTCCAAACATCACTGTTCATCCATCACATCAAATCTCTCTCTTCATACATGAAACACTAAATGTGGGTAATAAAAAAACTAAGTACACAGTTTTGACGTACTCGACGAGACAAATCTTTTGAGCCTAGTTAGGTCATGGTACGACAATGCTTACCCCAAACAAACAAAAAATGATACAGTGCACTACAGTGTCCGATGTGACATTTTCACCAATCTTTTTCTTTGGCCCTGTTTAGTTCCTTGTCAAATCATCAAAGTTTCAAAAATTCTCTCTCTAAACTTCACTATCCACCTATCACATCAAATCTCTCTCCTCATGCATGGAGTAATCTCTCCTCATGCATGGAGTATTAAACGTGGGTAAATAAAAAAACTAGTTGCATGGTTTTGATGTACACGACGAGACTAATCTTTTGAGCCTAGTTAGGTTATGGTAGGACAATGTTTACCACAAACAAACAAAAAATGCTACAGTGTCCGATGTGACTTTTTCACTTCACTTTTCACCTTTTCTCATGAACTAAACACCCCCTTCTCTTTTTTAAACTAAACACACCCACTTCGGAACACAGAAACGCCGGCGACGGATCGGACATGGGAGTGAGGTGACGATGAAGGGGCAGTCGCAGCTCGATCTGACGGGTGATGAGACAGGATTGATTGGATTGACGAGGTGACCTGAATGGATTTGAATAGAGGACGGGAGGTTGGATCGATAGCATCCCGTCGGATTGGGATCCTTGCCGGCAAGGTAGACGACGAAACCGACGTAATTTGGGGCAGTGCGGCTTGCTCGTGCGGCTCAGCTGGGCTATCGAGCCGCTATGTCTTTTACGAGGCCAGTCTCAGTGGAGGTTTCATGGAAGTTTCATGGCATTTAATGTGCTGATGTGGCAGAGGAGAAAGAGTGGAGAGTTTCATGGGATGTGAGAGGAGTTTCATCACCATGAAACTCATCTGGCACAGTTACCTAGTTTCAGGTCTAGGTAACTGTGTGATGAAACGCTGCACTGAGACTGGCCTGAGTTGTCCTACAAACTCATCCGATTTTTTTTCAAGGGCGTTTAGTTTACAGAGAAGGCAACAGATGTACGCTTGCTCATTTTGCATAGTCACCTTTTCCACATGGGTCCTGTTCGTTTGGATTGTTTCCAGCGAGTCAACAGTTTTTTTCTCTCAGCGAAAACCAGCGTCAGCCACCAGTCACCAACCAGTCAGCAGTGTTTTTCTCTCAGTAAAAACAAGCACCAGCCACCAGCCAAACGAACAGGGCGATGGACTCCCAATTTTCGGCAGCTCACAAAAAGGCACGTCATACAAACTCAATGATTCTGGTATCAGAAATTATAACATTATTATACATTTTGGACACACAACTCATAAAAGACATAGCGAGTTCTATGTTACAGCGACACCCTGGTTAGGAAAAGATAGCGGGGGGCAAAAGAACATGATGACTACTCTCTCAAATATACACGTACAATTGTCTGCAGATTGACTGACAGTAAGCCTGAACGTCAGGGATGATTTGCCATATGATTCCGAGAATATACCTCACTTCAGCATGACAGCATGTATATCAGTGTATGCAAGTGGGAGGCACAAGTGCATCACAAATTCATCACACAGCAATAGAGCAGATTTTCGTTTCCTATTTCCTCAACAACTCAATGCAACAAGTAATCGAACAAAACATAACATGTAATCCATCCTGGAAGGAATATCAACCGCCCACGTCTAATTGAGTGCTTAAAACCAAACACGGAGCAAGATCATCGAACAATACCAGTTTTCCTCGCCAACCATCACACAATCCTCTGAAAAAACTTTAGTTGCAGCTAAAACCTAAAGACATAGCATTAATAGTCTTCGGCTAGCTGGTGGTGCTAATATCTGAGCTTCGATGTTACAACAGAGATCGAGGTGATCTCCACGGAACCAGCCCATGACGCCGCCAAGAGCAAAACTCTACCATCAACATCAAGAAACAAAGTTTTGTCTTCCTCTCTGGTTACCTACATCTTCACTTCACCCATTGTGGGCCATCGTACTTGGCATTGGGCTTGACCTTTCTTGTGCTTCTCCTTAGCACCTGCCTGTCATTCTCCCGCTTGGCATCAGGAATATCATCAGTAGCAGTACTGCTGACCGCTGGTTTGCTGCCAATGGGTCTCCTTGGCCTGGAGTCATTCCCACACTACTCCTTGGTCTCTTCCTGTAATAAGAAATAAGCAAATGACTCATATTAAGAGCATCAATAAACCAGGGAAAAGCTAAACTGGGATCACAGTAAGAGCAGCAATAAAACTCGGAAAAGCAAAATTGAAATCACAGTAAGGGCATCAATAAAACTGGGAAAAAGCAAAATTGAAATCACAGTGTACATGCAAGATGAACAACCACCTTCTCCTCAGCAGCACGGGCAGAGACTGCAGAAGAGTCAGGGTGGGCAGAACTGGCAGGGGGAGCACGAGCACCAGCCAGAGCCACAGCAGCAACAGGAGCAGCACAATCTGGTACAACAAAATTCTCCTCAGCAGGCTCTTCTGTTTCCTTAAGGCCTGCAGAGAGAGAGGTATCATTAGCAAGAATCACCTATCACAGATCACCTAAGCGGACAGAACAGGAAAGTTGCATGGCAAACTTAGCTAAACAACAGTAACAGTATGAAATATCAGTACCATGCATGTCTCCATGTTTAGCCAGAAGCTGCACAACATCGGCATCCGCGAACTCGGAGTTAGTACTCACAAAGCTAGAAGCACTGATCGGGGATTCTTCTGGGAGATCTGCTTCAGTGGGCCCTTCCACGATTGTCTTAGAACCTTTTGGGCTGTCATAACTGTGAATACTGTCAGACTTAACATCCTT
Organism: Echinochloa crus-galli; assembly: GCA_900205405.1. Lineage (NCBI taxonomy): Eukaryota > Viridiplantae > Streptophyta > Magnoliopsida > Poales > Poaceae > Echinochloa > Echinochloa crus-galli. Next base: position 965,036 of record OAMR01000460.1, on the reverse strand, counting down.
GATTCTAGAGATGATTACTGCTTCAGGTTCTCCCTTCTTTCTAACAAGCATGACTTTCGCAAACTCTTCAGGTGCAATGTCTGCCACTTGATGTGCAGCATGGTTGGCTTCTTCATCTGAGTATCCGTCATCTTCATCCTCAGAGGTGTTGTCATCGTCTTCTTCGCCATATGAGAAATCTTCACTTTCATCCTCTTCATAATATAGGAATTCTTCCTCCTCACCCTCATCCTCACCCTCACCCTCACCCTCATCCTCATCCTCATCCTCATCCTCATCACTCATCAAGTCGGCTTCACTATCATCATTGCCCTCCTCGTCACTGACAGCATCACTTTCTTCATTCTCAGTGTCTATATCATACTCCCACCCAATTGGGTCGTCGAGGTTTATCAAGCGGCACCCAATTAAGGACCTCTTGTTCATGAGGTTGCCAAGAACCCCCCTTTGGGACAACAGAATGGAACATACATCATCCCTTGTCGCCTCTTGCTGCAGGTACTGGCCTATTGAAACACAGGCTTGCTCGAGTACATATTGTAGTTTTGACTCCACATGATATCTTCCAAAGGACCTCAGAACATTTCTCCTCACCTTCCGTAGGTTGGCAAGGGAAGGTATGCCGCCATCGTCGCCTCGCGTCTGCTCCATCTGGCTCCGGACCAACTCGAGCAGGTTTGCCGAAAGGTTATCACCAGAATGCGCAAAGTCATAGCTGCCTCGTTTGTGATGCTTCAGTAGCCATCTTCCTTCTGCACGTGCCCGAGGCGAGGCATCTGACCTGAGCTCGAGCAAAATCAGGTGATGCAATGACCTCTGCTTCTCGCGTAACATGGCACGCGTGCGCTTGCCCGCCCTGTCCCTCGCCATAGCAAACCCAGAGACAATCTGCTGGAGGCGTTCTCGCTGCTGTGGTTTGTCATCTTCCTGATGTAGCATTTTGAAGGCTGCGTCAAGCCTGGAGGAGACACGATAGAGGATATCGAGAAACCTCATTTTCTCTTTTGCGACCCAGGGATTCTGCACGACCACAGCAATGTCTCCCTCCTCACGAATGGCGGCGATCCTACGATGCTGACGCATCCTAACGAGATGAAATCCGCGTACTGGATCCGGAGCTTGACACACCCTTTGGACTTGCAGACCGCAGCCAGGCCTTCCATGTCTTTGGAGCATGACACGAGGGCGGTGACCGTCCCGGTGTCGGATGACGCCGTGACGCCCTGCTCCGACAACGGCGAGCCCGGGGGCGTCTCGTGCGTGAGGAGGCTGATGGGCAGCCGGTAACGCTTGCGGAGGAGATCAAGGTGGCGTTTCTGAAGGTTCATTGCTGCGTCGGGGCCGGAGCGGGGCGGGGCGGAGCGTTGGCGTCGGCGGCGCGGTGGGACAAGGAGCCGGAAGAGGGGGGCCGTGGGGAGGGCGGAGGGCCTGGTGACGGTGGCCCGGGAGGCGGCGTGGGGAAGAAGGGGGTGGGTTTCTGATCCCCGATCGGAATCGAGAAACCCTAGAAGAATTGCAACCGATTTGATTTGGGATGGATGGGGGAATGGCCAGGTGAGGAAGAAGGCCTGCGCGAGCCCATCATCAGGCTGACGAGTGGGGCCATACCGAGGCCTCGAGCATTCAGGCTGACTCGTGGGGCCGCAACGAGGCCTCTGTCATTCCAGCGGGATTCCTTCCCTATCTGCCCTTCTACTAACGAATTTGGATAAGGACTGCAAAATTTACGAATCAACTTAGTGCAGCACAAGGCCATACGACGACCCATAGACACGAAAGAAACGATGAGCACAAAAAACAATCTCTTCATAAAAAAAAAAGATCCACACCTTGCATAATTCATTCACTACAGAAAGTTCAATCTCTGAATAAAACAATCTACAAAAGTTACAGTCAGACGTTGGCACCATCGCACACTAGTGTCTACCAAAACACTAAACTCTGAAACTGCAGAGCAACTGGGACGACTTTAGCCGAGGCGCCCCAATTTTTACAGAAAACCCCTAGACCTTCTGAGCACAGATGAAGCGCTTTCAGTCTCTTCGACCTCAGGCAGAGGGGTGTATCACAATGTTATTGGCGAAACATTACGCCTTGGCATACTTGCCAACATATGCCTGCAAGCACAGCCAGATTAGAGCACATAAATGAAGTTTGCACCATAGAGAAGATCAGAAGAGTATTAGAATGACGTAGGAAGTGCTGAACTAACCTGTACGAGTTTGTTTAGTTTTTCTTTAGAGTAGGACATGTAGATGTCAATCTTCTCTTTTGTTGGAGGCGTATTCTCCACCGTGCTTGTAACTTTGTCGACAACCTTCTTCACAATGGTTTTATGGATCTCCCTGCTCATCTGACCCTCTTTCCATGTTGGCTTCAGTGCTTCCTTCACAAAGTCTGCAAGTGCAACCTTGAACATCTTCAGTGGCTTGGAGTCCTTGTTCTTCTTATTATCACCGTCTTCATCAGCGTCCGCATTACTATCTTTGTTCTCTCCTTTCTTGCTTTCTTGAGGCACAGTTTCATTGACTATGGAAGCAGCAGCAGGGTGACCAGATGGTGCAACTGCGTGAGGTAATTTCATAGAGTTGCCGTTACTACTACCAATGGTGATTGGCATCTGGAATGTCTGCGGAGCCTGCTGCTGCTGCTCAGATGGAACAGAGAGACCAGGGGGGATTATGCCTGTTTGTTGCTGCGCCCAGGGCCACTGATTGGGTTGAACAGCTGGAGGTACAGCAGATGAAGTGGGCAACAGGCTCGAATTAACATTAGGCTGTGATGATTGCAATCCAACTGCACCAGCACCAAAAGCGGTATTTCCAAAGTATTGTGCCAAGGATGCAGTAACCCGGCTAACTTCTTCACTTTTCGCTGCATTGCGAGAAGCAGGATCTCCAGACATTTCAGTTGAGCTTGAAGTTGGCACAAGAGGTAACACTTGCAAGGATTGATTTTGCATATTTGGAGCAGCTGGCTGGAAATTATGCATGCTTTGTATGCTTTGAGGGCCACTGTCCTGATTCAGCCTAGAGATGTCAACTGTCGCCTGACTCTGCCCAGCAAGCACAGTCGTTGGAAGATTCTGTGGAACTTGGCTGGCAACACTGAAATTATGTCCATTATGTGCCGAGGGATTTGGCAGTGCCTGTGGCTCTAGACCATAGCCATGTTGGCCATGCCCCATATGAGGAGCAATCACCTGGCCCTGCATGCTGGGAGTGGAGTTATTTGCTGCTGCATGTGGAACACCAAATTGCTCTTGCCTGTTCTGATGTACAGGGAAGTTATTTTGTTGCGCGTGGCTATTCGAAAGGAATGAGGATGTAACATTCTGCAATTGGGTGGTGACTGGAAGAGTTGATGGACCAGGAATATGAGGAATCACATCATGCCTCTGAAGTATCTGGCCCAAGGTTTGCTCTGCTATAATATTTGCACTATGCATCCCCGATTGCATGCTCAAATCTCCAACAGTTGAAGGAGCATTCTGACCACCTATGCCAGATAGGTTCTCATTGTTCATGCTATCTGTAGTAGTCTGTACAGGAGTTAATAACTGTGGCTGTTGGGAAACAGCAACTTCATGTTTGTTTTCCACTTGTGAACCAAAATCTTCCTGAGGAATAATCTGGTACTGGTTCTTTCCAGCATCCTTTGGATGCCGATTTTCGTACTCATAGCGAGAATCATTTCTGCCATTACCAGAAATAGGATTTTCCCTATCATCTCCTGATAAAATCTGAGAAGTTGCACGCATTGCATTATTTTGCTCACCCCAGTTTGAGTAGTTTCCTCTTGCTGAACGCCCATCACTGTAATTCAAAGGCTCATCAGGTGCACCCACTCCTATCTGACTCTGGGTAGCTTCCTCATGGAGATATGGACAATTTTCACCACGGCGGCATCGGCCTTCAGCAAAAAACTTACAGGGGTTTCTATTTACCCTACGGTTCTCAGTCCTATTCCCAGTTCCCATAGGATGAATCTGGGCCAGCTCTATCATGGGCATTTTCCCTAGCCTCATCTCTCCATCCACCATGAGAAGCAGAATCACCATGAGCAAATCGGCAACTAGCACCTCTAGCGCATCTCCCTTTGGCAAAATTATAGCATTGCTCAGCAGATCGATAATCCCTTCGGGGTTCAGATCTTTCCCATGGCCCATCATCGTAATGATCTCGGGATTGCCTACTGCGCAAATAGTCATTTGGTTCTCGTGAACCCATAAACTCCTTGTTCTGATACCCAAACCTTTCCCTTGGTTCATCAGGATAATGATCTTCAAATGGCCTGTTCCCACCATCTTCATGAAGGAACCTGCAATTCGAGCCTCTTCTGCATCTACCTGCCACAAAATCCCTACAGGGCAGAGCAGGCCCTCCAGATGATCTGCCTCTCTCAACCTTCCACTCAGATCCGCGATCAGCAAAATAAGGACTTCTGCTCCGGCCTCTGCCTCGCCCTATACTCCTGCTTCTGCTCCTACTCCTGTTTCTGCTTCTGCTTCTGCTTCTGCTTCTGGAACGACTTCTGTTCCTGTTAACAGAAGCACATATTGTAGAGAAAAGATGATGTGAGAGTACTGACTCTTTTGATGGCATTACAATTTACAAATAATAGAACTCTAGATTCTAGAGTTGTGACTGACTCTTAATATACCATCTCCCAGATCAAGTTGATTAAAACTGGAGATATAGATTCTTCAAAGTACAACATATATTATCAAGGCTCACTACAGTGTGTTGTTTGTGTACAAAAATAGTTTGTTAGACAGGAAACCTAATGCAGAAAGATAGGCCTCAACTTCATTTATTTTACATAATACTCGTAAATTCTGTCATTGAAGTTTCCAAAATAAAAATCTGGCCTGAAAAGACATCAAAAGTTGTTTACACACTATGTGCAGGGAACGCATAACCAAAATGACAACACTTGCATGGTCAATAAATTAGTTACTTGTTCAACCATACCTGCGCGATCTGTTCCAAGCCCCTCTTGGAGATGGACTGCGACTGCGCTGCCTCCAAGCATCTGGATCAGAAGGCACCCTAGAAGAATAACCACGACCACGAGCTGTACCCCATCCATCATCGCGTCTTCTGTCGTCTGCATATCTCATGCCTTGGTTAGCAATTGCCTTGCTCCATTCATCATCAGCTGCTCTAAGAGGCTGTGATCTTTCAGAGGATGCCTTCAGTTGCAATTCCTTGGTATCTTTATTGAACCCACCACCTTGTTCCTTCTCATGTCCAGCACCACTGTGGTGCATGGAGGACCCAGATTTTGAGTGTACATCACCACCTTTACGGTGAACACCTGTCTTATCAGGAACAGACTCATCTTCACTGATCTCAACTATATCATGAGATCCTTCTTTCGAATCCCACTTGGAACGCTGTCTCCTACCATCACCAGTCATTTTGTCCCTCCTTTTACTAATCTGAAAAAGATATGGATGCCAAGTAGTTTCAAGTACAAGATCCCCTTCCTCCTTGCAAAGTTCTTCTGAAACTCTGAAATAGGCAAGGAATATGTGTATAGTTACATACAATTAATCAAAGAACACACTGTGTTACAGCAATAAAAGCTTGAGAAGCTAGGCACAAAACCATTAGTAACTGAGAGGAACATGAAAACGAAATTATTCCGCTAAAGCCCAAGATTCTAAATCTTCAAATCATAACTGTAATGAAGTTTGCAAGGCACAACCGCTAAAGCCCAAGATTCTAAATCTTCAAATCAAAACTGTAATGAAGTTTGCAAAGCACAACCAATTTAAGCCAATTTCAAATTATCCAACTATGGGCATTCCATTGGCAGGATGTGACTAGCCAATTCTACAAGTATGCTTCCACCACAAGGGTAGCTATTTGTTGCTCAATTATTTAGTAGTGGATCCTAAGTCTTTCACATCAAAAATAAACCAGGCAATGTGTCTTAAAATCCCACTCTAACCCAAGCCTTCAACACCAAACAGGGAATGAGCTGAATTCAAGAATGAAAAGATAGTGCAGCATCTAAGTCAGTGCCATGGCCACGGACGAAAGGAAACACAAAGGAAGCGATACATGGAAAAATGATACAGACAGTTCCAAGTGCAAAACAGAATGAGTGCCTTGTATGCATACATTGACATTTGTGTTGGCAATGCATTTCATATATTAATTATGTTAGTTAATTGATCGTATTTCATAATTCTCTTTGCAATTCCTTGTTAAGAATTTTTAAGACTACCGGCTGCATCTTCATCAATGCCATCAATGTCGGCAACTAATGACAAGAAGTCCGAATGGAAGGAGTGAACAGCTAAATGGGCATCACAGCAGTTTCTACAGAATGGGAACTATCTGACTAACAAATACTTCTATACACACAATTCCACAACCAAGGATTATCACGAGCATTTCAATTTTCATTCGCCAGGCTGTTTCTCGATTGAGACACATCAAAGAAATTTCTTTTGTGCAACATATCTCTTTACAACTCAAATATACCATACATATTACAAATAACAAGAGGACTACAGGGTATGCTTTCTACATTTACAAGATATAAACATCTACAAAACTAAGTGCTGCCTATCAAGAAAGTGTTTGAAGCAGCAACTGCAGAAATCTTGGTCTGCTTTCTACATTTACAAGATAAACATCTACAAAACTAAGTGCTGCCTATCAAGAAAATGTTTCAAGCAGCAACTGCAGAAATCTTGGGCATCAACAAGTTGCATCAAAGTTTTCTCCCTCAATAATTGAGTTCCAGCAGTTTTGCCAAACTGGTGGATACTTAAGGTTCAGTTGCTACTGGCTCTGATTGTCGTGGCCTGGGCGGGCACTGCTATTGTTAGCATTACAGTGAAGTTTCTCCCTCAATTGCTGTTTTCTGACAACTTTGCCAACTTGGTGGCAGTTAACATTTCATTTGTTTCTTTAGATAATTGCTAGCTAGAGTCTTGAGGCTAAACCAAATGGCCAGTAACTCCAAAAGGTGGCATTTACAAAATCCTTCCTGCATATGAGAAAGATAATTCTATCAGCTCCCATGAATTCCTTCTTTTTTCTCACTGCGACAGCCATCTCCCAGTGACACTCTAGGCACATTACAACCGGTTAAATTGCCTAACCCCCCTACCCCAAGTACCAACCGACCACTGCAACCAGTTTCCTCTAAAATCAAAGAAATAAGGTAGGATTCCCTAAGTCAGTAAGGATTTTAGGAGAAACATGTTGTAAGATTTACTTATCCACAACAACAGTTTATTCATAGTTGACTTTGCAGCCAAACTCTAAGAAAGTGAAGCGCGGTCTTTACATTTCCTAAGGTGAAATATATTACACACAACTAAAGAATCACAAATGAAGGCAGCAAAACGAAGACAAAAATACTAGCTGATACAGACTAATCTACAATGGTATATATTGTATAAACTGGCAAGTACGTATTATCCAGAAAGAGTGGTTTTTTAAGAACAATGGCAAACAGGGCATCTTACGGTATACCGTTGAACAAACTAGTAAGCAAACCATGAAATATAAAGGTCACGCAATTCGGTAGTTGACATATGGAGAGCGAGACAAGAGAGCAGTAACACAATACCAACCTGTAACAGTACTCGGCAGTCTCCCAGAGATGGAGGGTCAGACGTGCACTAGAGCTCCTGATCACCCAGAAGAAATCAAGAGGGCTTACACCGCTCACTGTCCATCTGACAAATAAAGCAAAGAAAATCAGATCGCTAAAAGAGCGGATTTCAAATTTAATCATATAATTCACCGAACTTAACACCGAAATTGAAAAGAGAAAAGAAAAATGTCATTTTATGCTGACTAAGACTACTAGTTACAGGCAAAATTCAGGCACATCAACCAACAGCGAAACTGAATTAGGCACGAGTGGCAACAGCATGTCCATATCACAAACAATATTAACTAGTTACGTGGCGAAGAACCAATCTGGCAACTAGTCTGCAGTCTGCACTCCACAGAGCTAGGGTTAACAGGATGTGGTGCATCGGGTTCCATTGCAAAGGAGGAGACTTTGGAATCAGCCGGTCTCGGCAACACAATATGAAGGCCCAATCCTCCTATCAGTAGACGAATGCAAACAGATTCAACAACACATAGCCCTACGGGTAACACAATTCGAAGCGCTGGGAGCACAGCGGATTACCCGGTTCTATCGTCCGCAGCGAGCAAGAAAGAAACCCCAAAGCATCCAAACCCTCCCCTTTCCAAACGCGCGTAAACCCTAGAGCAAATCTCGGGTGCCTAGGCGAGCTGCGAAATAAAAAAAAAATCTCGGCTTCGAAAGGAATATAGACCCGGAGCTAACTTCGTAGAGACGAAAAGAGAAGATTCCTCCGCGTGGGGGAAGCCCAGCCGAGGAATCCCGTCGACGGAAAGCAAGGCTAGGGTTCCTTACCATCTGGCGAAGGCACCAGTCCCAGCGCGGCCGGATCCCCACTCGGCGCCACCGACGCCGGCCCAGTGGAGGGAGAGGGGAGAGGAGCACGGCGGATTGGCGAGGGCAGCGGCGGCGGTAGGGGGTGAGGCGGCGGCGGAGTCGGGTGGCGGCGGCGGTCAGCGGAGGGAGGAGGGGAACGGGGAGAGCGGCTCGATTCGTTAGGGCTGCAGGGGTGGGTGACTGGGCTTATTCCTTTTAACTTTTTTTCTCTCTCGTTTTGTTTTCTGGTTCGAATCGAAACGAGCGGATTCCCACGTCAGCGTGACCGCGTAAAGGGCACGTGCGGTATCCTACGGCCCAAGCGTGCTTTGAGGTTGGTGCGATGATTAGGGGGTGTTAACACTAAAAATTGGCACTGAAATAGGCTGACGAGTGGGCCAGACTGGCAGAAAGAATCCATTCGGCAGGAAGACCTTCTTCAAAGCATTCGGCAAAGATGCTCTGCGGTCGGGAATCCGTCATCATTCGGCAAAGGAATTGTTCATACTTAAGGTTCAGTTGCTACTGGCTCTGATTGTCGTGGCCTGGGCGGGCACTGCTATTGTTAGCATTACAGTGAAGTTTCTCCCTCAATTGCTGTTTTCTGACAACTTTGCCAACTTGGTGGCAGTTAACATTTCATTTGTTTCTTTAGATAATTGCTAGCTAGAGTCTTGAGGCTAAACCAAAAGGCCAGTAACTCCAAAAGGTGGCATTTACAAAATCCTTCCTGCATATGAGAAAGATAATTCTATCAGCTCCCATGAATTCCTTCTTTTTTCTCACTGCGACAGCCATCTCCCAGTGACACTCTAGGCACATTACAACCGGTTAAATTGCCTAACCCCCCTACCCCAAGTACCAACCGACCACTGCAACCAGTTTCCTCTAAAATCAAAGAAATAAGGTAGGATTCCCTAAGTCAGTAAGGATTTTAGGAGAAACATGTTGTAAGATTTACTTATCCACAACAACAGTTTATTCATAGTTGACTTTGCAGCCAAACTCTAAGAAAGTGAAGCGCGGTCTTTACATTTCCTAAGGTGAAATATATTACACACAACTAAAGAATCACAAATGAAGGCAGCAAAACGAAGACAAAAATACTAGCTGATACAGACTAATCTACAATGGTATATATTGTATAAACTGGCAAGTACGTATTATCCAGAAAGAGTGGTTTTTTAAGAACAATGGCAAACAGGGCATCTTACGGTATACCGTTGAACAAACTAGTAAGCAAACCATGAAATATAAAGGTCACGCAATTCGGTAGTTGACATATGGAGAGCGAGACAAGAGAGCAGTAACACAATACCAACCTGTAACAGTACTCGGCAGTCTCCCAGAGATGGAGGGTCAGACGTGCACTAGAGCTCCTGATCACCCAGAAGAAATCAAGAGGGCTTACACCGCTCACTGTCCATCTGACAAATAAAGCAAAGAAAATCAGATCGCTAAAAGAGCGGATTTCAAATTTAATCATATAATTCACCGAACTTAACACCGAAATTGAAAAGAGAAAAGAAAAATGTCATTTTATGCTGACTAAGACTACTAGTTACAGGCAAAATTCAGGCACATCAACCAACAGCGAAACTGAATTAGGCACGAGTGGCAACAGCATGTCCATATCACAAACAATATTAACTAGTTACGTGGCGAAGAACCAATCTGGCAACTAGTCTGCAGTCTGCACTCCACAGAGCTAGGGTTAACAGGATGTGGTGCATCGGGTTCCATTGCAAAGGAGGAGACTTTGGAATCAGCCGGTCTCGGCAACACGCTGAATTCAAGAATGAAAAGATAGTGCAGCATCTAAGTCAGTGCCATGGCCACGGACGAAAGGAAACACAAAGGAAGCGATACATGGAAAAATGATACAGACAGTTCCAAGTGCAAAACAGAATGAGTGCCTTGTATGCATACATTGACATTTGTGTTGGCAATGCATTTCATATATTAATTATGTTAGTTAATTGATCGTATTTCATAATTCTCTTTGCAATTTCTTGACATTTGTGTTGGGCTGTTGGCAATGCATTTCATATATTAATTATGTTAGTTAATTGATCGTATTTCATAATTCTCTTTGCAATTCCTTGTTAAGAATTTTTAAGACTACCGGCTGCATCTTCATCAATGCCATCAATGTCGGCAACTAATGACAAGAAGTCCGAATGGAAGGAGTGAACAGCTAAATGGGCATCACAGCAGTTTCTACAGAATGGGAACTATCTGACTAACAAATACTTCTATACACACAATTCCACAACCAAGGATTATCACGAGCATTTCAATTTTCATTCGCCAGGCTGTTTCTCGATTGAGACACATCAAAGAAATTTCTTTTGTGCAACATATCTCTTTACAACTCAAATATACCATACATATTACAAATAACAAGAGGACTACAGGGTATGCTTTCTACATTTACAAGATATAAACATCTACAAAACTAAGTGCTGCCTATCAAGAAAGTGTTTGAAGCAGCAACTGCAGAAATCTTGGTCTGCTTTCTACATTTACAAGATAAACATCTACAAAACTAAGTGCTGCCTATCAAGAAAGTGTTTGAAGCAGCAACTGCAGAAATCTTGGTCTGCTTTCTACATTTACAAGATAAACATCTACAAAACTAAGTGCTGCCTATCAAGAAAGTGTTTGAAGCAGCAACTGCAGAAATCTTGGTCTGCTTTCTACATTTACAAGATAAACATCTACAAAACTAAGTGCTGCCTATCAAGAAAGTGTTTGAAGCAGCAACTGCAGAAATCTTGGTCTGCTTTCTACATTTACAAGATAAACATCTACAAAACTAAGTGCTGCCTATCAAGAAAGTGTTTGAAGCAGCAACTGCAGAAATCTTGGTCTGCTTTCTACATTTACAAGATAAACATCTACAAAACTAAGTGCTGCCTATCAAGAAAGTGTTTGAAGCAGCAACTGCAGAAATCTTGGTCTGCTTTCTACATTTACAAGATAAACATCTACAAAACTAAGTGCTGCCTATCAAGAAAGTGTTTGAAGCAGCAACTGCAGAAATCTTGGTCTGCTTTCTACATTTACAAGATAAACATCTACAAAACTAAGTGCTGCCTATCAAGAAAATGTTTCAAGCAGCAACTGCAGAAATCTTGGGCATCAGCAAGTTGCATCAAAGTTTTCTCCCTCAATTATTGAGTTCCAGCAGTTTTGCCAAACTTGGTGGATACTTAAGGTTCAGTTGCTACTGGCTCTGATTGTCGTGGCCTGGGCGGGCACTGCTATTGTTAGCATTACAGTGAAGTTTCTCCCTCAATTGCTGTTTTCTGACAACTTTGCCAACTTGGTGGCAGTTAACATTTCATTTGTTTCTTTAGATAATTGCTAGCTAGAGTCTTGAGGCTAAACCAAAAGGCCAGTAACTCCAAAAGGTGGCATTTACAAAATCCTTCCTGCATATGAGAAAGATAATTCTATCAGCTCCCATGAATTCCTTCTTTTTTTCTCACTGCGACAGCCATCTCCCAGTGACACTCTAGGCACATTACAACCGGTTAAATTGCCTAACCCCCCTACCCCAAGTACCAACCGACCACTGCAACCAGTTTCCTCTAAAATCAAAGAAATAAGGTAGGATTCCCTAAGTCAGTAAGGATTTTAGGAGAAACATGTTGTAAGATTTACTTATCCACAACAACAGTTTATTCATAGTTGACTTTGCAGCCAAACTCTAAGAAAGTGAAGCGCGGTCTTTACATTTCCTAAGGTGAAATATATTACAGACAACTAAAGAATCACAAATGAAGGCAGCAAAAGGAAGACAAAAGGACTAGCTGATACAGACAAATGTACAATGGTATATACTGGATAAAATGGCAAGTACATGTTATCCAGAAAGAGTGGTTTTTTAAGAACAATGGCAAACAGGGCATCTTACGGTATACCGTTGAACAAACTAGTAAGCAAACCATGAAATATAAAGGTCACGCAATTCGGTAGTTGACATATGGAGAGCGAGACAAGAGAGCAGTAACACAATACCAACCTGTAACAGTACTCGGCAGTCTCCCAGAGATGGAGGGTCAGACGTGCACTAGAGCTCCTGATCACCCAGAAGAAATCAAGAGGGCTTACACCGCTCACTGTCCATCTGACAAATAAAGCAAAGAAAATCAGATCGCTAAAAGAGCGGATTTCAAATTTAATCATATAATTCACCGAACTTAACACCGAAATTGAAAAGAGAAAAGAAAAATGTCATTTTATGCTGACTAAGACTACTAGTTACAGGCAAAATTCAGGCACATCAACCAACAGCGAAACTGAATTAGGCACGAGTGGCAACAGCATGTCCATATCACAAACAATATTAACTAGTTACGTGGCGAAGAACCAATCTGGCAACTAGTCTGCAGTCTGCACTCCACAGAGCTAGGGTTAACAGGATGTGGTGCATCGGGTTCCATTGCAAAGGAGGAGACTTTGGAATCAGCCGGTCTCGGCAACACAATATGAAGGCCCAATCCTCCTATCAGTAGACGAATGCAAACAGATTCAACAACACATAGCCCTACGGGTAACACAATTCGAAGCGCTGGGAGCACAGCGGATTACCCGGTTCTATCGTCCGCAGCGAGCAAGAAAGAAACCCCAAAGCATCCAAACCCTCCCCTTTCCAAACGCGCGTAAACCCTAGAGCAAATCTCGGGTGCCTAGGCGAGCTGCGAAATAAAAAAAAAATCTCGGCTTCGAAAGGAATATAGACCCGGAGCTAACTTCGTAGAGACGAAAAGAGAAGATTCCTCCGCGTGGGGGAAGCCCAGCCGAGGAATCCCGTCGACGGAAAGCAAGGCTAGGGTTCCTTACCATCTGGCGAAGGCACCAGTCCCAGCGCGGCCGGATCCCCACTCGGCGCCACCGACGCCGGCCCAGTGGAGGGAGAGGGGAGAGGAGCACGGCGGATTGGCGAGGGCAGCGGCGGCGGTAGGGGGTGAGGCGGCGGCGGAGTCGGGTGGCGGCGGCGGTCAGCGGAGGGAGGAGGGGAACGGGGAGAGCGGCTCGATTCGTTAGGGCTGCAGGGGTGGGTGACTGGGCTTATTCCTTTTAACTTTTTTTCTCTCTCGTTTTGTTTTCTGGTTCGAATCGAAACGAGCGGATTCCCACGTCAGCGTGACCGCGTAAAGGGCACGTGCGGTATCCTACGGCCCAAGCGTGCTTTGAGGTTGGTGCGATGATTAGGGGGTGTTAACACTAAAAATTGGCACTGAAATAGGCTGACGAGTGGGCCAGACTGGCAGAAAGAATCCATTCGGCAGGAAGACCTTCTTCAAAGCATTCGGCAAAGATGCTCTGCGGTCGGGAATCCGTCATCATTCGGCAAAGGAATTGTTCCACAGTTGGAAACGGAAGCATTCGGGAAAGTGTGATGACGTGGATTGAATATAAGGAAGAAGCCGATTTGATGAAGAGTATGAGATGAATACGGCGCTTCGACGTATTTCTTTGGAAAAGATGTTTCTTCTCCTTGTTCAGCAACTAAGGAATTGTGTCAAAAACCAGGGTATAAAATAGACCCATGGTGATTGTAATAGGGATCGAACAATCATACAACAAACCGGCCTTCGCGCCAACTTTTCGAGTCTTTAGTCGTGTCGTCGAATTCTTCGAGGGGAATCATCGATCCGTCGACCTCCGTAAGTATCGGCGACCTTGTATCATGCTTAGTATCATGCGGTGGATTTAGGCTTGATTCAAGAAGGCTTTCTTGTTAGATCATTAGTCATGCGGTAGGCTAAGGTTTAGCTTGAGGCAAGTTACCTTGTGTTGTTTGGGTTTTACTTTATGTTTAATTCATATAACACTCTTTTGCCCAATTTAGATTGATTGATTCGGTTTTGATCCATTGCATCACATGATCACGTTTCTCTACATAGCCGAATTTGAATCAATCTAGATTGCCACGTGTCGCGGGTTCAAGCTTGTTAATTTTGTATGGATCTTGACAGAGCCGGGTATCACGCGGTAGATGCAGGTTTTTGGGTCGTTTTAGAACTAATCATCCGGTGGATTAGAGCTCGAAATCGATCTAATAGGTCTATCAACATCGACGAAGCTTGTTCCTTCTTCATGGAACCCGAATCGGCTATCTAGCCGTATTCGGCAGTCCCTCAATGAGTGAAAACATGTTCGTAAATTCGTTTTAAATAATGAATGCTTCTAGCCTTCCACGTTTAGAGTATATCATGCGGTGGATTGATCTATTCTTGGTTGGTGGCGTGATTTTAAACACGATCATGCTTTTCACATTTATTATGCCTCATTCTCGTTAACCGGTTGTGATTAAGTACTGCAGCGATCATTTAAATAAATACCGATCTTTCATCATAATGATGTCATGCGGTCGGCAGCGTACCTCTTACATGCTTTGCCGATTATGTAATGAATGCTTCAATTATCGACAGATAGCTTGTTCGTAGCTATACGTCGATCAAAAGTGGCTTTGAAAAGCCGTAGATATGGAACTGTCTGGTATCATCTGGCACGTTCTAGGTTTTTTTATCTAAACATTTTCTTCCTTTGTCAGTTTCAGGGAAAATTGACTGGCACGCTTTGGATTCAAACGCTCACGTGTGAAGCTAGCTAATTCGGCTTGCTGTGTGCTTGGCGTGAACTGCAGATTTTACGTCAACAGGGAACGTATCCGAACGAGCAACAGAGTTCTACGTGAAAGTTTTTGTTTTGGAAAAATGTATGCTTTGATTTGGAAATCTAGAATCGGTAGGATATAATGAAACTTCTAGTTTCAAATCTATGTGTATGGCAAAATTTTGTGATCTTTTGGAGGTTCGGAACGCTCAATGATTTTGCACGTCTCTAACTTTTAACAATAAAATAAAACTAAAAAGGGGAAAACATGTATATTTTAGTAAGACACAATAAACACGGATAGAGAAGACAACAACGGTAGCATAAAATGAAAGAGGCATTTCTATCTTGTAGGGCCAAGAAGCAAATACGTAGGAGTGGCCCAAGTTGTAAAGATAGAGGCTTCATCTTATCTATAGTTATGTGGAATCTACTTTTCAATTGAGGTTATAGCTATTATTAACTTGCATTGGCTTGGCCTTATGATGGCAAAACCAACGCAAGTAATACTCACCGGTAGCCTCATACAAAATTATGAGGCTATGTCGACGACAAAATACGAAGGCGTTGATCTTGCAAGTGCAAGCTACCGTTTCCATCTTTTTTTTTTTACTCTGACACGGACCAAATTCTACCTACCTTTTTACGACTAAACAGACCCGAAAACGCCTAGCCTGGTATCCCTCTCGTCACAACACGCGCTCCAACAGCTATTTCGGCATTTCGTCAGATGAGGCATGTGCGCTGCCTCTGCAGGCTACCAAACAACATGCCAAGCCACCAATTGATATGATGTGGAAGGCAGATGGATGAGTACGTGGAAGCTAAGACTCCTATACACATACTAGAGCGTTAGGCCTGCCCTGATGAAGACCTTTGACCTCAATGAACAGTGATACAAAAGATTCTTCTGTGTAGCACTAGGGTGACTTTTAAAAAGGAACTCCCAAATTTACTATGCAAAAAGAAGATTCCCCATCACATCAAAATGTCATAACATGCATGGAGTATTAAATGTAGATGAAATAAAAAACTAATTGCACAGTTTTGTTGTACTCTGCGAGACGAACATTTTGAGTCTAATTAATCAATTTTTGGACAATTTTTCACACATACAAACAAAATGCTACAGTAGTGCAATGATTACGAAGCGACATCATACTCCCAAATTTACACTCCTAAATTCAACATCTAAACACGGCCGTGTTTAGTTACACGTCAAATCACCAAACTTTTCAAAATTCTCCATCCAAACTTCACTATTCACCTATCACATCAAATCTCGCTCATCGTGCATGAAAAACACTAAACGTGGGTAAATAAAAAAAACTAATTACATGGTTTTGACGTACACGACGAGACGAATCTTTTGAGTCTAGTTAGGTCATGGTAGGACAATGTTTACCACAAACAAACGAAAAGTTCTACAGTGCACTACAGTGTCGGATATGATATTTTCACCAAACTTTTCCTTCATCTTTTTAGAACTAAACATACCCGATGTGTTTCTTCTTGAACCACATGGGACTGAACCACATGCATTTGAGGGCATGTCCTAAAAGTTGAAGTACATGTATATGGGGACTGCCCCGGTTGTGACATTTGGGATGTGTTTGGTTCACGAGCGAGATAGGATGGAGTCACTCCATTCAATGTTTGGTTCACGAGTGTGGGGATAGAGTCATCCTATCTAGGGAATATTCCCCTCATATCCGGAACGGCTCCATTCTACAAAATCGATGGAACGCAACCATTCCACTTCCACGGCGTCTGTCGCCGACAGGGCGGAGCATGGCGTGGCGGCGGCCGGCGAAGCGGGCGGAGCGGAGGCCGTCGCCCTGAGCAGGCGGAGCGGAGACCGAGGTGAGGGGGAGGAATATGAAGGGTACAGTGTATGACAGGTGGGCCCCACAAAACATGCTCTAACGGAAGAGGAGCTGATTGCTGCACATTCCTTCAACCAAACACAAAACTAGAGTCATTCCATCCTCCCAACCAAACGTAAAGATGAAGCCGCTTCATTTTTTCAATCTAGAGTGGAACCATTTCATCCCACCTCGCTTTCCAACCAAACGCACCCTTGCTATGGCTAATTGAGAGGTGGAAAACCCTGCTATGGCTAATTGAGAGGTGGAAAACAATGAGATGCTCTGCTCGTGTAAACAGAATATTCTTCCCCATCTCTCTAGGCTGCCACCTAGAATTCTGTTTACATGATTGTGTGTACCCGGGCTCTGTATGCTGTAATTAGCAGGGTGCTTCGCCTCCCACATAAGCAATCTGTTTTCCTCATCAAACACACGAGACACGACTGTATATAAACGAAAGAGAGACTGATAGTGAATCATGCGATTTAGTCAATGACAAAGTAAATTGTATCATATTCTCTACCAATACATGCCAATGCCGGACAGCAAACTGTTGGTAATACATGCCAATGCCGGACAGCAAACTGTTGGTGGGTTTAGTGAATTATTATGGACGGATCGCATGGCAATGGTACAGGCAAGCACCAGATCGCCGCAGCAAATTGCTAATCAAGGTTCAGAAGGGAGGGGTGAGTATGGCCTTTAGGGGCTGTTTGGATTCATTGACAAATGGCATATATTTTGCTATTTTTTTATCATTTGCCTCCAATCACCCCATGACAAAAGGACAAATCAAAAAGGAGATGTCAAAAATTTTTTGGCTCAATATTGTGGTAAAATTGGGTAAAAAGGCAAAACTTTTGCTACTTGCCTTCAAACACCCATGGCAGAAGGAGGGAGAATGGGGTTTAAATGGGTTTTTTGCCAAAAGTTTTGCTATTGGATCCAAACATCTCTAATGGCAAAACTTTTGCCATATTTTTTTGAGGGTAAAAGTTTTGCTATTTTTTTTGCTCTTGCCATGTGAATCCAAACAGCCCCTTAGCCACTTTGAATATTGTTGCACTTCGCTTGCCATTTATTCTTTCTTACAAGAAAAAATAGTGTCGAGTTTATTACTTTATTACAGGTGACAGAGTACTTTTGCGAATTAAATGAAGGATACTGGCATTTCATTGTACATAAATATTGGGTTATGTAAAAAATAGCAGGTCTCTGTACCTATATAGTTTGGACAAGTGCAAACAAATTTACACGATCCTACTTGCTTAACAACCAGCGTTCGAAAAAAAAAAACCGTTCTTTTAGAACACATACTTGTGAATTTCTCAAGCAGTACCAAAAGTAAGCAACAAGTTTGGTTTGGTTTATCCTCTTTTCATTATTTCATCAACAAATCCTTACACGGGAGGGCACAACATGCTGCACTGTGCACACATTAACAGCAACGAATCAAAGAATCAAAGCCATTCTAAACTAATAATAATTCATCAGCTTAAGGCTGATGAACAAAACTGCGACGGATCCGGCAGAGCCCAATCCGATCGATCGATCGTCGTCTCACCGTGCAGGGACGACAAAGCTAATCAATGATGATCCTCCTGATCTTGTTATCGCCGCCGGCACCGGCGCCGGTCGTCTCCTGCTGCTCCGGCGCCCTCTTGCCCCCGGCGACCGCCGCCGCCGCCGCCCTGGCCTTGTTCTGCGCCCTCGAGTGCAGCTCGCGGGCGACGATGGCCCTGAGCGCCAGTAGCTGCCTCTCGTGCTCGGCGACCTCCTCGATCGTCCCCATCGCCGACACGTCCTTGGCCACCGTCCGCCGGATCATGGCCATCACCCTCGCCCCCCGCGGCACGCCGTGGAACTCGTGCGCCACCGCGCTGCCGCCGCCGGGCCGGAACGCCATCGCGCGCACGTCCGCGCCGAAGTCCCGCGCCACGCCCCGCGCCTCCGCCACGAGCTCCGCGTGCTTCGCCTCGAACAGCGCCTCCGCCTGCGCCTGCTGCTGCTGCTGCTGGCTAACCGCGCCGCCGCCGGCGGGTTTCCCGGCGGCGGTGGCCATGGCGCGCTAGGCCTCTAGTGGATGGATGGCGCGCGAGCTCTGGCGGCTTCTTCTCTTCTTGATGAGATGAGATGAGATGAAATGAGATGATGGAGATCACCAGGAATATGCGCCCATATATATATACATCTCCGATTAAATTGCTCCGACTCGGAATTAACTAATCACGTATACTAATTAATTTGGTTTCCGATTGTGATCAACACTTGATCTTTCTTATTAAGACTCGGAATTCATAATTAATAATTTAAACAAAAAATACAATTTTTTTAGGAACAAAAAAAATACCAGAGAGCAGCAGACGGCGTATACTGAAAGCCCAGTCAGGCGTCGGCCCGGCCCAAAGTCTGTGTTGGTTGTGTGGGCCCTTGGAGGCCTTTTCCATCACGAAGCCGGCCTGGCCCAACAAAACCTCGCCGTCCTCGCCGCCTCGGGAGACTTGTGCTTTGCAAGGGGAGAGAGGAGAGGAAGGAGAGGAGGAGGAGGTGGGGATTCGCCATGGACATCATCACGCAGCTGCAGGAGCAGCTCAACGAGGTGGCCATGGTGACCGTGAACACCTTCGGCACGCTGCAGCGGGACGCGCCGCCGGACCGCCTCTCCACCAGCTACCCGGACCCGCTCAACCCCAACCCTAAGCCCGAGGAGGACGCCAAGCCGCAGGTCCAGGGCCAGCCCGGCGCGGCGCCGGCTCCGGCTCCGACGGCGGCGCCTGCCGCTCCGGCGCAGCCTCCCGTGCCGCCCGCGCTCGACCTCGCTGAGCAGCCCAAGGCCATGAGCCACGCCCTCGTCCTCGCCGCCAAGAAGGTATTGCTTCTCGGCCTCGCCACATGCTCGACCAAATGCCCGGCCGGGGATTGCTCGGTCGTTTTGCGTGATTACTGCGAAAATGCGAGCGCAGGGATCTGGCTGTAGGCTGTATCTACTCAATTCCTAGTTCGTCACGTCTTTGACTACATTCTGTGGCTGCGGGCTGAAGGACTAGTAGCTACCACTGTGTTAAACTTTTGCTTGTTTGTGATTCCGTGGAGTACTGCTGACAAAACCATGTCTCTACCAATGAAACTGTGTTGCCACTCACTAGTTTTAGCTTGCTTGTATGCACTGTTTGTCTGAAGTGACTAATTTTTAGCTCCATCGTGATGATGAAATCAACTGCATAAGGAGAGTCATTGCTAGTGTCGCCACAGGGCAGTAGAATGATTCACATCACTGTAGTCCTGGTCCCAAGATAAGGACTACTCCTTTGATTGTGTGTATGCTTTATCCATCTGAAAATCATACTTGAATTCCGCTTGCAGCAGATTAGCAGTTGCTTTCAACTTTGTTCTTTTCTCACAGTGGAATAATTATGTTCGTTTCGTGCAGTTTGATGCACTTGTTGCAGCTTTGCCACTGTCATCAGAAGAGGATCAGTTGAAAAGAATCCAAGAGTTGCAGGTAGGTATCAGACAATCAGATAAAATTATAAGCACTAGTTTCTCTACGACGGGTTTCGGTCTAACTCCTACTGTATTGTGTATAAATCTGAAATATGCAGGCAGAGAATGAAGTCGTGGGATTGGAACTTCAGAAACAACTCGAAGCTGCCGGTAACATGCTTCTCGCTGTTCAGAGTTTCTGCACATCTCTGTATGGATCATTACTAACATGATGAATCTTGCTGCTATTACAGAACTAGAGTTGAAGCAGGTTGAGGCCTTGTTTAATGAAGCGACAGACAATTGTATAAATTTGAAAAAGCCAGATTAGTATGCATGTAAGTTTAAATAGATTCCCATTCATCTTCTTTTTTTTTGGTTCCTGGCAGTCACTGCCTGAGTTCTCCAGTAGAATTAACTTTGCCAGTAGGAATATTTTGCTACCCAAGAATCTGTACTCTCACTCTCAACATGGCCACTCCATAGGTACATAACAGGTTTTAGTACAATATATCCTCGTTAATTACTTCATATAATTTTTAGCACTTTCGTTTTTAGGTGCACAACATAAATAATTAAAAAGTCATGGACTTGGAAGATAACCAATTTATTGAAGCTTTGGGCATATCTTGATATTTCTCAATTTGTCCATATGTCACTATTTTATTCTGTCTTGTTGACGAAAATCCAATGCCTGCCATAACAGGTTTGCTGGAAGCAAATTATTCTCATGAATGGATAATTATTCTAACAGGTTTGCCTCTAGCCTACCCCAACTAGCTTGGGACAAAAGGCTATGTTGTTGTTGTGTTGTTGTTGTTGTAATGGATGAAGGTGGAGACATGAATGCCAGCATTTTATTCTCCCTTTTCAAATTCGCTACTGGATAGACATGTAAACCTTAATGCCAATTCTATCCTGTCAACTTTTGTCTGCTGATATTCCAAAAGCACTTGCTGGATCAGGAATTAACATATCTTGTAATATTTAGAATCAGTTCGATTACATTTTGTGCATGAATCGTGATTGTAACCTTGTTGGATTTGTCTGCCGTTTTATGAGCTGTTGTGTATTGGTGCTTCTTGTGGACGGATATGGGCTGCCTCCATTTGTGATATTTGTTCTATAGAGCATAGACGTTTTGGGTTTTGAACCCCCCTACTCATGTTCTTAGGGCCTACTCATGTTCTTAGGGCTTACAGCTCTTCGATCCTTTGGCACGTAATGGAACAGTATTATGGAAGAAAATCATATAATTCTCTAAATTATTGCTTAGACAGAAAAGCTGTATCATTAATAATTATCTAAAGATTTCTTAGACATAAAGCTGTAACATTGATAGTTCTCTAGAGATTGCTCAGACATAAAAGCTAATATTTTGTGAAATTCTAGCATATCTGTTGCTCCCTGCTCACACATGAACAGGGTAAAGCCAACCATGAAACATTTCCTAAAACCTTATTTGGTCAGATCCAGTGCTCAGCTGTGCTGCAGTCCTCCCATCTCAAGCATATTTGCAGGTGCCAAGGCCTGCAAGAACATCAGCCATGTCAACCCCCAACATTTCACATGCAGTGGAACACTCACATCAACAGCAAGGTACTCCACTCTCTACTTACTGGGGTCAGTGATGGTGATGAGGCCTGTGCCGTTGAAGAAGCAGTTCCAGGAGTTCCTCCCCCTGGCCTGGTAGTAGGCGTTCATCGCCACTGATGCCCGCGACAGCAGGCTGTCCGGGTGGGTGCAGCCGCCGGTACCCTGGATGGCGCCGCAGTCGCTCTCGGAGCAGGCGAACTCCAGGTTGCCCTGCAGTGCCTCCGCCTCCGCCGACGGCTTGGCGACACACCAGGTCTTTGATACCTGCGCAGGAGGTAACGGCAGGAATGTCATGCTGAATTTGATGCTAGAGAGGATCAGGAGGATAATTGCCTACCTTTCTGTGACTGTGCCGTAACGGTTGCGCCATTGCTTCTGCCGCTGCTGTTTAAGGCAAATTTATCCGAGTAAGATGATCAGATAAGTGGATAAATTTCATGGATTCTGAGCACAATTTCATTGCGCGAAAGGATGATTTCTTATAAACTCAGAAGAGATGTTACCGTCAGTGCAAAGCACAGATAGTGTGAGGGCAACGCAGAAGGCGAGCAATGTGACGTTGGACGATGCCATTTCTTTTGGTTTCTGGATCGGAGGATGCGAGAAGCCTTTCGTGTACAGATTTGGTGGAAAAGTTGAAACAAAGGGGATTTATGTTCGCAGAATTTTTGCTGATGATGTGGTTTCGGTCTGGCGAAATTTATAGGGGAGAGGACGGGGAGCAACTGAAACAAGGCAGCAGCAGAAACGGTTGCTATCAACGCGTTTTATGGCCACATTTACTGGGATAGTAACGGCTGTGTCCGTTGCAACATTGCCACACTTTTAGCATTCCAATCATCTACTGTCTGCATTCTGCAGGGTAATGAAGAGTCTTCACTGTTGATTCGGAGAATCGTAGAAATTTATAGTGCTTGGCTTTTTTTGATACAAAATTATCACGGAAGCCACACAAATGTTGTTGGATTTTGTCCCCTTTTTTCCTAAAACAAATCATAGGAATCACAGGAGTTCATGTTTAAGAAATGGAAAGGGAAAATTGGGGTAATGTAAAAGTCCAATGTGCTTTGGCTCTTTCATGAACAAATAATTCATGAAAAAGTCCAAATTTTGTTTTTTTTTCTTTCAAGATTTTGTGTTTGCCCTTCTTTTGCTCACGACATTCAAATGATTTGTGGGACATTTGGGCGATGTGCCGGCTTGGCACATTTTGACAATCAGCCCATGCACATCTCAGCACATGTTGCTTCTGTTGGCATTGCAACAGAAGGAATTTCTCCCCTTGTATTCCCTTTAACTTTTTGCTGGCAATATAAGTATAATAATCACATACCCAATGGAAACTTATGTAGCTTTCTCATGCATATTACAAATCATAACATGACATAAACAAAAACGAATAGAATGACTTGCAAACTACTGAAACATTCCTCACAAATGAAACATTGGTTTATACAAACTCGAGACGAAGAGGACCTGAACCTTTGACCCTTTCCTTACGCATTTGACATTCTGTACATGATCATGCATGTTTTTTTTATGACGGTTAAGCTACTTTTTTTATAGCAATTTAAGAATGTTTTAGCATAACATATTATCATCCTGGATATAGCCTCAGCTTCGACCGTATCGGCTGTCGACACATCGGGCATCTAGAGAGGTTCTCACCACATTCCCTGCAACACTGTTGTTTGCAAAAGATCCAAAATCAAACGAGAGCATAAGTCAGCATGTTTTCAGACTTCTACAGGTTTTGAATCGCAATGCTATGAACTGGAAACTCTGAATTTGTCTCACCATGTGACCACAGCCAAATGCTAGGTCCTTGGCATTGGTCAGGCAGATTGGGCACACCTGCATCAACATGAGAGCATTTACTGTTACACTGAACCAATGTGTGACCACAGATTCACAAATTCAGAACACAGAGAAGAAAACTTTTGACAGTCTTGTGTTCTTCGTTTCCTGTTCGGTGTCACCTCTTACCTGATCATCTCTTGGCGTTGCAGACTGCGCCGATCCAGCGTTCACGTTGCTGGCTCCCCTCCTCAACGACGGCTGCCTCTGCGCAGCCGGCAGCGGCGGCGGCGCCGGCACAACTCTCTTGGCTTTCCCCGTTGATCGACTGCATTATATTCAGGTTGAGACAAAAAGTCTAGGTTCAGAAGGCTTCAGATCTAGCCGAACGACAAGAACACTAGCATATACAGTATACTTAGTTTGCTACACTGCTACCACATCCTAAATTACCCCAGGATGCCGAGTTCGACAGTTGCCTTGTACTGGATGGGGACCTCCATGAGCGCGGCGAGCGCGAACGCCGACTCCTTCTGCTGCGCCGTCGCGCTCCTCGCCATGATCGAGGTGAAGTTCACGAACTGCAGATTTTGACAATAGAATTCACAAGCTGTTCATCTTCAGAGCTCGATCAGGATGTGTGTTCTTTGCTGATTGATCTTTCACCTGGAAGTTGTCGAAGTCGCGCGCGGGGAGCTTGTCGTCAAACTTCTGCATGTCCTCCCAGGGGCCATCCCCGACCCCAACCAGAATGATTGACAACGGGTAGGCGCTGAGATTCCAGCCATTTCAAAAACGTTTTGGCATCAGTTCATCAGAACCAGATCGATGTTTTCACAGTTCAGAGACATGACATTGTGGCTAAATATGGTGCCTCCTTTCAGTAGTACTACCTTGCCATGACAATGGAGTCCACTGTTCTCTTCTCCTGTGGGCTCAGATCGCTGTCACTCGTATCAACACTCCTAGTCACCTGAATCACATTATTTTCTTACAGTCACTGAGTCAGTATCGAAGAACGAGATGGAACAGAAAGATCACGAGTAGGAATGTCCACCAGCAACTATAACAAGAACATGGATTCTTTAACAATACATGCAATGCGAATGCAAGCACCTGCCCATCTGCAACTATGACAAGAACATGGTACTGCCCTCCACTCCTGTCAACAATGTCGACGGCTGCCTCCACGATCGGCGCAAACGATGTCGGCCCTGCCAACAATACATACAGTTGCATTTGCATATAGTGTAATCAGTCTTCAAATAGATCATTGTGTGCTGACAGGTCAGTAATGCGCAATGCAGCAGCAGGTTTTCAGAGGATTGATTGGTCTGATCGTCATCACCTGATAGCCTGAGGTGAGGGACGATCTTCTTGTAGCAAGCCAGGACCTCCTCGAATCCATGGCAGGGCGAGTTGTCATGGTGGAAGCTGAACACGTTGTAGTCATGGGTGGTTGCTGCAACAAGATCAAGAAGAAGAAACAGCACAAGAAGGTGTAGGTACAGTAGACTAACAATATAATGAGCCTGCTCTTGACTGAAACCAAATGGAGATCACTAGCATTGTTGTGCCGTTAGTTAATAATCGCAGTGCTGCTGAGCTTACCGTCGCCGAAGCCGAAGCATGGGATGAGGTTGTCCTCGTCGAAGGGCGCCAGCGTCTTGCCGATGATGCTGATGGCCTGCTCGTAAGGGTTGGGCGTGTCGCCCAGCCTGTGCAGGCTCTGCCCGCCGAACGACTGCTTCCCTGAACACATGCACCAAACAACAACCATCGATAAACCTTTCTTCATCAGATCAAGCAATGAAAACACAACAGAAACGTACATGAACACAATAACTAACATCGCCATGATCGAAACATTCCTGCTTCTTCACCGTAATACCTGTCCATTCATTGCTCTTGGTGAAGTCTACGCCGAGGATGAGGTTGGACGACTCGAGGCCCTGCTGCCGCAGCGCCGCCGCCACCTACACCGGAGCAACCACAGATTGCAGATAAACATCATCATGCAGACATGTTTGTTGACTCACCTTGTTTGTTTGTTTTTTTTTACTTTTTTTTCAAAATTCCAGAAAAGTTTTTTTTCCAATGTCAAGATCAGTATCTCATTCTACTTTTTCCGCCCGTGCAATAATTTATAACAATAGTGAAGCCAAATAAGAGGCTACTTATAGAATTATTCATGGCTCCGTCGATGGGCACCTGATCAAGCGACGTGTAGGTGTCGGGTATGTAGGAGTACTTCTTGCTTAGCATGGCCCTCCGGCGCCCATCGTCGTAGGCCGACGGCTGCCGGCTCAGTCCCCGGTGCCTGACGGCCGGCGCCGCCGCCGGCCTCCCCCCAGACGACCGCCGGTGGCCGCCGAACAAGGCGCCGAGCACGCCGCCCATGCGCCTGCGGCGGTGGCGAAGACGACGACAGAGACCGCCGCTGGCTGCTGCCAGCCGCGTAGCAGGTAGCAGCTAGCTCTTGGGTGAGCTGGAATAAAGCCGCCGCCGCAGCAGCTGCATGCCAATTGCCAAAGGATCTCAACTCGAGAGACCAGCGCACGCGAGGAACAACTGGATGGCACGGCAGTGGAGGAGAGAAGAAGATAAAGGCTGATTCTTGAGGCAGTTGCAATGAAACTTCTTGAGCCTTTCGTCGCTCGTTGCTGCTGCTTCTGCGTGGGGGAAGGTAAGGAGAGGACGCGACAAGACATCTTTATGGATGCTCTCTCTAAAGTCCTCTCTAGGGCATCTCCAGCGGTGCTGTCAATATGTAACGCTAGCTGACGTGGAGGTTGAAGAATAAATAAAAGGGATAAATATTCGGTGGAAACATGAAAACCCTCTAAACAATACACATAGAACTTTTCAAAAATCTTAAAACGATGCAAGTCTATAATTTATTCATAGATTTAACTTGTTGTAAAAGTTGAGGGTCGAAGTCGTTTTGTAAAAATCCATATGAACATGAAAAATTTCAGATGCATATGTACTTAGAATTGGAATTGCCAGGAATTTTGTCTTCTAATGCACACGCAACTGAAATTTGTTATTTTGTAGGAATTTTTGCAGATTTATTTTGCATCTTAACTTTTGCAACATGTTACATCTATGGATGAACTATAGAGTTGCATCCTTCAAGATTTTTTAAAATTTTCTAAATATAGTTTTTAGAGGGATTTTTACGTTTCCACCGAGAAGGAG
Organism: Echinochloa crus-galli; assembly: GCA_900205405.1. Taxonomy (NCBI): domain Eukaryota; kingdom Viridiplantae; phylum Streptophyta; class Magnoliopsida; order Poales; family Poaceae; genus Echinochloa; species Echinochloa crus-galli. Next base: position 938,019 of record OAMR01000460.1, on the reverse strand, counting down.
TACTTTGCACCGAATATTTACCCATATAAAAGTAGGTAAAAACATGACTGAATATAGGGGCAGCCTGTAATGTAGAGATGGTGAGTCCTGTAGATGATGCCGGGACGTGTTCAATACCGTCGCTTCCTTTCCTGGTGGGCATGTCGGTTTTCAACCCTGCCTGGAGCAGGCAGTAAATCCAGAATATGGATTTCTGAACACCTAAAAGCTGGACGTGAAAGATGTTTGTTCACTGTAAATTAATAATCGTCAAAGCTTTTGATTACTCTGCTTGCTCGTGTAACCAAAAGTGCAGTAAAGTAATTAAGCTCTCTCGAGATGAAGAAGATATGCTGAGTCTCTGTCACAAGTTTCGTCCCAAACTAAAGTTGTACATACCACGCCGAGATTATTCTTGCATGAGAATGGTGGCGACAGGCGTATCGTCGCGTCGACACGATCGATACGTTTGCTGGAATGTGTTACCTTGGAATTGGTGTGTCATGTGATGCACGTACCGTGCCATGTCATCTTGTCTCGCAGCCAACAGGAAAGCTTTAGACAAAAGGGTTCAAAGCTGCCCGGTTGGCTTTGGTACGGTGCTTGTGGTTGCGGGAAGAATTCAGAACAATAACCAGGAAGTTCCAAATGGATGAAATGAAACTACCATGAAACTACCGAGTCAATCCGAGGGCTCCCATGCACGATGACCATCTCTTAATTAATTAGTGATGGTTAGAGTTCGAGACATCATGATCTACAAATGGTTTACCACTCTCTGGTAGTTGTAGAAATTCTGGTTCTGTTAACCGGGTTCAGTCTCTAAGGTTTCTTTTGGTGAAAACTTATCCACCCAAATTATGATGAATCGGATACATACCTGAGCTAGAGGCGTATGTGGATTTTTTTTTGGCAGCGGTGTAGTTTCCATGACAATGGTTGTACTTGAGGAGAGATGTCTTGTGTTGTGGCCCCGAAGAACAGTAGCCTTTTTTATCTGACAAGAAAAAAGAACATAGCCTTTGCCATGTCACCAATGTTTTGCTATCACAAGACAGCAGACCGGTGTGATATGAAAACCACAAGCTAAACCAACGGGTACGTGTTTCTCTTCCGTGTGATGAAAGTAAATATTGCATCGGTGATTGGAGACGGTCCAGTAGCAGAGTATCATGCCAAAGACGTACACAATATATTTTTAATCATTTTTCCTTCATCATCCTTTTTTTGGGTAGATTTTTTCCTTCATCACCCTATAAAGTGGAGAATCATGTTCTTCGTAGGACACACTGTATATAAGGTAGTAAGAATATATAAGATGGTACCAAAGTGTCAAATAAATGTCCCTCCTGTGTTGTGACTGCCTATGCAAGAAAGGGAAGCTTTTGAAAGGAGGTGCATATGTTCAATGTTTGGAAATATTCTCTTTTTGTCTACCTGTTCTAGAAGGAGCCAATCATGTCAAGGTTCGTAAGTTTGACGGTTTGTACTTCGACCACACACCTATCCAGTTTATATATCGGTTAGACCACCGGCAGTTGAAAGATGCTAAGTTTGTGGTTTGCTCCAAACAAAAGTACGTACTCCGTAGCCTTTAAGGTTTGGTGCGGTCGAAAGATGAAGTCACAATTTTGCGAAAGTAAAGATGAAGTCACAATGACTAAATATTTGCCGCTATACTTCAGATGAAGTGCACGCACCGCTTCACATTATTGAGATGCAATTTCCTTCTTTTCCCTATACAAGTTCACTATACGTACAACTTGTTTAATTATTGTGCATGTCCTTTAGGACCAAGAGATTAAATGATCCAAATTTAACATTGTTTTTGGAGAATACATATACTGATGGAAAAACAAAATGCATCCACCAAGAAATGCACGCAACATATGTTTGTAATTGTAATGTGGCTCAATGGTTTTGATAAAAGGGTAAAAAATAAAATGCTTGGTAGCAGCAGGAGCCACCTGCTGGGCCATATAATTAAACCGAAATGATATTTTTTTAATAAAACATATCATCTCGACTTTTCAGGAGAACTCACTAGATATCCTTTGCAGGTATTTTTTTAGGGGAACTCACTGAATTAGGTCATGAACGCTCTTCCAGGGGGAGGAAGAAAGAAGCTCCATAAGAACGGTGTGCCGCCACTTGTAGTCCTTGTTCATGGAGATTTTCAGCAGGCACGAGTCAAGGTTTAGTAATAGATTGAATTTTTGAAGCGATTGTTTGCTTTGCCTTTTTTTCACCACCTTTAGAGCTTGTCTCGTGTGTGCTATGTGGATAGCAAAATTGTAATAATTCTCAGGTCTCATGCATTTATTAATAGCGGTCGAGACATTTTTATTTGCTTAATGAAATAGACTCTCTTTTTTTCTAAAAATTTATAACAAGGCAAAACAAAAAGAATAAAAGGATCTGAGTAACAATAACAAAATAAAAAGAAGGTAAAGACATATAGCTGAATCCTTCAAGCCAAAAATCAATAACATTTTATGGTTCTATATGTGCATTTGAGGGTATGAAACCTATATGCTACTCTGAGACAAGTTTAATTGCCCTGTGTGTATCTTGCTTTCATAAAACAGGGACAGTAGCAGGCAACAGCTAGTACCACTGTGCTCATCGATTTCAGATTCGGATTCGGATTCGGATTCTTCCCGCGGCCCATCTCTCTCCACGCACCTTCTTACATACAGAAGAAAAAGCCCATATTGGCCTGGCCCTAGGCGGGCCTAAAAATCGGCCCATCCGAAACAAACCAACTCGACTCGCCATCAATTCATTCCCCACTCACTCCGCCCTACCTCCGCCGCCTCCCTCCCGCCGCGCCGCCCACCGCCGCCGCCGCGGCGGCCTGCGTCACTGCTGATCCCACTCCACTCCCTCGCGCCTCCGCCGCCGTCCAAGTTGACGAGGTCGCGGCCGGTGCCAGGATGGCGCAGGCCTCGGTCCTGGCGGCGCTGCTGCGCCGCCTCAGGCGCCACCGCAACCCCGCCGCCGCCGCGATGCTCCCTCGCCGCCTCATATCCTCCACTCCCACTCCCGCGCCGGACTCGTCCTCGTTGGGCGCGCTTCCAGGACCGGGTCGGCTCGGAGGAGACGGCGGAAGCGGCAGCGGCCTCTCCGCTTCGCTCGGCGCTCACCCGCGTCCCCGGCTTCCTCGACGGCAGCATGCGGCTGCCACGGCTACCAGGGCGGCGCACCAAGCTGCTTCGAGGTAGGGATGGCCGTGTAACGCCCCTCGCGTGCTGATTCTCTTCTTCCGAAATGCTGGCTCTACCTTCTGAGTTCTGACTGCTTGACGATGCTGCTGCCATTCTGTCTTGTAGCTCTGAGAGCCCTGTTGCGGCGGCGACAAGTGAGGCTAGCACCAGCACGAGCACTGCTGCCTCCCAGTCTCAGATCGTTGATTTCATCAAGTCGACTTTTGGGAAGCTTGAAGGTAATTATGTGACAGCATGGCACCATGTTTTTATGTGCTCAGTGCTCATAGTTAGTGCTTGACAAAACTGCCATTTCAACTCATTCTTGCTGGTTTTCTGCTATACTTTGTCATTGTTTTGAATACAAAACCGTCATATTGAATACAAGTGCTATCCATAACTAGAGCTGCCAGAACTACTATACTATGGAAATGATAGAATACTGTTTTTTTTGGAAGATTAAATGGACTTACATATGTTACAAATTAAAGAATATGATAGTTGTGGCTATTCCTACATGTGAACAATGACTTATGTTGTCCTAATCCTCTCTTTTTTCAGGTCTTCTAACCCTTTCCTTTATTTTTTTGGCTTAGGACAAAACCATTGTTGGTTGAACACCACGAATGGCATTTGGGGGGACTTGAATCAAGAAGGAATATGTCTTGTTCTTTTATATCAATCTTGTGGAACATTAAACAGCAACAGTAACCATTCAGTCGCTTTTGAGAGATTGAAATATCTGCAACAGAGGTACATCTAGAAAAACTTGCCAGCTTGAAACTCGACTGCAATCTCGAACACTTCTAATCTCTCACCTTTTAGGTATCCACGTCTGAATGTCTTTGCTGTGCAACATGGGAGTGATATTTCTTCCTTAGCTGCTCAAAGCCAAGCAGTTCGTATGATAGTGAATGAGTACATTACATTTCCTATCTTGATGTTAGACAAAGACTTCTCCAATGTGAGGCTCAAACCCATGCCAATTTTCGCAATACTAGAGAAATTGTTAAAAAAGTTCTTTTTATTAATAAACACTTTCCATGTATAGTATTTTTTTTTGCTAATTATGCCTTTTCCATTTACCTTACTGATCTGTCTCTGACTCTCCATATAAGCATTGAACATCTGTGTTACATTGGTTTTATGCATTTTATCTGTCATATAAGATACTTTGTTAAAACAAGAAATGTCGTTTTGATGAGTGTTCAGATGACAAATGGTGCTTGCTACTTGCTATTTGAAGGTTCTAAGGACCCTATGATATTCACAAAGTGGGTTGAGGAGCCTGATGTCCTGCTTAAGGGTAAACTCTGAACAACATTTGCTGTACTCTTGACGTTATAAATCAGATTTTCTTATTGATTTTTTGACAACTTTAGCTTCTCTGTGATGTTACTTGGAAAGTTGGATATCCTCTATATTTACTGATATTTCTCAAACCTCAAACCATTCTGAATGCAGCCATAGAGGAACTTAGTGTGCTGAAAGAAGAACCTTCTGAAAATGTTCTGTCAAGAGTTTCTTGGCAGAAAGAAGAGGTTATCAAAGAGCCATGTGTTGGTTCCTTCAGAAACTTGTTATTTTACCACCCAGGTACTTAGTTACAGTTATTCCTTCATGCAAATTATTGCTTAAGCATCAGTACACCCTAAACATATGGATATAGTGGACACTGCAATCAACTACATCTTGGTAATCTACAATTCAATGTGCTGCAGCATGCGTATCAGTTGATGAAGATGGGGATCGCATTTTTATCTCTGACAGTAACCATCATAGGATCATCATTAGCAATAGCGATGGGATGATTTTAGACTGTGTAAGCATGAACTTGGGTTGCAGTTTTATTTATATGAGCTGAAGGTTGCAACCTTGCAGGATGGTGAATTGGCATTTGCTTTTTTGCTTTGCAGATTGGATCTTCCCCAGGTTTTGAGGATGGCGAGTTTGAATCAGCCAAGTTCCTGCACCCAGCTTCATCATTTTATCATGCTGCTGAAGACTGTCTATATATTGTAGATTCGGAGGTATTATCCACAGTAGATTGCCTTTGCCTATTCTTCTTGGCAACAAAAATACACATTTTTTACTGCTACATATTTCTTTGATTTTGTATTAGATCGGTAAAAACTAGTAAGGTGCTTGGAAATATACTCAAGTCTTGGTTGAAGTTCTAGTGTCTAGTTATTACTATTTGTGAAGATTGATGACTATCCACAGCACAAAAGAATTGTCTGATTTGTCCCTTTCTGGATCATTTTGCAGAATCACGCAGTCAGAAAAGCAGATCTGGAAAGGAGGACTTTAGAAACAGTTTATCCAGTCTCTAACAAAAGCAGTGGCATCTGGAGTTGGATTACTGATAAGCTTGGTTTGAGAAAAGAAGTTCCTCCGACTATTCAAGATTTTGATGCAGATTCAGTAGCACTTCCATGGCATTTGATGCAAATTTCAGAGGATGAATTATTAGTTGCAGACCGTAGGTAGGTGCCTCTTCTATCCCCTTCATCTTGACCTTTTAAATGCCAATTTGATTAACTTGTTCTCATAATATAATGCTTTAATAGCCATTCATATCATTCTATGATCTGAGGCCTGATGTACCTTGTGCATTTTGTATTGTCCACCCTTCCTATGTTGATTGTCGACCCAATTTAGTTTTGGGTTCGATATGTTATGCAAATCTGCAATTCAACCTAATTACCGATAGTGTGGCTGGATGATAATATTGTAAATACTCACTGCCCGATCTGAGGCCTGATCTACCTTGTGCATTTTGTGTTGTCCACCCTTCCTATGTTGATTGTCGACCCAATTTAGTTTTGGGTTCGATATGTTATGCAAATCTGCAATTCAACCTAATTACCGATAGTGTGGCTGGATGATAATATTGTAAATACTCACTGCCCATTCGTTTGGTTTATACGAGGGACAAGTCACTTTAGTAAAATTCACTGCATTTTCTGTTGGTGTTCAAGCAATGTTAACAGTGTTTAATGGCTTAATGCTATATTTTTAGTTTTAATGGTGCATACAGGCACAATATGTAGCCAACTATTTTGCACTGCTATATATAGGGCTGGTTCCCACTCGGGAAATATGATGTGGCTATTGAGTTAGTAGTATTGTAGTAATTCTTCTTACTCCTGATACTTGCTATTTTGCAGCTTTGAAAGTCCATGGCTCCTGAGAATATCAACTGGTGAGAAAAAGGATATTGGAAGGTTAGCATGGCTTCTTTTGTTATGCATGTTATGAGATTTATTTTTCCCAGCTCACTGAGCTAAAGTTGTGTGAAGGTAGAGCTGAAGTAATGGAGTCATATCAGCAAACAATAAATGAGAGGTGTGGCCTTCTTAAGGATATACACATGAATCGGACATCAGGAGCTAAGGAACCTTCTGATTCGTTGGAGAAGGTCACCAGCAAGGAGCTTGCATCATCAGTCTCAAGATTTCATAATTACATTATCTTCGGTGATACAGGTTGAATTATAAGCTGTTTGAATGAAGGCTTTCTTTTGGTGTCAGTTCATATAAAAGTTGATTCCAGTTCTTTCCCCTTTGTTGAAGATGGTCAAAGGGTTCTGAAGCATGACTTAGATACCAAGAACACCTCAAATATTAATTTCTCCAACTGTGAGGTCCTTGGGTTGCCATATTGGTCTTTTTGCAATCTCGAGAGAGTTGCAACCTGGTGAGCTGCTGATTCTCTATCATGCATGGAAATTAACTTTGCTGATTAAGTTATGGCAGAAGCCTGCCTTCCTTTTAAATGTTCTAACATTTCTTTTTCATTGCCCTGAGTTTGCAGGGGACGTTCAGCTGAACAATTTCAAGAGCATTCCCGTCAAGTAGATGTGCTTCCTGGTAATTTTCATATTGCCTGTTTTCTTCTGCCAATACATTTGGTAGTAGATGCTTAGTGTTGATAGTAGTTAGTTGCATTTATGTGATGTCTACCTGCAATTGTTGGATGGACCACTCCCCTTTTTTCCTAGAGATGGTGCAATCATTTCATTGTTATTTTGTTGGCTTGACTGCGGTATCACTGCAGCACAGAACATGTTGTGAACTGATATGCTACTCATTACATGTGCTGTTTAGATTTTTTTTGCCTCCAGTTTCTAATATTGTGATTGACAATAGAAGTTACAAAGGAGCTACCTTTATTTGTATAATGCAACTGCATAATTAAACAACTTCAACAATTGAATGAACACTAAGCTGGGAATAATCGTGAGAATTAATGGGGCACTGCTTTGTAGTATGTTATTCAGGTAAGAATAGCGTTGTAACTGGATGTGTTCAATGTAACAGGAAGATGCAATATCACGGTCTACATAGACATTCCAGCTAACACTGAACTTGCTGCACCTTTGGCTGAGAATTGTATCTGGCGCCAAGTGAGGGGATCTGGTGCTGAGATTTCTGGTTCTGATGGACTCGACACGCCCACAGAAAAGGTAAACACACAGCCCTTTCCCCCCATCGCGGGCATTGTGATTTTCCTAAATAGTTAAGTGCAAATCTAATTGGGGAAAGTCTAATCCTTCATGTTGATACACATGCCATCAGGTTGGTATTGCACAGCAGTGGTACGATGAGCTGGACAACCTGGCCTTCTCTGAAGTCCCAGAGGAACCTACAACTGCGCACGGAGGCAATGATAAACCTGCTGATCAAAGTTACCAAAACCAGAGAAGAGTGCAGTTCACCTGCGCGGTGAACGTCAGCCCTGGAACATGCGAGGTACAGTATCATCTGAATAAAAAAAACTACCCATTCCTACGTTCTTCCATCCATACCACATCGAGGATTAAAAACATCACGCCATCGTGTATGATTTGCAGCTGGTGACTTCTGCCGCGCTGTACCTGAAGCTCGCGAGGACGGTCGACGACCGCGTGGACCAGAAAGCGCTTGTGAAGGGGATCATGGGCTGCCAGCATCGCGAGGAGCACGCCGGCGTCGAGCTGCTGATGGGGAGCCGCGGGGACGACGCGAGGGACCTGGTGGTGATGAAGCCGGTGCACCTGCGGCTGCGGCTGGAGTGCGGCGACCACCCCGCCGGCGCCACCAACAAGGAGACCATCAGCACCGAGTCCAGCCTCAAGATCAACGTCTCTTTGGACTAGCGGCTCTGATTGATTTTGATTTGATTTTTTTTCTGGGTACCTGACTACGTGTCCGTCATGGCACGCACGACGTTCGACGCTACGCACACTGCTGGTGGCAGGCCAAGCAGACGTGTTTTGGTCTCGGAGCGATAAGATCGTGGAGACCTTTTTTGTCAATGGGAGGGAGGGGAAACTATGCGAAGGATGAAATGAGGGTTCTTGTCGGTGTGGGAGAGAACAACCTGACACGTTGCATTTTTGTATCCGCATGAAAATTTCAGTCGAGATCAGTGGAAACGTAACATGGAGACATTGTCCCGGGAAAAGCCAGGGAACAACACTATCATTTGTAATGATTTGTGATCCGGGTGCCAGGAGCCTTAAATACATGAGAAAATTACAAATCTTACTCGGTGTAGTATGAGTTTAAGATTCTCATAAATTTTATTGAAAATATTATGTTTCCTCTCATAAAAAAGCCATCCCGTTGTGCACATACTTGCCTATTTCATTCAATTTTTACGATGTAGAGCTAACGAAACCAAGTCTATTTAATAGTGCAACAAGGATTAACCTGTCACATGCATTTTTTTTAATCCTCAAAAGGTGGCACGATTATACTATTGAAAGTTATTTTTATTTGAGGAAAACCAATATACACACTCACATACGCATGAATACTCGTCCCTATGAATACACGTACATAAACCCTACCTCTATGAGCACCTTTGAAAGATTAGGTCAACAAATGTCGAGATTGACGAAGTTACCATAAGCACCTCGCTATCGTCGGACGGCCAGTTAAATCCAGGAGAATGTGACACTAGTGCTGAGTTGAATACTCAAATTCGGATGCACATGTTCCACCACAAGGAAACTTATGCCCCGATCGAAGTAGACCTGCTTACTCTAACAGTTTTTTCTGGCTAGCCCAAGCTCGACCGGAACTCGATAGCTGGCTGCAAATTCAAGCACAAGCATTACCCTGCGACTTGATAACATTGGTTAACAATATATTTTAATATTTTATGCTAACAATAGTTTTTTCGGTAATATGCTAACAATAGTTGTGTAGTCAATGATGTAGGAAAGGAGGCGATAGTGTTTCTGGCGAGGGGGCATAGGCCCCGTATAGCTGGATTGATGTTGCAAACAATAAGACAATACTTAGCCCTAATATTCCAACAGAGTAGATAAGCACTTAACTAATAACCTAGTAATGACTCAGATCTTTCGGTTGTATTACATAGCCACAAAATTGAATGAGTTTTGAGATTGGCTTCACTGGTTAAGGGGTTTTGCCAGTGGTATGACAACATGTCACATGCTTGGACCAACCTTTCTTTTCGGGTGAGAAGTTCGGTGCACATGCTTTCGTTTTTCCTCAGTCATCCAAATTTTGTAAAGACTGTATTATTTCGCTACACCAAACTTTATCATAGTTTTTTGGGGGGCGGGTGGGGCTAGAGGATTCTTTGCCACGATAGCCTCGGTTGAAGTGGTCATGCATTCTGATGATATATTAAGTGGTTTCCAAAACTTACTCTTAAATATTTTAACATTTTATGTTAACAATAGAGGCAAATGTTATAATATTGATTTATGTTAACTCAGCTCACTTATAAAGGAGCTATGCTAACTTGAGAGGAGGCGTTGGCTGGTGATGGGGCATATGCTTTTGTAAGGTTTTGCCTTCGCCGCCAGTGGCAGAGCCCCCGCCCCTCTAAGAATTTTGAGAAGGAAGAAGAGGAAAAGAGGGGCTAGAAGAGGAAGGAGCCCCTACCGGCCATTCTTGGCTTCGCCACTGTTCGCCACGTATCAACACACCAATTTGATATGGGCATGCTCGTGCTCGGCTGCTTGACTTTCGTTACCAAGGCGGTGTTCACTTCCCGAAAAGTGAAGGTGAAGTTTGGTGAAAATATCACATCGGACGCTGTAGCGCGCTGTAGCACTTTTCGTTTGTTTGTGGTAATCGTTGTACCATGACCTAACTAGACTCAAAAGATTCGTCTCGTCGTGTACATCAAAACCATATACTTAGTTTTTTTATTTACCCACTTTTAGTGTTCGTGTATGAGGAGTGAGATTTGATGTGATAGGTGAATAGTAAAGTTTGGAGAGATAATTTTTGTGTTTTGAAGGAACGGCCCAAGTAGAAGTAGAATGAAGAACACGATCCATCCAAAAAAAATAAAATTATCGGCGCACCGTCACCATAGTAGCCAGTGCCAACAACCTGACAATGTCGTGCCTCCCCAACCTTCGTTTGACTCGCCTAATTTTGACTTCCCTAGACCAAATCAAAAGCAAAGCAAAGCCGTCGGCATCGCCCTTCGCCCGCCTCGGATCTGTGGGCCCCACCAACCTCCTGTTACCGGGCCCACCTGCAGTGAGCCAGCTCCGAGGCCCGAGGCAGGCGCGGCGCACGCAAACATCCCTGCCGGATCTCGTCGTCTTCCACCCTGCCCGCCGTCGTTCCATTCCTTGGAGACGGCAAAGAGCACGCGAATCACGAGGCGCCAGCACTAGCAGAAACCCCCCAGCGCGGCCGCCCCCACTGCCAGGGCACGGCGATTCGGCGAGCTGACCCGGTCCAGGCCACGCCATGGAGAGGAGTAATGGCGGGAAGCCGCAGCAGCCGGCGCCGGCGCCGGCGCCGGAGAGCAAGGCCCCGGCGTGGAGGGACGGCGCCGTCACCTACTTCCACCTCCTCTTCTACATCGCCATCTCCGGCGGCCAGATCTTCTTCAACAAGGCAAGCCTATCTCAAAGCTAACCCCCCTCCTCCTCCGCTCCTCCACAATCCCGCGGGCTGCCTGCCTGCCTGCCTCCGACCCCGTCCGGCTCGCGCTCGATTCGCCCGCCCCGCGAAAATGGGCCCGATTCCTCGGGGGGTTTTGCGTCGACGAGGGGGCGGGGGTCCGTACTGATCCGTCGCGTGGCGCGAGAGAGCTGTGAGCTCTCCTCGGTCCTGCTAAAATCCTGCCGGCCGGAATGCGCTCCAGTTTGGGGGGAATTTTTGGTGGAGGTTACGTCTCTGTCGTCCCGAGTGAGTGAGTGAGTGCGCTGAGATTTGGGGATAGGACTGGGTCGTGATCGTGGAGTATAAGTTCTGCTGTGCTGTGGCGATGGATTCCTCCCATGTCTGTGTTCATCACCGAATCAGTGCTACCCTGTACTTGGGGGATTTGTTTTGTGTAGTACTTACTGCTTCTGTAGGCCAGGGCAAAAAAGCGGAGTGGTTTTTGCTCATGCAGCTGTAGCTTTTCGAGATTCATTTTGTTATACAGTTTCATCACAAAATTGCTGTTCCTGCAAGCTGATTATCCTGCCCATTTAGTTAGGATTCCAACTGAATCTTGTGAATGTCATGAGGGGATCCCCTTTCCATTCAACTTTTAGTTGCTTGTTTGGTTCATTCCTTTGCCAGCACGATGTGTATCTACTATGGGTTGGGGGCAGTTGACTTGCTTCTCATGTGACAGCGCGAATCTGTTTCAACAATGAGAAAAATATTTCTGTTTCTTTTCTTTTGCTGCTAAAGTTGGCAAAACATGTGGCGATTCTCAAGTCTAGTGGAGTGTGCCTTAAGGGGATATATAGGTCCTTTTTGATGCTATGTGACTTGTTCTGCTTTCAGTTCTGAAGATTTTTTTTTACCGGTAATCAAGTTTATACTGCCATTACATTTCTAGCGACAGGTGCTTTGAGAACATTTCCACCTGTGATTTACTTGACATGAAGGCCTGTCTAGCAGATAGACCATTTGACTTGTAAATCAATACCTGGATCAAATCTCATGTACTTGTTTTTAATGATCAATTGGATAGCCTCTACTACATCACCTCATAGAAATTTGGAAACCAACAATTTCTGCATATTCCATCTGCTCAGTATCATTTTCAAGACAAAAAAGAATAAGAACACTCCAATAAGTTATAGTACAAAATTTGCTTCAGTTACCACACTCTGATTCGATGTGTGAATTCTACAAAATTACTTTTGGTTGGTTCAATATAGTAGTTTTTTGGTGTTGTAGCAAAATTATCATGCCCAAATGGCATAGAATATTCATGTGATGAATTTGAACTTTTAATTTTTTATGACATTGAATATTCTTTCAACCTTATTAACTGTAAAGTATTTTTTTTTCACTTGATGCAGTGGGTCTTATCCTCAAAAGAGATCAACTTCCCCTATCCAGTGGCACTGACTCTGCTGCACATGGTCTTCTCATCTGTAGTGTGCTTTGCAATTACAAAAGTTTTCAAGGTACTTCTTCATGTGCATTATAATGGCACACAACATGTTTTCTGTATTACTAGAGGCATAACATCTGAGACTTCCTGTCATCCTGTATTCCTGTGGTTCCGTTTGCTCCCTTGATATTCTATAGATCTGGGCACACGCTTACTATTTCCTTTTATCTTAATTATGTTTCCCAGATTATAAAGATTGAGGAGGGAATGACTACAGATATGTGAGTCACGGCTCACTCTAATTACTTAGAGTTACTCATAAATTCTCTATGCTGATTTTATTACCTATTCACCATGAGCAAGACGCATGCATACATACCCTTATGTTGTACTATTGAAATTTAAGTTCTCGAAGAAACGCCAGTTTTACCTTAGATAAAAGCTTACTTTTCCTCAGAGCTAGCATACTAGATTTTTCACCACAAAAGGAAAACTAAATGTTGATATTGACGAGTGACTTTTTTTTTTGGACAATGAAGATTCCGATTTAGGGATATATGCCAAAATTGTAGGAATAAAAGATGAGAATACCGATATTCCTTCGACCTTGGTAATCCTTAAACAGTTGTTTTACCATGCTTTAAAGTTAAATCTTGATTTTAGAATAAGTTGGTTGTATATCCTTCTGGGGAGGTTTTATTTAAACTATGAAAATGGTAGGCATATTGTTTTCCTGTGCTGTTCTAATTTATCATTTTGTTCATAATATGTGCTGGAACTGCTCTTTCTTTTTTCTTACCAGTTTACCTGAACTTTCAGATATATCAGTTCAGTTATTCCAATTGGAGCAATGTTTGCAATGACACTTTGGCTAGGGAACAGTGCATACCTCTACATATCTGTTGCATTTGCCCAGATGTTGAAGGCAATAAGTATGTGTGCTACCGTCTTTTTTTATAGAGATGGACGAGCATAGGATTCGCTAACTGTACACATTGCTCATATTCTTTTTACTGAACACTACAGTGCCTGTAGCCGTGTTTCTCCTCGGAGCAGCATTCGGCCTAGAAGAAATGAGCTATAAAATGCTTTCTATCATGTCTGTCATCAGCGTCGGAGTTATTGTGGCTTCTGTTGGTGAAATTACAATTAGTTGGGTTGGAGTGGTTTACCAGATGGGTGGAGTTGTTGCAGAAGCCCTAAGACTTATCTTCATTGAGATATTTCTGAAGAAAAAGGGTGTCAAGCTGAACTTGATATCCATGATGTACTATGTTAGTCCTTGCAGGTATGTTGTCCGCTGTCCATTCACTCTTCTGGTCTTCTGATTAATTAACTTGAAGATACCAATTACTGTTTTAACTTCATCTATGATTTTTGCTGCAGTGCCCTGTGCCTCTTTATTCCTTGGTTGTTCCTAGAGAAGCCAAAGATGGACGATAGTATTTCGTGGAACTTCCCGCCATTTACATTGTTCTTAAATTGCCTGTGCACTTTTATACTCAACATGTCAGTTTTTCTTGTCATATCTCGGACTAGTGCACTGACAGCTCGTGTGACGGGGGTTGTGAGGGATTGGTCCGTAGTTCTGCTGTCTGCTGCCATCTTTGCTGATACACAGCTTACCTTCATTAACATAATCGGTTATGCCATAGGTATTGTACCAATGAATCTGAATTGTTGAACTTCATGATTAGCTTTTCTGTATCTACTTGGTAATAATAATAACCTTTTAACTTAAAATCCTGCATCCTGCAGCCATAGCAGGTGTTGTTGCATATAACAATCACAAGCTCAAGGTGAAACCTCAAGATAACCCACATCAGAGTGATGAGAACAAGGTCAGCCCAGGAAACCCTGGAGATGTTCAGATATCAATGAACTCCACAAAAGAATCTTCATAGCACAAGTAGCGAGATTTTGAAACAGTTTTCTTTTTTCAAAAAGGTAATATGAATGATTGATGTTGCAAGTATACCAAGAACCATATGTCATTCACAAAATTTCCTGATATGCATTTACTTGTGATACAGGAGAATTGTGCTCTCACGTTTGTTGGGTTGGCCAGTGCTCCTTGGAATACACATTATTTTTTCTTCCCTTCAATCTTCAGGGAAGACATTTTGTACAATGGTATGCTCAAGAAGTCAAGATAATACACTTCCATCACATTTGAACTATTCTTGCTCAAAATGGTGGGAAGACGTCACACAGATGAAAATTAGGCCATGTAAATTTCTCCGTGTTTTCTTTTCTGAAATGTTGTAGCAACACATCAGGTGCTCCAAAAGAGGCAGCCCTGAATCCTGTTTGTACTGTTTGGAAGATCAGGGGAAGTAAAGCTGTGTCGATACATGAAAGCATGTTTGCAAGGACAATGTAATTTTGGCAGATCAAAGAATGCGAGATATGTAAGTTTTTGAATCTCACAAGTCACAATTCTGGTATGCTGATAATTGGTTCGAAGCATTTTCTTTCTGTTTGTACGCCAAAGGGGGTGATTGTGCTGGCACGTGATTTTTCATTTTTCTTTTCTGATTATTTTGGTGAGAGCGTTACCTTTATTTTTTTTTGAAAAGGTTAGTTTAAGTCTGCTGCAGATTGGTGAATTTTTTTTGAGACGAGGCACTGCCCAATTTTCATTTCACAACGGAAATACCAGAGTATTCAGAATACAGATGAACGGGCAGAGAAAGAAAGCGCCTGTCTCCCGATAGATCTAACCTGACTAGGTAAGTGCCCGTGCGTTGCTACGGGTATGGCACATGGAGTAAAGATAAGAAGTCATATGCAAAATTCAATTTTGATGACTATAGGATCGCACCGAAGTCATGGACAATGTTTCGTGTAATACTTTAGCATCATCAAAGCACACAACGTATTGGTATTTAAATTAGAATAATGGTACATGACATATCTGGATAAATAACACACAACACAGTTCATCATTAACACTAGGCAAGAAAATAAGAATTCAACAAAATAAATGTCAGAAATACAAATCTATGTCATCTTGCTAACATGTACGCTAAAATAAGTTAGGCCGTGTTGTGGCTTTTGAGCGGAAGTGGAGATCTGTACTCAAATACGGATCGTGGTGATTTTGTGCTTGTATGATGAAGAACAAGTAGCATTGCAATGACAGTCTGGTGTTGTGTTCCTCAAAAAATATGTGATAAAAACCATGTTTATGCATGCACTTTGCATTGCATAGTAGTAAAAGGAAAATCGAGGAAAAGATCATGAAAGATTTTATGGAGAACTGAAAATTAGGAAATTTTGCCGGGTGGGTGGTATTTCAAATACCGACCATATGTGGTGATTCCCATTGATCATGTGATTTTCGTGCATCTAATGCTGGAGCATAATAACCAGAAAAATAGCACAATGAGATTGCCTTGTGATTATGCCTTTGCAAGAATGCCATGCTTCTGGTATCATTAAAAAAAAGAAACCCCTGTCATGGTTATGCACGGACCAAATATGTAGAGCTGTCCTGCATTGCATTGCAAGCATGCAAAGAAAAGCTTATCTAAGTGTGTGCAGGTACATTATCCTAGCATGCCCCCCAGTGCTAGGGGCGGTGCCCAAAGGCCAAAGTGGGGGAGATGAGGCCATCCATGTCTGAGCAGACTCGTTTACTCACAAGTTCTCTACCCAGTGTGAAGCCAGTGCAGATCACATAAATGTACTTGTTATATATATCTGAGAACAAAGGGGATATCAGGATGTCATAGACTATTATTCAGTAACCACACGAGTGCTCTGATTGTGCGTCAGTCTTGACGAACGAGTTTTACAACTTTTGGAATCAGGAATTCAGGATTCAAAGAAGTCTGATGAACTTGAGTTCATCAAACTCGCCCTAGCAGAACACAGACAACATAGGGAAGTGACTCCAACAGACAACTCTAGAAGAAGATAGGTAAATGCCCGTGCGTTGCTACGGATATGATACATGAAGCAAGAATAAATAGATCACACGAAAAATTAAAATTTGACGGTGGTAGGGTCGCACCGAAGTCCATAAAAGTTAGTACTTTTATTTTTCGCAAAGGCAAGTATAAACAAAATATTTTGAAGGGGCACCATGCACCAGGATATAAAATAATCTTTCACAAAATTAATCTGGCATAAGGATATAAAGTTTCTAAAATCTTTCAACCGCTCAATAACCATCATTATAGTCACAAAGTCATAGCACATGGATATTCAAAGATTGATCTGTAGTGAATTGATAGAGCTGCATTTCTTTTGCACCAGATTTATTTGAGACTGAATTCAAGTTTTGCAGCTATTGATAGTCTATGATGAAAGATGAAAGATTGGTGCTCCCAGATAATACAGTGACTGAGTTTCCTTTGATGGGTAATACTACATAGCAGCACGGCTCTTCTTTATTACTGAGAATGCAGACGTGAAGTCCTGCACTTGACTCTCAAGATGTAGTGTACCATGCCTGTTGCCTGTTCCCATCATTAAGTTTTGAGAACACGTCCGGAAATCATTTCTGGGAGGCATCACATGCTTCTCTAGTGCCTGGCTTGCATCGCAGCCAGAAATAACAAACTTTGTTGTCCCCAACACTAATCAGACTGAACCTGTACCTGCAAACAAAACAGGGGCAGCATGGAGTGGAACCAGAACATGCAAAATAAATCAAGACCCATATCTATCTGTAGTTTGTCGAATCTAACCTATAGAGAGCGTGTGACCAAACCCAAAGGGTAATCAATGCATACACCTAAAGAGAATAAACACTAAATGTGCAATGATTCCCCATTCATTGCCCCTGTTTTGAGGGCATAATCAGCTTCTCTTCAAAACTGAAAGAGTGTGCATTTCGGAACACGATTGCAGTGTGATTGGAGGGAGCAACTAATTTACTGATTGGTGCATGGCCATAGCATAATCTAGATGCTACTAAATAAATCAACTATTTTTTTCTCTGTACAAAAAACTAAAATGGCAATCATGGTAGTGACTTCACACTTCCAGTGCGTTCTGAAAAGACACGATGCATTTCATTTCCCCCACAATCCATATCCTAACCTAACACATAGAAATCATAATGAGATTTTGCATACGGCAAATAATTCACGAGTACCATGATGGCATACTAAATAAACTAATCCCTTTCTGCCTCTTGTAACCATATTCTTGTTCTTTGTTAATATAGCAATCTGCAACCATAACGAAGAGCCAAAACAGCATAGTAACCCAACCATAGTATAAGATTTAAATAATCATGCAAAATTAGTTTTAGAATTGCTCAAAGCATTTTGCAATTATCTGAGGAGCAAAGGTAAGTCTGAACTAATATCCTCTTATAATATAGCTATAGGGCCACCATTTGTGTTCGGCACCATGGCCTCATAAACTTAGAGACGGTCCTGATTCACAGCTATCTTTGAATTGCCACAACACAACTGGCAAACAATTATGCATATCATAAATGCAAGAATTTCAGTACATATATATTCTTTTCCTCCCATCTCTCTATTTTCCTTCTAAATTAAAGTTACCACCAAAATATTGTATAGTGAGGAAACCAAATTAAGGCCCTCTAAATAGCTACCCAAACAACACTGTCCAATCTGTAACTCCTGGTCTACTATCCAAAAAGCAAAGCTAGGTATTAGTTTTAGCTAACTTTCTAGTTGATGGTTTCTACAGGAACAATCCTGTTGGTGCTTGCCCATGTTGTTCTTTAGTAATTTGCTTCAGTTCATTTCCAGTGCTTGCCCATATTACCTTACATTTGAGGGAAAATAAAAGGTGATCCGGGCTTTAACAAAACCTAACCATGCTTTATTTTATTCAGATGCAAGGAGTGTCTGAAAAAAATATCTCCTCTCCCAACACATGCACTCAGCTATAGTAAAGGGCGGGAAACTGCTAATACCAGACATACCTCCCATCATTTCCACCAGTGCTAAACTATTCCTTGTAACGAAGCAGAAGTACTTATGTGCATTCTCTAATATACTGTATATGCAGAATTATCTTAGAAATTGACTGATAAAACAAGGTCCTCGATCCAACATCCCTTTCGATGAATTAGTTCGGGTATATTCGATTGCATCCTTAGTTGCCCCCAATTTGTTTCGATGGAATTGGTTGCGGGATCCTCGTGCGTTGATGAGCCTTTTGGAGGTTGGGATTGTCGTTGATGTGGGGGTTTTGGTTATGGATCAGGTCGATGGGATCGACGAGATCGGCACGACGCTGTGCCTCCCGACGCCGGGGAGGTCGGTGATGAAGTCGGCGGCGAAGATGGCGGAGCTGGTCGGGGAGGACCAGCAGCACGGTAGCCCGCTCCCCCGCGGCCGGCGCGTGTCGGTGAAATCGCCCGAGGCCATCCGGATGGAGGTCGAGGAGGGCGAGGACGAGATGAAGCGGGATCATAGACCCTAAAAAATTTAATAGAAAATAAATGATGTATTATACTATCAATTATACTACTAATCCTTTCTAAGTATTAGTAGTAAGGACAGATCGATAATCCAAAATTCAAAATAGATGATTTTACAATACTTAAATGGGTATCATTTTTCTACCTGGAGACAGGAGTACTCTGGCGAGTCCCACTCTCAACACGAGCTTCTTTTCTTGTAGATGCAGAATCTTCAGTAGACAGAGGAAATCCGGCAGCAGCGGCAGGCCTCCTCCTCACGCCGGCGGCTGCATAGAGCCTCTTCGCCGGGAAATCCGGCGGTGGTGCACCTCCTGTGCATGGCAGCCCCGCCGTGGTACGCGTCGCCCCGCAGCGGATTCTTGCTCCAAGGAGCTCCCCCTCCGCCGGCATGGAGGAGCTGGTTCCCAACGGCCACCGCTCCTCATCTTCCGGCAGGATCTTGTAGCGCCCGCCATGGATCTGATGGTTGGCACCGAGCAGGTCGCCACAAAGGCCGTCGTGGCACGGGAGGCAGCGGGCAGCGGCGGAGATGGACGAAGCCGGAGCCGCCGCGTACGGGCTCCGGCAGCTTCGGCAAGGAGATCGTAGAGGAGGCCGCCTCCTCTCCGGGCAGCGCCGTCAACCGATGCGGCGGCGGCGTGGCGGCGTGCTCAACGGGGAGGGTGGGGCGGCGCGAGAGATCGAAGGGGAAGGGACGGGGCGGCGCCGTCAAGGAAATCGATGGGGGTGGGGAGGGGGAGTGGGAAGGCCGGGCGGCGGCGGCGGCGGCTTGCGCGTTGGAGAGGAGGGGGAGCGGGGAGGCGGAGGGGGAACGAGGGCCGCGGGACGGGGTTCGGCGGAGCGGGCGTAGGGTTTGGTGGAGGGGATGTTGATTTTGCGGAGGGGTCGATCTGCGGAAGGGCAGACGGGCGAAGGCGGACGGAGGGACGGATCGCAAGCGTTAAAACTGGATCTAACGGAAGATGGATCGCAGGCAGACGGAAGGGGAGGCAGACCCACGGAGTCGCACCACGCGATTCCTGAGCACAGGATTATTAGGAGTAGAGATTCAAGCTAGTTCTACAGGCACTCCTCGCATCCAAGCTTCCCAGATGCCAGGAGGAAGACCCCCAAAATAACCCAGGTCAGCACACCAAGCAATTATTACAAGTTTCACAGGAGCTGCAGATTGGTGAATACCCCTTTCCAGTAGACGCCGGTTGCTGCAACTAGTGATTTTCATCCCAAATATTTTTTTAAAAAATGCTGTAAAATCTAAGAACTGAACTTTTTTATTAAACTGATTCTCGAATTACAAAAAACAAGAAGTAAAATTGTACCCCGTAAGTTTTTAACCGTCTCCGACCGCAATACAACCTTGCCAGTCCAGGCCAGGCCCAGCTCGTTTGGTTTGAGCCCAAACATCTCTGGACAGGCCCAGCTCAAAGCCCTTCATCCCGAGCGGCGGCGGGGCGGCGGCGGCGAGCTGCGGAGCACGCCTTGCCGCCGGCAGCCCGGGGCAGCAGAGGTGCAAGCGACTGCCACGGCCAGGCCTACGGCGGCGGCGGGCCTGGCACTGGGACACCACCCGTCCTCTACGCTCAAGGATTGAAGGGATGGATTCTTCAGAAGTTTCCGTTTCCGATCGCGGAGAAGAGCAGCCGGAGGCGTCCCTACCGTTGCCGGCCGCCTTCCTCGAGTTCCTCAGGGAGAATGGCCTGGACCCAGCGGTGTACTCCACGGCGGCCACCATCCCGCGCTACATAAGGTGAGGAGAGGCTCGGCTGCTCAGCCTAACACTGACCACATCCTTGCTGCACTGCACCCGTTCGATGGTTGCAGCTGCAGATCTCTTTGTTGCGCACTGTCTTGCATTATGCTTTACTTTTTTTTCGCGTGGAAGCATTATGCTTTACTTGTTTGTTACTATACAATTAAGTGAAAAAGGGAACTTGATTTATTTTGTTCTAATGCCAAGGTTAAAACCAGGCATGGAGTCCCATGTAGCAGAGATCGAAGGCGAGCTGAAGTGTGCTCTCGAGAAGGTGTCATGGCTGCCTGGTTTCTATGCGATCCCGCCGGAAATTCAGATTGCTGGCTCCAAGGCTTATCAGCAAGGGAAGGTGAGAAGAAATTTATGCATTTTCAGGTGTCCTGTTAAAAGCCAGGGTGACACAATTGTTCTCACGTATATCTTTAAACAAAGTAGCATATGCTAGTATAAGTTGATGGTACCTGCCGTATGGTGACATATGTAAATTTATACCTATATAAATGGTACTTGTATGTGTTTTATTTAAAGAAATATTTTATAGACCAGATACCATCAAGCATAACTAAATTTATAATTGAGTTTCACCGCATTCCGATTCCTAACATCAGGTGCAGGTAGAACTTATGCTAATAGAGAGCACTTCATCTGTAGCCACCTAAATTGTAGAGCATGTACTCCCAGTTGCTATTTGAAGCAGAAGCTGGAATTCCACATGGCAAACCAACCATGTGATTGTGTTCTTCATTTGCCCCATTTGCTTCCAGCTAAGTAGATTTTTAATGCATTGCAGATCTATGGGATTGATGCAGCATCTGGAGCTGCTATATTAGCACTTGATGTTCGACCAGGAGACCATGTTCTTGACCTCTGTGCTGCACCAGGTAATTATTTCTATCAATAATTTGTTTTGTGTGTATTTGGAGCATTATTTTCTTTGCATCAAATGGATGTGATAGCAACAAATGTGCTTGTAGTCAGTGCCAGACTGATTGATATTTGTTTAAATTTGTCCCAATTGCATCTATTTGGCCAGTTTTCCACTTGTAGAACCACCTGCAGCTATTCTTCCTTACAACACCATGGTCTCCAGTGTATGGGATTACAATTATGCTTGTGTGCGCATGGTGCCTGTAAGGCTTATGTTATGTTTTTCCCCAGAATGCATAACCAGCTGTATCCTGCATGTGTTTTGAAGCTTTACCCAAATATAGGGTGTTACCCATGAGACTGTTAGCTTAGCTGACTTGCTGCACTATGCTGTCTTTCTCAAATACTTTTGTCTAATAGATTGCTGTTAAATAATTATGTATTCCTGTTGTTTTTGGAGTAGTGCAATCTCAAGTTCAATAAACATTTCAAATCATAATCTTTAAATTGCATCATCTGGTTGTTAGTCCTGTACCTTCTTAGATCTTTCCTTATTTGTGATATTTATGCTATTCACCTTGCTGATGATGCCAATATATGATATGCAAGGTGCAAAACTTTGCATGCTTGCAGATATGCTTGGAAACACAGGTTCTCTGACTGGCGTTGATGTTGCAAAACACCGTCTTTCAGCCTCTCGTACAATGTTGCAGAAGTATTCTCTTGGTGACCGTACTCGGCTGTTTGTTGCTGATGGAACCACATTTTCCATTTTGCCTGTGAACTCCAGCCTGCGAAGAATGGAAGGTATTCCGGATTTAAAGAATTCCTGCTCTTTTAATGTTTTCTTGTTTTGGAACATGTGAAAGGATATATCATTTTTGGAGTTGATACATCTGCTTTCTATCTGTCACAGGATCAATTGGCCTTGAAGAAAATGGAAGTAAATTCTCAGAATGGACTTCGAAGAGATCATGGAAGGATCGACAGAAGGCTAAGAAAGCAAATGCAGCCAGTTCACAACATCTACTGGCATCTTCAGAACCTGAACTAATATACTATGGCAAACATTCAGGATTAGTTGGACTGCGGAAAGCTGATGTCCTTTGTCCTGCAGTTGATGATGAAGCCTGTACATCTGGATATGATAAGGTATTGCATTGTAGTGTCGAAGCATCCCCTGGCTTGGATTATCTTATATATTGCTGAGTATTACAATGTAATTCTTTTGTGACTTCAATCGATGGGCTTAAGATTGAAGTGACAATTGTTTGGGATTTGGTTGCACTCTAGTTAATATCTTGATTGCTTGTAGAGAAAAATATCTTATTTGATAATTAATAATTACATTGGAACAATCTGTAGCTAGACGCTAGTGTTCTTCATAATCAGAAATAAGAAACAGCATGCTGAAATTGGAAATTTGAAACCCTCATAGCCAACTGTGCATGACTGTCACTTCATTTGGATGAAATCTATGCAGGTCCTAGTGGATGCAGAGTGTACTCATGATGGATCCATAAAACACATTCAGAAATTTGAGTTCTGGGGGTGGAAAACTTTAGATCGCTGTGTACTTGATGCTGAAAGAACAGACAACCTGCTTCAGCTTCAGGTAGCTATTTCATGATATTAGATTGGTGGGTTTGCACCTGATCCATGCGTCCTCTTATCTATATTTTAGATCCAATAGATATCTATTAAGTGCTTGCTATGAAGTTCCATTACTCGTGAAATTTATGCTGTCTGTGCTCAATAGATAGTTTGATAAACTTCATTGTTATGCAGTTACATCTTCTCACAAATGGCTTTAAATTGTTGAAAGCTGGAGGATCACTTGTATATTGTACTTGCAGGTGAGTAATCTTTTCAAGTATCAGTGCAACAGTTCATGCCTCTATCCCAACATGGAAGTCCTTTTAACGAATTTCAGAACAAAATTTTAGTTCTTAACAGCAATTTAGAAAAAAAAATTAGTCATTGTGGAATTTTGGTCTTCTTAGACAGTTACAAAAATTGAAACCTCATGTATTTTGTCTCACCAAAACTTATACCTTGTGTTGCATTTTCATTTGAAATTGTGTAATAACTTCTGGTTTTGCCTTCATATAGCTTGACAGTTGCACAAAATGAGAATGTGGTTCAGCAATTCCTTTCAACACAGCCTTCAGCAGGTACAAACTATGTTGCTCACTTTAGCAATTTCTTTTTTTATTATTTTGCGGAGTAGAACCCCTTTTTTTTCTCATTATGAGCGCTTATTCTTGCCTAATTTTTCCTAAACAGTATTTTTGTAAACTGTGTTCAATATGGTTTAGTGAATCTTACTGATAAAAAGATGGCTAGTTACACTTACAGAGAAATGTAATATCCTCGTGGGTTGGAGCAAATCAGCCCAGCTCATGCTCTGGGTAGGTGACCAGATCTGGCCAATGCAGTATCGTCCCAACTATGGTGTTTCATGGCCTGATCTTCTTGTAGCTTGTTCAGTGAATTGGACCAATATATAAATAGCTGTGTCCAGAGTTTAGCTGGACTTATCGAGATCATACTCATCCTCAATGCATTGTGGCTTAAATGATATTTGACTTATAGACGACTATTTTAGTTACACTGAATTAGTTAATATATTGCTTAATGTAGGCAAGATTAGAGAAGTGTTAAATAATTAAATAAAACAGTATTAAACTCTATAAGTATTATCTACCGATGAGTCTAAAAGTGCAAATGTTCTTTGGAAGTTATGGGAAATTCATTTATTTGGACTGCAAATCAGGTTCTTTGTCATAGTATTGAAATTCTTTCACCTCATCTGTTCTTGAAATGTGCAGAACAAAGTTTTCAGTAATTTCAGTATCATATGATATTTGTCTTTGTTTGTTCAAGTTGATGACAAACTTCATTGATGGCCTTCTGGTATATGTTGCTTGTTTTCCTCTGTAGATCGTGTCTCCATTTTCAGTTGCCCGTTCGTTTGGCTGGTGGCTGGTGGCTGGCGCTGGTTTTTGCTGAGAGAAAAACACTGCTGGCTGGTTGGTGGCTGGTGGCGGGCGCTGGTTTTCTCTGAGAGAAAAACACTGTTGGTTCGCTGAAAACAATCCAAACGAACAA
>OAMR01000460.1:872208-884976 GCA_900205405.1 Echinochloa crus-galli | reverse complement strand
TGCGGAGCGGCGGGGAGGAGACGCGCGGGCGGGGAGGACGTGGGGGAGGGGCGCGAATCTTCAAGCACATGTGCCCACCGTCGGATAGCGTGTGTGGGCACATGCGTGTGTGGGAAATCCGCCTTGCAGAGGATTTGTGTGGTGGCTACCACCCAAAAGCCAGGAGGAGGACCGTAGCATGCGGCTAAAGGGATTAGGTTTGCGTCTCTCTCGCTACAACATGAAGTCAACAGTGAACAATAATTTAGAATGGAGGTACCAAATAATTAAAAGAAGTTAAACATTCTATTATCTTTAACTAATAATATATCAAAATAAAGAGTAAATTGCATCCAAGATACAAGAACTAGGTATGTGGGTGCCAATGAAAACGTAAACGGTAAACGGAGGCTAGTCGGTCGATCATCGTTTAGGGTTTAACGGGGTTTAAACGGCTATTGAAACGGGTTTGAAATGGATTAAACGAATTTAAACGGGTTTAAACGGCCTAAACAGTCTAAACGGCCACCTACCATCTAGCGTTTAAACCCGTCTAAACGGCTGTTTAGAACCGTTTAGGAAAACACTGGGTGCATATTACTCCAAAAACTTATAATTTGATTAATCCAATACAGAAACTTGTCATTTTGGTCCGTATACGGTCCAAATCTTGTCACGTCGTGTATCTGTTCATGGTGGAGTATGAGGTGGCAGGGTAGGTCCTCCACATATACAGCTTGGCTCCTCAGGAACATTCATTATGCTCGGCTTGGCTGATCGGAAACATGTGTTGTGCTCGGCTCGGCTCGCTTAGTGGAACGGTGCGTTAATTAAATAATCAGATCAAGGGTTTGGAAGACACACGAAACAACACGCAAAAATACACAGTGCCGCCGGCCGCTCCGCATCTGCGACCGTCGGCGGCGCTGGTGATGGAGCCTTATCGTCGGCAACCCAACGCGGATCCTCCTGAATACAGTTAGTTGCGTTTTGTTCTCATGATTATTGTATTCGATGATGGAAGCGCAACACAGTTGTTTTGTGCTTGCATAAAAGTCTTGCCCTTTGCCCCATTAGCTAGTAGCCTATACGAGTCGTGCATGTAAAACACTACACCGTGAACCTTTCTTCCTTGCGATACCCTGAACATAAGTGAAGGGTTAGGCTTGTTTCTGTCAACGTGATAATTCAGATCGTCCACAAGATATCTAGTAGTGTATGTCTGAATCTAATAGCGTGAATCCATGGAAACTTATGCTCTATTGGACCTAATTCTGTACGTAGTTGGTGCCCTGCTTATTGTTTTTCTTGACTGATGTAAGTATGTTATGGAGTGTTGGTATTCATGATGATTATTGGAGATACATTATGAAGGATTTTTCTGTGAACTTGGCAGAAAAGGACATATATGGACAGCAAGATAGATTGGTTTGATTTCTGCAATATTTATTGCAAATAGAAAATATTACATGTTATAAAAATCTGTTTCATTATGAATCTACTAACATCATTTTTATGTTGTCGATCTTTTTTTCTAATCATGATCAAAGTTAAATGAGTTATTGTAAGCTAGATCAAAATTATACTCTATTTCAAATAGAAAATATTACATGCTATAATAATCCGTTTCATTATGAATCTAGTAATATTATAGGATAGAGGGAGTAGTAAAATTATACTTTTTTTTATTAAAATACATTTATTGTAAGGCAGATCAATTTATATCTTTTGAAAATATCCAAACTCAAAAGGGAATTCAGTGGGATACGATGAGTGACCGGCAATATCCAAATTCTACCTCTTAGAACCTGTTTGGATCCGGTAGAGTTCCATTTCATTCGATTCTATCCCTTGCCTAATAAAAATTTCCGCACCATTCCGGAATTAAATGGTATGATTAGCACTCGAAACAGTGTGAACCTGTAAGGTTTGTTTCATTCATGCTTTCCGTTTTATTTTGCTCGGGATAACATGGTAATTTTGGAAACAGTGAGATGAAACTGCAAGCAACAACTGTGAATGGCCTTAATTATACGGAGTAGAAGAGACCATGAACAGGTACGCCAAAGGCAAACAACGGTCTTATCGCGAGAGCAACAAGTTCATTTAGAGTGAACTCTGTCTTATTTTACTCCTCTCTGGCTAGATCTTCTCTCCGTTTTGAGGATGAGCCTCTATAACTTCATGGAATTCTGCAATTTCAAAACCAAAACGAAAATAAACAGTAATTAGTATATTCATGCATGGTAACCAACAAAAGCTAGCTAATTATTAGTAGTATATATATAATTAGTATATATATGCTCTCATAAAGTTATCAATATACGTAGAATTGCATTAATTTGTGTGGAAATAAGTGCTTGCTCAGTTCGACGTACGTGGTGCAGTCGAAGTTGAGTGAGAGCGGGAACGGCAGCGGCGAGCCGCACTTGGCCGGGAGGTCGCGGATGGCGTCGGCGTTGAGCCCCGGGAACCTCGCCGCCGCCTGCTTGACGCACTCGCACGCCTGCCGCCGCTCCGCCGTGCCGGACGGCATCACCCGGATGCGCCTCACGCCGGCGCAGCACTCGGCCGGCGGCGCCGCGTCCTTGCCCGTCAGGTACCCGACGCAGGGGAGCAGGCTCGCGTCCACCTCCGCGCACGTCACGGCGGCGCCGGCCGGCCTCGCCGCCTGCAGGACCAGGAGCGCCGCCACGGCGAACAGCGCCACCGCCGCCGCACCGCCCTTCTTCCCCGCCATCTCTCTCGAGAGCAAGGTTGCTAGCTAGTGTTGCTCTTGGTGATGGTGGTGTTGCTGTGCTGCGATATTCATGGAGTGGCACAGCAGGTGGGGTTTTATAGGGGGTCAGGGTCGGCGAGGCGGTTAGGATTTCTGTTGGTGCTGATGCCAAGCTCATAAATGCACGGCAGCCGCGAGTGATATGATGCATTGGTATGCCAAAAACTGTCAGATGGATGGGGTTTTTCTGGCCATGCCGACATGCCGTGCATGATCTCAACGTCACGGCAGCCGTTTCAACAGTTTCATGTGCCTGCTCACTCGATCGATCATGAGCAGCTGGTTTATCAAATTATCTTAATTCTTAAACACGTGTCGCAGACTCAAATTAGGGAGGAATTTCATTTCATCCATCGTTTATGTATACAATATACTGGAACAGTAAGTAGGTCTCGATCTGTTACGTACTATTAACCATGGCGACCAACTAAAGATGCACGGATCACCAGCTGTACGTTCACCATGGCAGGCTTACATGCATTTGCTGCCGCCATGGCGCGCGATCAAGCAGCTGGCTAGCATACATCAAACTAGGGAGGCGTACATGTGGGGCGGCAGGCGCGGCGTGGCGACGGCGACGAGCGGCGCGGCCTTGGGCATGGTCATGCCGTACACCTCCTGGGTGTTGACGTCCTCGGGGCGGAGGCCGTCGGGCGGGGACCAGTCGAAGCAGTGGAAGAGCCTGGCGAGCGCCATGAGCACCAGACCGACGCCGAGCGGCGCGCCGGGACACTTGCGCTTGCCGGCGCTGAAGGGCAGGATCTTGAAGTCCGGCAGGTGGCTGATCTCCACCCGGCCGCCCTCCTCCGCCGGCAGGTGCCGCTCCGGCCGGAACTCGTCGACGGCGTCCCACACGCGCGGGTTCCGGCCCAGCGCGTGCGTGTTGATGAACACGCGCGTGCGTGCCGGGATGTGGTACCCCATGATCGTCGTCGGCTTCAGGGACTCGTGAGGGATCAGGAATGGCCCGGCCGGGTGCATCCGGAAGGATTCCCGGACCACGCACCGGAGGTAAGGGAGATGGGCGAGGTCGGACTCCGCCACCATCCGGTCGCGGCCGATCACCGCGTCCAGCTCCTCCTGGACACGCCGGAGCACGCGCGGGTTCTTGATCACCTCCGCCATCACCCACTCGTTCGTCACTGATGAGGTGTCCGTAGCAGCAGCGATCATGTCCTGCATATGAACACACATATGTGAAGGCTTAATTTTCTCTGGAAAGGAAAATAAATGTTACTCATAACTAGTTTCAGCAAATTGAATTTCAGGGTATGTAATGTAACAGCAAGCATACCTGCATCAACGCTTTGATCTCGACATCATCCATGTGCTCCTTCCCGTTCTCACCGGGCAAAGATAGCAGCACATCGACAAAGTCCATCTCTTCTTTGGTATCGTCATCATCAACGGAGGCAGCACACTTCTTGGCCTCCCTAGCCTTCCTGTGTTCATCAATTATCTTCTGGTGGAAGTCGTCCACCTTCTTCTCGACCTCCCTCATCTTCTTCTCACATCCATACGGATCAACCCACCTCCAAGCAGGCAGGTAGTCCCCGAGATAGATCAGGCCCAGCAGGAAGAACAGCTCATGGGTGATGTGCATGAACTCCATCGCTTCACCAGGTCCTGCAGACTGGATCCCAAAGTACTGCTTCCCCAGCAGCATCCTCGTGACGTTGTTCATAGAGAAGGCACCGAGAACCTCTCTGAGGTTCACGGGCTTCCCGGACTGAGCTTTAGCCCATACAAACTGGCAGAGGTGCTCTGCCTCCTGAGCTCGGTGAGCAGCGAAGGACTCGAGCCGCCTGGTCGTCAGCAGGTGCTCCATGCAGACCCTCCTCATCCTTTTCCAGTTTGGCCCCAGTGGAGCAAGAGCCACATCGCCGCACCCATAGGCAAGATGGACAGCAGCCAGTGTCCGAGGCCGTGAAGCAAAGACCTCATCTTGCCGGATGAGTATCTCACGGATGACTTCAGGATCATCGGTGGTGATGGCATCGATGGTTCCTAGGCGGAGATAGACAAGGGGGCCATATTTGGTGCAAAATCGAGCAAAGTCTTTGTGGGGAAGAGGGCTCAACTGGAGAAGATTCCCAAAGATTGGCCATGTTGGAGGTCCAGGCGGAAGCCTTAGCCTCATGCTGTTCAGCCTTCTCCAATACACTACAATAAAGATCCATGAGCATAAGAGGATGGAAAGAAGCAATGGATCCATGGTTCAAGAACAGACGGCAATTAAAGTTGAATTGCAAATGTTGGCCTATTTATGGGGATCCCATCGAGCCTGCTGGTAAAGTACAAAGAAAATTAAGTGACTGAGGTTGAAGCGAATTGGTTACAGTATTGGACTAGTCATGATTCTTGTGCTGACCTATATGGTTAAGCATCTCAACTACCATCATGTATATAAAAAACGTCATGATCTTGACATGACTTGTGCAACATAGACTGTAGAGCACTGAAAAATGCCAAGGAATGCATATAAGAGGACTAGAATAAATGAAAGGTTGCGGAACATGATCATGTATTCAAGAGAGAAAGATGATGTTTATGTTCCTAAAAATTCTCTCTTTTACCAATTATTTAGCAATTTGCTCAGCCAAAAAGAAAAAGAAAAATCTTGTTTGCCATGCAAGACCTACTTCACCTGCCACATCTACAACAAATGCACAAAGATAAACCCTACTTGAGGAAAGGATCCATAGACCTCCATGAATTACTCGGAAGCCTCTATTGCTCAAAGAAAAGCTTAATGATCACCAATTCACCTTGGTATCGTTGTCTCATCCAAATGATCGAATCAGCACAAAGATTACCTCACTAAATGACGCTCTTCTCTACCAATGGATGAGACCACAAATATTCTTGAAAGCGCCCAGCATCCAACTTTTTTTTTCTTGTTCAACATGTCATGATAGTAGATGAATTATTTGCAGAAGCATCATCCAACTCTCCAGTGTCTGAAAAATGGTGCAACAGATGCAATAAACATCAGGGCTGTAAAGAATCTAAACACAATGATATGGCACCATATTCTTCTGTGGATAAGATTCACATCTGCCTAAACTACCTTTACAGGGATCCAGACAAAAAAAAATCACTTTACCATGAATGATGAATCAAATACTCCGTACAACTGATCAGTTGCAGTACTGAAATTGATACCCCGAAAACATAAGGTGACACAAGAAGCAAGACTAACCAAATACTTCATACAGACCACCAGGCTCCTTAATTATCATATCACTAATTATCTTATCAGATATCCACAAATAGGCACCTATCCCATGTGTGTCATGCCATCTCAGTTCTTAGCACTGACTTTGCATCGGCATACAAAACATATCAAAAAATTGGCATCTACTCTTGGCATTAGAATTGTTTTCATTGTGAATCCAAATATCCAATACTACTGTCCTATGATATGCCAGTTATCTGCAACTGGAGATTCTCATTCAGTGTTAGTTCTTTCCTGTAGTCTTATCCTGTATGATGAGGCTATACCCAGGACTTTTACTAGCCATGTTGGATAATTGTGCAACTTTTAGCATCTCTTCATCATCCTTCAACCCTGCTGAGGAGAACATGTTTGACAAGACTGTGTAAGCTGTTGCATTATAAGGATCCATGTCAAGAAGCCTCTGTGCTGCTAATTTTGCAAAAACAAGATTAGAATGGAGACTACTAGAGCTAAGCAAAGCTGCCCACGCATCAGGATAATCTTTCTGGGGCATCGAATTAATCATTTCCAGTGCTTCAGCAAGGAAGCCTGCACGACCTAAAAGATCAACCATACAGGTGTAGTGGTCCAGGTCTGGTTCAATGCCATAGACTGATCTCATGGACTCAAAGTAGCTGTAACCTTGTTGAACCAAACCAGCCCGTGCGCATGCCGTCAGTATTCCCAAGAATGTCACATGGTTAGGCCTTTGGCCATCAGTTTGCATTCTGTTAAAAAGTTTGAGTGCATCTTCAGCCAAGCCATGTTGAGCAAATGCTGTAATCATAGAATTAGTGGCAACAAGGCTTGGATTGGTAATGCTTGAGAAAACATGATGTGCCTCAGCCAACCTACCACATTTTGCATACATTGTCACCAAAGATGTGTGGACAGCTGAGTCAAATATCCATCCCATGTTGACTGCATAAGCATGAGCTTGCAGTCCCTGATTCAATAATGCTAGGCTAGCCAAAGCACTCAGCAAACAACTTAAGGATACTGTATTAGGTTTGCATCCTTCTTGTGACATACGACAAAACCACCGAACTGCACTTACGTAGTCTCCATTTGCAATAAAACTAGAAATAACTGCTGTCCAGGCGATGTTGTCTTTTCCAGGCATTTGCTCAAAGAGTTCAACAGACTCTCTCATCCAACCCTTGTTAGCAAAGCCAACAATCATTGATGTCCAAGAAACAGCATCCCCCTCAGGCATCAACTTGAACAGCACATGTGCCTCTTCAATCATGTCATTCTGAACATACCCAGTGATCAATGAGTTCCACGATACTATGTCTTTCTGCTTCATGAAAGCAAACACCCTTCTAGCATCAACCATCCAACCAAAGCGGGAATACACAATGATCATTGAGTCACCCAAGAAAACATCCATTTCAAACCCCATTGATATAATCAACCCATGAATCTGAATTCCTTCTCTGGCAAGACTGGCCTCAGCACAAGCATCCAGCACCACGCAGCGTGGGAAGCCCGGGCCGGCGAGGGCGGCCGTGGCCGGAGCTCGTGGTAGCCGCAGCGCGGCCATCGCCGCCAGCCGCCGTTGCCAGGGGAAGCACGGGCACTGACGTTCTAAACTTCTAACAGTGGCGAATCATCCCTCTTGTTTGTAAATTTTCTCGATTAGGTATTGTTTTACATAAATTTTAAAATAATTCATTGTCGCTCAAAATAAGTTTAATCTCCTTTGCAATCAGGAGATCAAATTATTCAAAATCACTTGGATTATTGCTCAACTGTGAACGGTTCCGCTAATCTTTTTGTAACCAAATTAAATTGTTCACGAGTTGTACAAATGAGCAGTATGTTAAGTATTTTCCTTTCAAGATCCTGTAAGAATTGAACTGTTTCACGCAACTTTCCTGGAAAACTTAAATGACGTTCCTGAAAATTTTCATCAAATTTATTTACTTTGAGCCTATTTCATCAATGTTTTTGTGTTCAAACATGCCATAAATTATAAAATTGAAAAAGAAAAGTTTGAAAGAAAGGAATAGTGGTGATTTTAGCACAGCTGGAGACCGAGCAAAGAACAGACATTTCATTTCGTCTAGTTTTAGAACAGACATGCTACATCTGATCTGAGTATGCTAATCTGACCTACCACATCAAAATTGGGATCAATTACAAGAACCAGGATGCCAACGGCAATGCCACTGGATGACCAATGCAGATCAGGCGAATGCGCTGAAACAAGAGGCTGGAGCTTCCTAATCTTCAAGCAACAACCTCTGCATCCATGCTCTTGGCTCAAGTTGAGCCGGGCAATGGACGAGAAACAACACCTACCTATCGATCCGTGTCAGAAAAAGAGAACACCAGCCAACCAAACTACACCTGGCTGGGATATAAGAGTGGGATGCCAATCTTTTGCTGCGCTATCTGTAGTTACAGCAGGATGCCCGACCGCGGATCAACTTATCCCACAAGCATAGCATCTGCCTAGGTGACTGATAGTGGGCCGTGTAGTAGTTCTCCAGGCAACCGTACTGGCAGAATTTCCAACTGTGTGAATACTGGATGGGCTTCGTGGAATTGAATTTTTCAACCCATAGACCCATACTTACATCTTCCATCTTGAATAGCTGAAAGGCACCAACGAAAAAATCAACCAGTGCTTGAGAAAACATGATGTGCCTCAGCCAACCTACCACATTTTGCATACATTATCACCAAAGATGTGTGAACAGCCGAGTCAAATATCCATCCCATGTTGACTGCATATGCATGAGCTTGCAGTCCCTGATTCAATAATGCTAGGCTAGCCAAAGCACTCAGCAAACAACTTAAGGATACTGTATATTTGCATACGGCGGGTAGATGTCTTCAGGCCACTCCTGCAGTAATTATTGGTAAGAGTCAGAACTGACGATGAAGATAATGAGCTAAGTGTTGGCAACACAAAATGGGCTGCATGTACCATGTAGGTTAACAAGGAATGAGGTGTGTGCTGCCAATTCATGCGTTAAAATTAGGATATTACCTCATCTGTAACTGCCCATTTTCCAGTTCTCAATGGTCTGTGCAAGATGTCTTTTCCAGGCATTTGCTCAAAGAGTTCAACAGACTCTCTCATCCAACCCTTGTTAGCAAAGCCAACAATCATTGATGTCCAAGAAACAGCATCCCCCTCAGGCATCAACTTGAACAGCACATGTGCCTCTTCAATCATGTCATTCTGAACATACCCAGTGATCAATGAGTTCATTAAGGTTCCCTATATACAACGGTTTGCCACCGTTGTTCAACTTGATGTGTCTCAGAACCACATCTACCCTAACAAATGTATCGTCATCACATTTCATTATGTTTGCGGCAGTCAAGTTCTGGACCTGCAAGATGAAGAGTAGCAGACATCAAGTTTATGATTAGTCGAGACAGGGTGCTATTATTGATTGGCAGGTTTTGGATGGCAACTAAAATTTCTACTGACTTTCATGATTGACATACTCCATTAGCCTATATTAGAGGGTTTAACTTCTCCTAGAAGTGACTTGTCAAAAGAGCAACAATCATTGAGCATAGATACAAATAGACCACAAGCCACTGCAAGTTCACTTTAGTTGACAGTGACAAACAATAGAAATGCAAGAAGTGCAACAGCAATACCAATAACAGGACAATAGCGCGAATGTCTTACCCCATACTCGCAAATAGCAATTGTCTTAAGAACAACCAGCTCATAGCGATCTATAAATGGCAAAATGACAATGTCTCCGAAGTATTCTGCTTCTTTCTTCAGCATTACATTGACCTCTTTCCTTGAATTCTGCAACCATAGTTTTATCATGAAGAAGCAACTGGTATTTATTTCTTAAAGTGCATTTATATTTTTTTCGTATGGAATTTATTTCTCAATACACATTTATAATATCATAGAAAAATAAACATGCCACTAATATATCTCATCATTGGGGCACAAAATCATTTCAATAAAAAATTAGGAATTCAGTGCCAAACGACTGCTAAGCAAGCCACTCCAAATAACATAGCTTTTTCATGCATGACTAATTATAATAGATCATATGTCCCAATGGGCATACATACTTGAGCATAAATATAGATTATAGATATCTTGAGTTTTATGTCCCTTTTGTTATCATTAAGCACTTTTTCATGCATGACTAATTATAATAGGTCATATGTTCCAATGGGCATACATACTTGAGCATAAATATAGATATCTTGAATTTATGTCCCTTTTGTTATCATTGAGCACTTAAATGTTTAACCACAAAAATCATCTATTTTGATGGATAATCTGCTTACCAGTGCAACAAAGAATCGAGCTACTGCTTCAGAAGACTTAATTTCTGGAGTCTGCATCCATGTTTTTCTCACAGCCATGCGCTCAGCAAAATGATTCGATGCAGACAATATTCCGATGAACAGGGAAATAGGATGTTTTGGTAGTGGGCGAGACCTCCACTTTTCTGACATGTCAAGAACTTGTTGAAGCGAAAAACTGGGATGAGACATAGGCAGAGCAGTGGCATAAACTGAATGTACATCTACATCGCCCTTAACGAATAAGCCTGTTGCTTCCTCAAGTGTGAACCCCTGAAAATGATCACCTGGTACACTAAGTGTTTGTTCTATTTGTCAAAAGTTCATAACAAAGAAAAAGAAACAGAAGATTAACATGTCTAAATAACATACTGGTCGATAAGAAAAAGATGTCACATGTCGACCACCAACATAAATGTGGAAACCTTCAACACCAGCTTGTATAGTCAAAACAAATAGCCTCTCCTCTACAAAGGGGAATGGCCATGTCATAGCAGGTTTCTTTGCACGCCCTATGAATCTCTTCAACCATGAGGTTGTCTTGGACTCCTTGGTGTCACTGATATCATTGCGTATCCATTTCTCACATTTGGGGAACCCATCAACTGTCAAAAAATATGAAATTGTAGGTTTTAGCCAAATATGCTAGCTTGAGTAAAGGATAATAGGATATTGTGTTACTGTAAACCACTGAAAGCTACATATTTTGCAAATTTTCTCCGGACAGAGGAAGGGTTTGCTATAAGTGAATAAATGGTATGAACATGTGAAGTTTGAATAAATCTTTGTATGTCATTCACTCTGACAAAGACAGTGACAAGCGCAGTTGGACACTAACAGTTAATAGGAACATGGGGTAAAAATTGCGAAGATGTGAATGCCCAGAGAGTTGCTTCTAGTATGCTATATACCTCATATGTAATGCAACCATTGCTTAGAGCCATGAATGTAAATCATTATATGGTAATTTCCTTAAAAGGGCAACTGTACAAAATTTTGAATCACAACTATGCATTGAATATTACCAGCTCTGTTAGTTAGAAGCTGTTTTGATGGTGCTGAAATATTAGTCATTGCAAGTTATCTCATATAGCATTTGTTCAACAGAAGCATGGCGTTATTAATGCAACCATCCAATAGATGGTAATTGTGGGAAAGGGTAATAGATGGCATTATTAATGTTTAACTTCTGCATGCCCAAC
Source organism: Echinochloa crus-galli (assembly GCA_900205405.1). Taxonomy (NCBI): domain Eukaryota; kingdom Viridiplantae; phylum Streptophyta; class Magnoliopsida; order Poales; family Poaceae; genus Echinochloa; species Echinochloa crus-galli. Next base: position 873,491 of record OAMR01000460.1, on the reverse strand, counting down.
TCTATATATCCTATATGCCAGCAATCATTCATACAAGCCATGTATGTAAATATCATTAGATGCCAATTGCCTTAAAGGGGCAACTGTAACGACATTGTGACTCAAAATTCTGCAATAATAAATACTGCCAACTCTGTTAGTTAGAAGTTGTTTTCTGATGGTTCAACAGTAATGATTGCAAGCTATCTCATATATTTGTTTAACAGAAGCATGGCATTATTAGGTTGGTGATGCCTCTAATCCTAAAATGGCAATGCAAGTCATCTCAATTTGCTTAGCTCCATCGACTTGCTGAGATGGTACTGCGCGAAGTATACTAGTGCTAGCAACAAGTAACATTCCGAGGCATCATATAGAGTTGCTGAAGACTGGCTAGGAAAGACAGCAACCAGAGCACATCATATTACCCTTGTCCTCGTGGTCGTCTGTCGGTGTGCCGTCGCAGCGCTGCGCAGCGCCCCACTGCATCCTGTAGCAGGTGTTGTGCTCAAGGATGGGATGCTGGCTCCAGTCCCCCCTGATCCTGGGGTTGAGGTGCAGTATCCTCGGCGGCTCCTCGCCGTCGACGGCACGGAGTCCCTGCAGCTCGACCATGAACTGCGAGACCATGACGGTGCCGTCCCCCTGGCGCATCCGCGCGAGCTGCGGCACGTACTCCCTGTGCGCGGCGCGGGGCGTGCCGACGACGGTGACGGAGGAGCCCGCGGCGAGGCCGCAGGGCAGGAAGACGACCCGGCCGCGGGCGCGCTGCGCGACCGCGGAGGGGCACCTGGAGGCGTCGGAGGCGCGGGCGGTGGCGGAGGCGAGGAGCGCCCAGGGGTCCCCCGCGAAGGCCGCGGCCTCCTCCCACGCCGTGAGGCCCAGCGCCCAGGCGTCGTCGGCCATGCGGTCGAGCGGGGAGCGGCGGTCACGCGCGCGGGAGGAGGGGTCCGGGAGGGCGACGCGGTCGTAGCGGTGCCAGAAGGGCTGGACGGGGAATGCGTGGGAGGAGGAGGTGGTAGAGGGGGAGGTGGATGTGTTGGGGGTGGGGAGGTGGTCGGAGGAGGAGGGGGAGGAGAAGGCGGCGGCGGGATCGTCGGCGAGGTCGGCGGTGGCCAGGTCGAGGACGCGGCGGAACTTGAGGGAGATGAGGAGGAGGTACGCGGCGCCCAGCGCGAGGACCAGGTGCGACGACCGCACCCGCCGCGCCATTGCGGGTTGCGGCCCTCTCTCTCTCTCTCCTCCTCCGACGACGACAACGAGGCGAAGCGAAGCGCGGGACCCCCGCCTCAGGGTCCCCGCCT
>OAMR01000460.1:844040-871642 GCA_900205405.1 Echinochloa crus-galli | reverse complement strand
TAGGGCCGGATCTAGCGCCGGCGCGGTGGGGGAGATCGGAGGGGGTGGGCCCGCGGGGGAGGGGGAGTGGGGCAGGGCACGGCCGCACAGAGGAGGAGGACGCAAGGAAAATGGAGGGAGCGAAGAGGCCGAGGCGTCGTGCGTGCGTCGTGGCGGCTCGTCCCGGGCGGCCGGCCGTGGGGCGTGAACGCGATTGGCCCACTGGTGGGGTCAGCCAGGATGGGCCCTCGGATTGGTGGGCTCGGCCGGGCCAAGCGGCGCCACGTCGGATCGGGACTGCGGGTTTCACTAAGGGCGTCTCCAGTGTATAGGAACACCCCGGTTCTATAGATAGGTCTCGCAATGATTTGATGTCTACTGATATATTTCCAGCAATGTATAGAACTAGGGGGTGGATCTATAAACGGATCCCACGTCTCCACCCTCTCTCTTTCTCTCTCCCACTTTATTCTATAGGACCTGGTTCCATGCATAGGAGCGGGTTCCTTATAGAATCAGCCTCACAATGGTAAGAACTTGGTTCCATAGGAGAGAGAAACGTATGGAACCGGTATAGGACCGTCCATTGCGGACGCCCTAACAGACTGACATTGCTGTTTGGATCTCTAAATTAAAAGGGACTAAAGTTACTTTAATGACTTGCGCAAAGACTACTTTGCCCATGGACTAAAAGGAAGCAAGTGGGCCGGCGGGTGGGGGGAGAGGCATCTAATAGAAAAGTGATAGTTTTAGTCCCTATAAGCTCCTCTCGTGGAGCTAGAGAGTTTTAGTCATTTGAGAGATTTTAGTCTTAAAGGTTTGAATCTTTAGTCCGTTTTGGGACTAATTTTTAGTGCGTTTTAGTTTTAAGTCCCTGGAACCAGGGCCATAATTTCACCGAGTCCATATTTGTGGTTAGCACTTTTGATTTGAAAATTCACACGTACCCGGGAGTCGGGACGGGACAGATTTACATGCATGTGTTTGGGAAAAATATGCTTCCGACTTTTGTGCTCTGCTAAAACTGCAAATTCAGTTGATGCGTATGCAGACGCTAATTATTCAGATGTTTGGAAGCTATCGTCCCCCTCGATTAGTCGATAGGCCGTGTTTCACAACTACTAGGAGAAAAATCTCTTAAGGTAATCTTGTATGCATGGAGTTTGTTTAACGAAGTCTATTTGTAAAACCCTTTTACGGATGGGTACAACTTTACGCGACGAATCTAATGAGCCTAATTAGTCTATGATTTGCTACAGTAATGCTACAGTACCATTCTCTAATTGTGCGGTCAAAAGTCTTATTAGATAGGTCTCGTGAAATAGTGTAATGCTGTGAAGATAGTTTTGTAAACTGACTTGATTTAATACCCTAAATTATTGGTCAAAGGGGTGCAGTGATGACCCTGTGTTATTTGGGTGAGAATATGAGCTGAACATTACTGAATCAGAGAAGCCTTCGACTGATGCAACACTGAAAAACCAACTCAAGATAAACACAAGCCCTTCTATCCATATGGATTGGGGTGAGAAACGAACTAAATTTCCCCTCAACCCCTCCTCCAAATACATATGGATCAGAGGGGACTACAAAAGCACCCAAACAAAGCCTTATGGCTCCATTCCAGAAACAAATGAAAGCAAATCTCATGCATGAATTGAGGCCTTGTTTATTCCTAACTTTGGATGTCTAAAGTTAGGACTTTGACAATGTAGCATCACTGTAGCATTTCGTTTGTATTTATGAATAATTGTTCAAATATTAATTAATTAGGCTCAAAATGTTCGTCTCGCAAAGTACAACAAAACTGTGCAATTAGTTTTTGATTTCATCTATATTTAGTATTCCATGCATGTGCTGATATTTTGATGTGATGGAAATTTTCATTTTGCATAGTGGAATTTAGGGGTGGGGCCGACATTTTGATGTGATGAGAATCTTCCTTTTGCATAGGGCCCTATTTAGTTCCCACAAACTTCCTAACATTCTCTCTCCAAACTTCACTATTCACCTATCACATCAAATCTCTCTTCTCATGCATGGAGCATTAAATGTAGGTAAATAAAAAGCCTAAGTACATGATTTTAATGTACACGACGAGACGAATCTTTTGAGCCTAGTTAGGTCATGGTAGGACAACGATTACCACAAACAAACGAAAAGTGTTACAGTACGCTACAGTGTCCGATGTGACTTTTCGACCAAATTTTATCCACCTTTTTACAACTAAACAGACCCAGGTAGAAAAGTTGCATCGGATACCGTAGCTTATTGTAGCACTTTTCGTTTGTTTGTGGTAATTGTTGTCCTACCCGACCTAACTAGGCTCAAAAGATTTGTCTCGTCATGTACATCAAAACTATACAATTAGTTTTTTATTTATCTACATTTAATGTTCCATGCATGCGTCATTTGCTATATTTAATGTTTCGAATTATGTCGATGGGATGAAAAGTTTAAAGATTTAGAAGAATTAAACACACTCATAGTGAAATTTGAGGGTGGAATCTGGAAACTAAACAGCGCTAGGGTGCGTGGGGCTGCGGGATCGATGGAAATGGCGGTGGATGCACCGTGCCGGCCGCTAGGGAGCCGAAGCCAAGTGGAGGGAGCCGCCGGCCGGGTCGTGATGAATGCGATTGGCTCGAGTCGTTGGGTCCCATGTGGGCCTGGATCGGCCACGAGGTGCTCGGACGGGATCGGGTGCTCTAAAATTTCATTCACCAAGTCCAACCAAGTTGGAATTATAGTATATGGTACTCCCCCGTCCCGATACGTTAGCATTTATAAGATTTAAAATTTATATCAGAATATAAGCATTTCTAGGGATAGGACAAAACTAAATGGAACTAAATGGATTGGTGGGGTAGGTGGAGAGTTGATACTAGTGTAAAATAAGAGGTACAGAGGTCTTTTAGCAGTTATGTTATTTTTGAAATTTGAATGCTTCAAATGCAAAGAGTTCGAACTCATTTATTGCTAGTAGGAATTCAGGACTTCTGTAGCTCGTGCGGTGAGTGGAATAAGAATTAAGAAATAGAGAGAGAGATCGTTCGGAGGATGTTCTTCACGGAGGGTGCAGGTGAAGATCATTCAGGTAAAACTTGAGCGAAGCGGAGTAGAAAAAGGATATTCATTTTTTAACATATATTCAACTTTTTTAATGAAAGGGTGAACATATAAATCGTTCACTGAAAGCTGACCATTTTATAATTTTTTGAAATGGACATTCTTTTTTAAACTTTAAAATTAGAAATTTCGGAAGCAATAAACGATTAGCTGCCCCCAATCGGAGGTGGGCTGCATGGGCTGAAGCATGCTTCCACTCTGCTATCGACAAGTTTCGGCACCCCGCACAAACGGCCTGGTTGCTATCCACCCTGCCGGAACACCCTCACACAACGACAAAGGAAAGCAGGCATGACCACTCCGGGGTCCTCTCGGTGAAAGACGGCGCCGCGCCGCCGCCTCTCCCCTCATCGAGCTCCCAAGGTCACACCCATTGGGCCGGGGCATCCCAACCCCGCTTCACGCCACCTCCGTAGGCTCCCAAGCGTGTGAAATCGGCGCCCCGCTGCGCGAACGCCGCCACCTCCGACCACCTTCTCCACGCGTCGGCTCCAGAATCGAGCAAATCGCTTCCAAGCACATCGCAGGATCAAGTGAGTTTATTCACTGTGCTATCTCACCATATCAGTTCAGTTCTCTAAAAAGGAACTCGTTTGACCCCCATTGCCCAAGATTGATTTAAAAAGAAAGTCTTTTGACCCCCATTGCCCAAGATTGATTTGCCCTGGTTTATTTAATTCAGAATTTCAGGGGAAACCACACAAACGGAACTGAGTCCGGAGATAGCGGCCCGATGCCTCCCTCTGTAAGATTTTGCGACTTTTTGTTTAAGTCCACATTCAGTTCAGTTGTTCGGGAATACTTGTGGCCGACAGATGGTTGGTTTTCGCATGTCAGGTTCACCTATCTCGTGAGGAACTGAACCATCTTCGTGGGCAAGTGGGGCCATCAGTAGTCACAGTTAGTACCTATGATAGGGTTTACTACTCTTTGACTTTCAGTACCGGCTTCATCATTTACTGTGACAAGAACCAATCTCTCATTTGTGTGGACAAGTCTGTGCTTCAAAACAAAGAAAGGATGTTTGTCCATTTTAATGATGGGACTTGGAAAAAGAGTAAAGTCCTTCTGGATGATTTATCCACTGGACATGTAGTTCTTGTGGTCGATGAAGATGATGTTGAGGGGCATCGTAAGTCAGTTTCCTTCAGAAATGGTGCCAGTGTGATGGAAAGAAAAGATGTCTTCCTAATGGCTGAAGTGGAAACCTTCAAGGGTTTTAACTTCATGAGTGGCTCCATAATGTAAGTTTTCCCTAATCGTAACACTGTGTAGGAACTTGTATCTCATCTCAGATCAATAATGTGTTTGTTCTTGTCATGAACAGCAACCCATCCTGTCGACCTGTAGGAGAAGACGGGAATCTTGTTGATCTAGGTTCTCGTGAACTCTTCTCTTTCAGTTGTCCAGCCGTGGGAAGGGGGGACAACAACCGCTGGAAAGGACAACAAAGGCAGATTCTTGGCGCCGCTGTTTTTGATCAGGAAGCTCAGGTGATTGGGACTGTAGAGTCGCTTGATGAAGAAGCATACGACTTAAAGTTTGCTATGCATGCTCCCAGCTGGATGGACGAACTTAGCAGCAAGATCAAGGCTAAAGACACAAGGGTAAAACAAATTATTTGAATGCTCAAAAAAAATGATACTATGTGAAACATAAACGAAATGGTATCTAATAATGTTTTTTATGCACTGTTCCAGTATTTTATCACAAGGAGTTGAGAGTGGATTTCTAACAAATGAGTCCAAGTAAAAGGTTAGTAAACAGCTGATATCCGACCATTTTTCGATACTTGTGGCATTAATTGTGAGAGTAGTTGAATATCACATTTGCATCAATGCACTCTGCCTGTTACATGTGGTTGGCCTCCAGTATACACTTGCCTGCTAAAATATGAATTCTCAAGCTTGCTACTTCTCTTATGACAATTTGCAAGTAAAATTTTCAAAGGTATAATAGACTCGCTAATGTAGCTTATCCTCCATTCTAACTGATCATATGTTATAGCTTCCTTGGTCCATATAGCCAGCTAGCTGACTGCCACATCACTTTGGCTAGAATTCGTTTTCTTAACCCTCAACACCAAAACCGTAAGTATTTTGGTGTGTCCTCAAGCAGACTCGGGGTGAAATATTGTTTTACCACAAACATCACAATTGAAGCTATCTATATTATATTGTAAACTTTAGCTTGCATTAATTACGTAATCGTATTCCCTACAGGGATTTCCTTGAGTACAAGAGATAACTCTAGCCATTATATAAACTTGAATATATTTTGTTCTTTATTTGCTATGTTGCATTGACTATTAGGTTCAGATCGATTGTGTAATCTAAAGTACAGAACTTGACATCAATGGTTATGAATAATTACATCATAATTTGTCCTTGCAGGATATTTTTTGGCAAGTGTTGTTGTTGAAGTAGGAGCAGGATGGTCTTCAGTTTTAACTGTAACTAGTTGAGTTACTTTTACCAAAAAGCGGATTAGTGTTATTGAATTCTGAGTGTTCCACTACTGCTCTTGGAGCAGTCCCTTTGCCATCAGCTCGAGAGTTCCACTACTGCTCTTGGAGTATCTCTTTTGCCTTCAGATTGAGCTGCCAGCCAAGCACGAGGATAGTCGTTAAATTTTGGTAGAATGTCAAAGGTGACAATTTATTACTCCCTCGTTCCAAAATATACGTCGTTTTGGGTTTTCTAGAAAAGCCAAAACGACCTACATTTTGGGACAGAGGTAGTAGTGTACTTATCACACATACAACTATGTCTTCCTGAATGTTGACATTCAGTTAAGAGTGTGTAAAGTAGTACCTTGAAGCTACCATAATGGCTCCATGATCATGGTTAATTTGAAGAAAGTCGTTGCTTCATCTGCTTTGATTATGACATAGTCATTTGAGGGTGTGACATAGACTCTTGCTGCTGGCTTAATTCTGCTCGCTTGATTCAAAGGCTAGATATGGAGCAATATAGCAAACAGTACATTTTTCAAATAGATGCATTAGGTTTATTACAATCAATATAGAGGTTCCAAAGTAACACCTCAATGAATCATTCAGAGCCCCATGGAACTCTGATAATGTGATCATGTAACATGACAATTGGTATAGAAAAAAATCAGAAAAAACATGAGCAAAACTTTCAGACAGAAAATGTATTAAAAGCTAACAGGTTAACTATATGTAAACATGCTGCAGTAATAGTGGTGTCAGATCAGTAATGTTGCTTACAGTATGCGTGTATGAATGAACATGTCAATATTTAATATGCATTGCAATTTTCTCTATGACTAAAAATTATTCCTACAATTGCATATAAATTATATTTCACTATTTCAGTAAGAATATCAGGTAAACTGATGTCTACTTGCAATTGCCACAGAACCAAATGATTCACTGTACAGTAGATTTTGGCCAACCATATTTCACAAACTGCAAGACAAATCTTGCATCCGCAGCAGCAGAGCATGTCTGTGGTAGCACATCAATTGTAGAGACTAGCTAGTAATTATTGTTTGGACTCTAAGTAAGAAGGATACAGGAAACTTGCCTAATAATGTACCTTACTGGACCCATGGAGTGCACACCAGGGGGCCTTTGCCAATATGTGTGCAACTGCATGGAAGACCAGTCCCGGCGCTGGTGAAACCAAGGCCTTTGGCCACTGTTGATACCCCAGGCCAGGGCCATGGCCCATCCTTACGTTTCCATGCTGCCCTCTTGGACCTGCTTACATGGCTCCCGTAGAATAGCTAGCTAGTCTGCTTAATGTACTCTTACTGATGCAGACCCATAGAAGGAGAAGCATGCTGAACTTGTGGTGGCACATCATCCGTCTCCAACCTCTGCGGCAGTCATCGCTGTTGTTCTAGGAGAAACAAAACAATGCATCCATACTGTTCCTGCATGATCACTCGACAGGGCTACCACCTCACCAGGCACCGTCTTATGAAGTGACATGTTAATTGGTCCTTGTCCCTAGCCCCCCAATGATGCTGCATGCCACTGCGGCTATAAGCCGGTGTTCCCAACTGTTTCTCCCACAACCCCTCAGTAGTTTTGGTGACTTTTTTGTGTTGGCTGTTTCCTGGGAACTTCAACGCTTTCTACTAATCCATGCTTGGTCAATTTATGGTATGATGAATGCAATAGGGCTAGCTCTAGGAGCCTGAGTCAGGTTTGCTTATCCCTCCATCTCTTCTCTCAGTCTGGTTCTATAAGAAACTGCCTTCCATTTATTCTTTAGCTGTCGTTTTGCCTCGGAATGCTGGGGAACTATTGGAATTCAGTGGCAAATGGATGCACCTTTCTTTCAAATGATGGAATTGACTAGACATGACTTCAATCATGCCTTCTTCATGGAAGTTTTCATCATTGCAACTTGGCACATCTGGAAACAGAGAAATAATTTGATCTTTGAAAATTGTCAAGCAAGTATAAACAGCTGGAAAAGAAATTTCAAAGAGGAATGTACTCTTCAAGCTCAAAGAATGAAAGCATCTCTGAAAACTCCCTTCTTAGCTTGGTCTGACAGTTCAACTTAACTGTATAGTTCTTTCCTTTATGCTTAGTAGTCCAGCTTCTCCTGCTGGGTTGTAATTATCTGACTCTTTTTCTTTCTTTGCTCTTTTGTAAATATCTTTCCTTTTAATAAAATTTCAACAGCGGGGGCCTCCCACGCTGTTTTCTGTTCAAAGAAAAAAAAATCTGATGCCCATCTTTGCATTGAAATATTTTAAAATGCCAGGAACAAAGAATCACAGAGAAACTGCACAAGAGGCAAGATACATTAACTGAGAACGAAGAAATGGTGATCAGAGAGACCAGCTGCCTGATCTGAAAATATATAGTTGTCACAATTAAAGAGAGTCGGTGGAAGAGGGAACCAAGTAGAAGCTGTTAAGCAGACAAAAACAGAACCTGAAAATTGGCAAACTTTTGCAGAAGACTCATTGATTTCCCGTTGCATGATGCAGATGGTAATTTACAACCCTTTGAAATGTCTGAAATTGATGGTATGTTCAAAACTACTCATCATGTTCCTTCGATGATGGTCTGTAAAATGACAAAGGAAAGGGTATATGCTGTTTATTGTATGTGGGGACAGACATACTGTAGATGCTAACCTGGACCGCTGTGACCTGGTAAAGTCTGTCAGTTCATTTGCTTTGTTGTCAATATTAGGACAGATTATCTTCAGAACATTATACGAGGACAGCCCGGGGCAAGTTATAAATAAGGAGAACTCACCAATTATGTTCAGTAAAAATACAAAAGACGAGGACAAGCTAGCTCTGATGTCATCATTAGAGATTGCAATGGAGGCGATAAATAGGAAATACTGTGGGCTGCCAGTGTATATGGGGAGGTCAAGATCACAAACATTTGCCTATCTAAAGGAACAGGTGTGGTTGATTACAAGGCTAGAAGGAGAAATTACTGTCAAAGGCAAGAACGGAAGTGCTCATTTAGGCAATTGCGCAAGCGATTCCAGTATATTCATGCCGTGCTTTGATTTGACCAAAACTCTTTTGAGTCTTTGCGATGAGATAAGCCTGATTATTTGTCAGTACTAGTGGGCGCAGCAAGACAACGAGAAAAAAATGCATTGGCTCTCATGGGAGGTGCTATGCATCCAAAAGAACAAGGGAGGGTTGGGTTATAAGGACCTGGATCCGTTCAAATTGGCGATAACTGACTGTTACGAATGACGCTTGTCGATGAACCTGGATTCCCAGTGTAACCCACTGAAGGTGGTGGAATGGATAAGCTGCGAACTTCATACTCGTGGAGGAGCATACTTCATGGTCGCATACATTGTAAAATGGTCTGATATGGTGTGTTGGGCAAGGCATATAGATAAACATATGGCTGGCCTCATTGATCCCAAATGGAATGATGAGGAGGCCAATCACCCTATGATGCAGAACCTCTTAACCAGAGTCCCTGACTTGATTGATCCATCCACTGGAAGTTGGGGCATAGCTTTAGTTTATGACAATTTTTTGGGAGCAAGATGCCAAGCATATGCTATTTCAGTAAAGCAAAGCATGGATGGCACTCTCACCTGGCATTGTGATGTGAGGAGTAATTTTTCAGTAAATTCGGCTTACCATGTGTTACAAGGTAAGCATGACTGTCTATTGACAAAGCAGAAAGGTGAATCTAGTTCAATCTAATTACATGGACAGAAATTCGAATGGGAAAAATATCTGGAAGTTAACATGCTAGGATTCCCATCATGTCAACACATGAGCTTGATGAGATGGAGTCAGTTAGGGTGGAGTGTGCGACGAAGCTTGGAAACCATGCCAAACATGGCTATCTCTTTCTAGATGTGTTGGTGCTAGTTATGTGCAGGAGCAGCTGATATGGATGTGTGATTGTAAGCCAACAGTTCAGTATTTGCTGCTCTAACATTGAAGGCTTACATGAACAAGAAGAATGCTTACATGAACATGATAAATGCTGCAAATTATCGGGGATGTGCAGTCAAACTATCAAGCTTTTGTGTACATAATACACATGATTGCAAAATTGAAGTCGGCTTACCCCATGGAACAAGCAAAGCATCTTTGGGACTTCCGAGCTAGGAGTTATGACCATTTTAATGGAAGCTACATATGTTATTTCATGGCTGCGTGAGAATTGAAGTTTCTTTTCATAAAACCGAGAACAAGCTGGCAGTTTAAATGCTCAAGTAGACCTTTGGTGGTGGTGTTAGCAAAGTGAGAAGCGCCCTCATTGTTAAGTCATAGCCATCTTGTGTATGTTGCCATCCAATGGAGGAATATTTGGAAGTTTTTAATGAGGCACGATTCTCTTACACCTAGCTCTTGAGGGCATTATGAAACACCGAACTTTGGTTCACCCTCTTCATGCCTTCATATCTGTATGGCACTATTACACGGGCTGGTTTTCATTGATCCATGCATGAAGGGCAAATGTCTTTAGTAATTCGTAACAGGTGCAATATCTTGTTGTGTGTGATGTGCACTGTCTCATTGTCAGCCCACCACATTTATCTTCCTTGTTCCATAGCCAAGGTCGAGCCAACAAGTTGTTCTCTCATGATCCATATACGCATGTGCATATCACTGGCCATATGTGGCATGGGGCTGATGTTTGCTGTGGAAATTCAGAACTACTTGCTTGCATTGTGTCAAGCACGTAACGGTGATACATGTTGCGCTCTGTTATTTGTAGGTCAGCGCTTTCTGTAGTGAATTGTAGGAACCTGATGCCCTTTCATAGGCTCCTTGCACAAAAAAGAGAAAAAAAAAAGGAAACGGGAGAGAAATATGATGTTGTTCTGGCTTGGTGGCACCGGCAGCGACGGCGATGGAGAAGGAGAGGCTGGGGAAGCAGGAATTTTAATTGGCGGAGAGACCGCTTTGTGAATCGCTCTAAAGGAGCAACTCTGAAAGTTTTACAAAGCCCACCATTTCACGGATACAAAAAAAAAAGACCTTAATCATAAAAAATGTTTGTCAACGGATCATCTTTGGGATTATATCTTACTTGTTTTTGTCACTTGTTTTTTGCCACACAAATAGTACGTGAAGCAGTGTACACAAGGAGCAAAGGTACCTGGATGCTGACAACTCGAATTGGAAAATTGGACTGAAACAGTGAACCTGTAGCAGGAAGGTTCAACCGTATAATCGATGAAGATGATCCTGAAAATAAATAATACGATCCTTAAATAATTAGTAAAACCTGATAATCAAATCGCCTGACAATATACAATCTAAGTCCCCATCTCTTTAGTTACCCCTACCAAACCTAATTTTCTTTTTCCAATATAAAAAAAATGGTTACAATCACAAATCTGAAGATAATATTTGACATCGGAGTGTCAGGAGGCATGGAATGATACTTAGCACGCAGATCGAAGAGAAAAATTAGTAGGACAAGGACAGCTTTTATGAAAGTACCTGCAATTCCTTCAAAAAAAAGTACCTGCAATTGAAGGCACAAAATCAGAATCATTTGCACATCAACGTCGAATTCATAAAACTGATACGGAATTCAGCAACCGGGATAGTCTCCGGCAGCAAGCAAGGTGACGGCGGCGTGTGCTACCTCGATTTAGGGTAAGGGCGGGCGACAGGAGAGACGAGGCTGCCAAGCTGCGTGGGCTGTGGCAGCATCGTTGGAGATTTATATATATATATAGGATAGGATTTTCGCAGGAGAAAAAAACTGTGCAGGCGTTCAAAGAAAACGATTGGCCTGGTGGAGGACGACGGGCGGGCCGCAAGCTATTTAGGCTCGCGCACACGCGGCCCACGATCCATCATCATCAATGTTGCCCATCCTCCGTCTCAAAAAAAAAAATGTTGCCCATCCAATCGCTTGCCTGCTCCTCTTCTTCCACCGGCGCCGCTCCTCGCCTCCCGCACCACACACACTGTCGAGCCCCTCGTGCACACGATTGCCGGCCCTCGCGCACGACCCTTCCTTCCGCTCGTGCCCCACCGTCGCTGCTCCTCCACCCGGGATCAGGGCGATTGCTTCGGCTCCACCGCCTTCCATCGCCCGTAAGTATCCCCAACTCCGCCCATGATACGCTGCTGGATCTCCTCACTCCACCCTCGATCGGGAATTTTTAGTTCCCTCTTGATTTCTCAAGTTATCATTGATTCAACTTTTATTTCTTGGGCTGCTATACTAACAGCAACAATGTTGCATTAGGCCATCCACCGGTGAGCACGACACTAGGATCGTCAGCTTCTCCACGCAACCTACCACGCCTTCCTGTCTCCCTGGACGGCCGCAACTGGCGCAATCGGTGAGTTCCCCTTCCCCTGCGTGCTTGACCCTTCGAAATCCGTAGACGCTACGGACTTGATTGTATTGAGCCTTGGTATGGAAACCTGCTAAGTGGTAACTTCCAAATTCAGAGAAACCCTGGAATGAAAAATGGGCAATCCCGAGCCAAATCCCTTTTCTTGAAGAAACAAGTGGTTCTCAAACTAGAACCCAAAAGAAAAGGATAGGTGCAGAGACTCAATGGAAGCTGCAGAACGAAACTATTTTCCTGATTTCCCTCATATGTTTCCTGGTCTGTAGTGATACATGATTTATACAAATTGACACCTTATCTTAATTAGTCTGTAGCGGAACTACAGACCAGAACTACTCGACAATGTATCATATTCATTCTGATTCAATTCTAATTCATGTTTTTGTTTTCACTCTAGCCCAGTGATTTTGATCCTCGCATAGCAACCAAATGTTATAGACCTGTAGTAGTGTTGGATTGTGCCATCATACTTTTCCTTTTTGTCATTATTATTCTGTACGAAGATGTAGCCATTAAGACCAAATGTAATTTGAGCTCTCTGTACTTCAGACAGGAAAAAACTGTAGTTTCTTTTGCCTGCAGTTTATAAAGTCACAGAGTGACAAATGGTTTGATTTTTATGCTATCTGTAGGACTGCTGAATAGCCTCCTGGGATCGAGGCCCGCCGTCGGATACGAGGTTCCTAGTGAGGACATCACCGAAGCGGTGGTTTCCTGTGTTTCTTCGAGGAGGGATTTGGGATTCCCACCGGCGCCTTCTTCCACGGCCTTCTTCATTTCTACGGGATTCAGGTGACACATCAGCCACCAAACTACATCGCCCCAGTTGCTTCTGATTAGGTTGGTACAAAAAAAATTGGCTATTCACTAGGACTGTCTACCAATACATCTAATTTTAAGTTTTCTACAGATTTCTGAAACTTTGATATTAATTTCCCTACTTCGTCCAGAACAGCCAATGTTCTATGCAGGCCAAGGTGTATTTCATGGTTAATACCAGAAACTAACTTGAGATGTGGTTAATACCAGAGCAACCAGTGTCCTTCTTCATGACATGATGCCATGATGGATTCCACACGGCCACATACCTAGTGATATATAAATGAATGCTGATAACGAACTTTGGCATTTAGTCAGTTACTTCAACTAAAAAATTAACATTACTTTATTGTGGATTCCATATGAAAGTTTGCTGCGGTGTCTGCTCCCTCTTTGCAGCTGGGCAATTCATTTAAGAGTCTTTAATTAACATATTGCGTAACAATTGCAGGTTAATTCTCTTTGTACATAGAGAACATTGTGTTACTAGTGGCATGGCTGACTGCTAAAGCATGACATGAAAGTAGCCAATTTTCATTCCAATTTGATAATGCGAATGCTAATAATGCGCATTGTTGCTACTATTCAGATACAAGCATCTGGACAATGGGAGATGTGGCAGCAATTCAAACAATGCTTGAAAAGTCCATAGTCAAGTTGGTGTGTGAGTATAATGATAGGATTGACCCTGTTATTGTACTTACAGGCATTCCGATTGTGTCAGAGGATGATTTCTGCTACATAATTGCAACTAAAAACCATCTTTGCGGTAAGAAGGTAACTAGTAAGAAGGTTGTTTTTCCTGATGCTGACAGAACAAGTATGGATGTCACGACAGAAAATATGAAAGTTCAAGGGGAGCTTGTTGCAATTTCACTTAGAGTCCCTTCTAAATTGGTCGAGCCAGTAAAAATTAGTAGTCAGAAGGTGGAAGATGATGAGTTAGTTTACATGATTGGTTTTACACCACCACCGACACTGAGCAGTCACTTCGACAGTGGCTTGTTGCAATTTCACTTAGAGTCCCTTCTAAATTGGTCGAGCCAGTAAAAATTAGTAGTCAGAAGGTGGAAGATGATGAGTTAGTTTACATGATTGGTTTTACACCACCACCGACACTGAGCAGTCACTTCGACAGTGGCTTCGTAACGTAAGTATCTTAACTTCTGTTTGGGGACAATTTGTTATTTTTCATTGTAATTTCCTTTTATCCTGCCATCCACTTTATATCTCGCCTTTCTAGCCATTACAGCATGTCTGATATCAAATTTTTCCTCTCAAAATATCCAAAGCAGCATTTTCAACCTTTGGAATTGAAAAAAAAAAGTCAGGGAAAACTATGGCAACCTTAGCTAGTGCCATGTAGAGCATATGGCCCTTGAACTGGATAAAAACCCTTATCTGTCCTCCAAGGGTTGCAGCCTGATAGCGTCGGCAGCTTGTCTAAGATGAACAGGAAAGGAGAGATAGAGGAAGATTAAAGGAGTGGTTTGGTCCTTTTAAGCCTTTATTACAGAGTTAACAATGATCTAGAAAGGTTAAAATTTTTGGTTGGATGGCATATACGGGATAAATTATTAGATGACAGATGAGGGATGTGTTTGGTCCCATTTCTATTCTTATAACATACAAATAATTGTTTTCAGGGCTGCAGAAACACAATACTCTAAGGGTCATTTTAATCATGACTGCCCTCCGTGCATGAATACTTCAGGTGGAGAACCCATTTTTAATAGTGCACTTGATATGGTTGGTATTAGCTGTAAAAATAGAGGTGTTACATGTGCCATGAACGTGAGTTGTATAACCGAAGGGATTTCACTTTTTCATGAAGGAATGGAAAATAAGGTAATAATTTTTCTTGTATGGTAAAATTATATACCAATTCTTTCAATTCTTATCTTGTCTTTTCATGTATAGGACCTTAATGAAATTATAGATTTTATCAAACAAAGCAAAACAGAATGTTGGAGTAAACGGAAACAGGATGAGCATTCTGGCCGAAGAACCAGAAGTCGAATCACAAAAAACAAAAGAGCAGTGATCTGAGGGTGGCCTGGAGTCCTGGACTGCGCATGAGGAATTCTACCATGTGTCTCTGTAGGGATGTCTTTATGCTGATATAATATAATGTATCACTGTAATTAGAGTACTCTTCGTTGAGCTTGGCACCTCCAATTTGACTTTATTGCACGCATGGCATGGATTAGCTAGTGATATGTGGTACTTGGTGCAGTAAAAGTAAAACTAAGTGCATTCATACAGTATTGAAAACTCATGTTTGATCATTTAGTCAGTTAAAATATAATATCTTTTGAGACATACGGAGTTTCTTTCTTTTTTTTAAAAAAAGAGTGCTAATTTGGTACGAGCAATGGAATGGTGTGTATCATGGTATGTAATGATAGGACACACTTGGCGTCTGGGGCATGTATCATGCTGTACCCCGATACCCGGCAACACCGGTGCCGGTACCCGGATACCCAGAAATGGCGAGAGAGAAAAATTGAAAAATTGCACGTGGAAAGAAACGTGGTCTTATACTGTAGAATAGTAGGGTGCGCGTGCCCGCGCGCGTATTAGAGAAACATTATAAACAAAAGTTTTATCATTTTAAACTAAATTAAATTTCGCATCTTTACGTTAGATTTTTTTCAAAAAGACAGAGTATCCTAAGTATTTAAATGAGTTAAATTTCACAAATTTTGTAGTTTTTTAAAATTATAACGAAAAATGACAGTAATTTAATGGATGAACAGTATGAAACAAAACAAACTTGTAATTTATAGATCTAATACAAAGAAATATAGGCCACATATCAGGATTGCTTAGTACATAGGCAAATAAAAAAGAATAAAAATAATATCCTTTGCTTAGCAATGTTTTCATCTGAAAACTTTTCGAAACTAAAAAAAAGCAGTCTGGAACTACATTATCTCTCCTACGACCCCTATCAGGCATTTTTTCGTCAAACCACAGTCTGAATCTAGAACTACTCATGGTCAAAATATACAGGAACCAAAGGTGAAATGCCCTATAATGTATGAACCTAGGACTCCTTATCGTCAAAACAGCAGTGCCGTTATCGCCGGCATAATGAAGGTAGCAGAGGCTATCACAATCTCAGAAATATATATAAAAAATGGGGGCACAATGCTGCTGTGACAAGGCCATGCTGAAGAAAAACAAAATGGGTCAAATTGCAGCATTCTAACTCCAGTGATATTAAAATGTGCACCTTTCTATTTTTTAAGCTTAGTTATATTGTCAGCTACTACAAATTTTCCCCATCTTTCCTGCTTGGTGGGAGACTGGGAGCTGAAAGAGCTTAGCTTGTTATAGATGCCTACACTATTATAGTAAACTTGACATGCTGTTTCATTTTCTGACTCAGCTTCTAGTTTGACTTTAAGGGAAGGGACCTTAATCACTACTGCAGCTTAAGCAGCGGACTGAGATTGGAAGCAACATCTTTCTAGTGCTACTGCCCCCATGGCAAGGATTTCGACAAATTTGCTTAAATAGTTTAAATTGATGAAACTCATCATACTACAACAGTAAGAAAGGTAGGGACCTGTTGAGAAGTACCTTGTTTAGGTAGATGCTAAAGTCAGGAGTAAATATCCTTGGTCGTGGAAACATTCCATTTTCATCATTAAGGGACCTTGTATGCTGACGACAGCGACGGAGGCAGCGAGGGGGGAGGGTGGGGCTCGAGCCCCCCCTCCGCTTCCAAATACATAAAGTCCCACTAGAATTTTTTTTAAAATTTGTACTCAAATACGTATAATAGGAGTGGCTCAACTGTTATATTTGTTTCTTTGAAGAGGTTATAGTGATGTTATGTTGATATAGTTTATAGTTCAGCCTCTCCTAAAATTTTTTTCTGGCTCCGTCCCTGGCTGACGATCCATGTTGAGGCTGAGCACGAATAATCCTCTGGGTTCCAGCTGCTCGTACAAATCATTGTACTCGTAGTAAGTGACTAAGAGGTACATGATGCCAGGCTTCTGTGTGCTAATGACGGGGCAACTGGGCATCAGAGGCCGCAGCTTCATGTCCTCCTTGTAGGCTGTGTTATCCCAGAGGTTCTTGATGCTGAAGGACGACACTGCATCCTTCACCCACGTCCAGTTCCTCGGACTCAGGGGTCGTCTCAGAGTCCATGTTGTGAGCATCCACTCGCCACTCGAGCAGGGTTGGATGTAGCTGTCCATGGCGACGAATTTCAAGGTCTGCCGGTCGATGCAGCACATGGAGCGGTAGTTCTCCGGCGGCCATAGAACCATCTGCCTGCCAGTGTCCATGGTACATTCCTTGGGCAATGGAATGAAGTGGAACTCCCCGCTACCGATGTGATTGTAGACCAGGATCCCCGTGAGAAGGTCGACCCAGCAGATCGAGCTGGACGAAACCGCAAACACCGTGTCTGCACGGAAGGAGCAGGAGGTGTCGTCATCGGCGGGGAGGGGGAGCACCACCTCCTTCCGGACCCACTCGCGGAGCGGACCACTGCTCCACATGAGCCACGGTAGCTGCCGACGTAGAAGACGAGGAGGTAGCGGTGGCAGCTCGCGATGAAGGCGGTCTCGAGTCCCGCTCGTTTGGGTTTGTTTTTTTTTGTTCACGTACGAGAAAGTCCGGCTTGGCCTCTGAGTCCTGCTCGTGACACAACGACGGACTATTTGATTTTGATCGGTGGGTAAGGAGGGTGGGTAAAAGAAATTTTATGGTAAAAAAAGTAATACCCAAAACGGCATAAATTATCTAGAAACATTATTTTTTAAAAACTTTTCACGTCGTTTCCATCGTTGGACCTGACATGTGGTTCCTCCGTGAGGTGCGGGTATGATTTTTTTTTTTTTGAGAAGCGTTTTCAATTCTATCCCTATAGTATAGATATGGATCAATCTATTTCACGGCATCATCAGAAAATGATATTCGGCATACAGTCACAAACACAAGGCAAAAATAATCTTTTTCAGAGTTCCCAGAAGCAACCAATTAGGACTACCACCAGCACTAGGTTCTCACGTCATTCTCAGATTCATATTTACAGACAAACCAACTAATGATAGATAGAACTATAAATAAGGACTCTGACAACCAGCTCAGGAGGATTCAGGACTTCTGCATCGGTGATAATTCAATGCTTTTTCCTGGGATCAAAATTATAGAACGGGGCAAGGGAAGGATACCACCAATATGGCCCAGGCACATAAAATCTGATGTCGAATAAAATGTATTAGTGAAAATCACTGAATTTTTTGTGTGAAACAAGCCAAGAAAATGGTATTAATACCTACCTATTTGGATCACCGTCTTCGTTAATCCTAGCAGCAGCAGACCTACAAATAAACATAAAATAGTTGTCATCAAATTATTCAGATACTTGCTTAACCAAAACATATAGATCTGGTCGCTCAATGCAGCAGCTTAGTATTTCAACTTAACTAGAACGATATGGCTAATGTGGCTGATAATGTTTAGTTAACAAACCAACATCATAGGCTTGGAAGAATTTACAGCAAGATAGGCTTGGAGAATTTTTACAGCAAGACTATGGATATCAACAGATGCCCTTTATGAAGAGGATCAAAATCATGCAACATCAGTTCAAATTAAATGCTTTATGTTCAAACAGTGCCAAAACTGTATCACTGAAATCGTATATTGAAGAAAATGCAAAAGAAAGACATTGCACATGAGCATCAAACTAAGTAATAACAACCAAGATAGAAGTATAGAACAGCCAAACTGACCTAGATTAAACAATTTCCAGTTCATGGTACTAACGCCAAAAAATCAAGTAGAAAATATGGTAATGGTCACAAGTCATGTATAAGTATAGAGCACTAGTGCAGTCCTTAAACCATAATATTATGCACATGAATACACCACATGAAAAACTACATAAATGAAAAGCGTACCATTTTCCATCGAAGTTCTTCAATATCTCAAGAATTATATGTCTTGGTAGATAAGGAGTTCTTTTCGCACCATAGAAATTCATGCCAATGAAATTCCCACAAAAATCAATAAGGGGGCCTCCAATCCCAGCCTTAAAAAAATATGAATTAACACACGAGAAAGGATGACATTTTTAGTGCAATAAAGATGTAATGTATTAAAATACTCAAATTTTGATGTAACAACTAATTCCACCACAATTGAAACCAATGCAGTGTACCTTGGTGATCTTACAAGTAGAGATTCCATGCTCTTGGCTGACAAGATTGCTTGAATTGTCAGTCAACACCCCACTTGTTGCCATGAGTTTTCCTGTTTCAAAGGTACGCCCTATAGCTACTACCTCATTGGGACACACAAATGGCTTCTCATCGTGGACTTTTGCTATTCGACGACAATGGAAATTCCTGATGCTGACAACAGCAATATTATAATGTAAATTATGATGTTGCAGTTTCCCTGTGGCATGTTTCTTGTTTGGAAGTAACACCCTAATCTGCAATGAATGACAAAGTGCGAATTAACATATGAAATAAACAAGCAGGGGTATAGAATGATTTGCAGTACAAACCTTCAAGCGCTTATCAATCTCGTTTTTATTAGCAATTCTAACAACTAAACCCATTAAGTAACTTATCATGCTACAGCAGTAAGAAAGGTAGGGACCTGTTGGGAAGTACCTTGTTTAGGTAGATGCTAAAGTCAGGAGTAAATATCCTTGGTCGTGGAAACATTCCATTTTCATCATTAAGGGACCTTGTATGCTGACGACAGCGACGGAGGCAGCGAGGGGGGAGGGTGGGGCTCGAGCCCCCCCTCCGCTTCCAAATACATAAAGTCCCACTAGAATTTTTTTTAAAATTTGTACTCAAATACGTATAATAGGAGTGGCTCAACTGTTATATTTGTTTCTTTGAAGAGGTTATAGTGATGTTATGTTGATATAGTTTATAGTTCAGCCTCTCCTAAAATTTTTTTCTGGCTCCGTCCCTGGCTGACGATCCATGTTGAGGCTGAGCACGAATAATCCTCTGGGTTCCAGCTGCTCGTACAAATCATTGTACTCGTAGTAAGTGACTAAGAGGTACATGATGCCAGGCTTCTGTGTGCTAATGACGGGGCAACTGGGCATCAGAGGCCGCAGCTTCATGTCCTCCTTGTAGGCTGTGTTATCCCAGAGGTTCTTGATGCTGAAGGACGACACTGCATCCTTCACCCACGTCCAGTTCCTCGGACTCAGGGGTCGTCTCAGAGTCCATGTTGTGAGCATCCACTCGCCACTCGAGCAGGGTTGGATGTAGCTGTCCATGGCGACGAATTTCAAGGTCTGCCGGTCGATGCAGCACATGGAGCGGTAGTTCTCCGGCGGCCATAGAACCATCTGCCTGCCAGTGTCCATGGTACATTCCTTGGGCAATGGAATGAAGTGGAACTCCCCGCTACCGATGTGATTGTAGACCAGGATCCCCGTGAGAAGGTCGACCCAGCAGATCGAGCTGGACGAAACCGCAAACACCGTGTCTGCACGGAAGGAGCAGGAGGTGTCGTCATCGGCGGGGAGGGGGAGCACCACCTCCTTCCGGACCCACTCGCGGAGCGGACCACTGCTCCACATGAGCCACGGTAGCTGCCGACGTAGAAGACGAGGAGGTAGCGGTGGCAGCTCGCGATGAAGGCGGTCTCGAGTCCCGCTCGTTTGGGTTTGTTTTTTTTTGTTCACGTACGAGAAAGTCCGGCTTGGCCTCTGAGTCCTGCTCGTGACACAACGACGGACTATTTGATTTTGATCGGTGGGTAAGGAGGGTGGGTAAAAGAAATTTTATGGTAAAAAAAGTAATACCCAAAACGGCATAAATTATCTAGAAACATTATTTTTTAAAAACTTTTCACGTCGTTTCCATCGTTGGACCTGACATGTGGTTCCTCCGTGAGGTGCGGGTATGATTTTTTTTTTTTTGAGAAGCGTTTTCAATTCTATCCCTATAGTATAGATATGGATCAATCTATTTCACGGCATCATCAGAAAATGATATTCGGCATACAGTCACAAACACAAGGCAAAAATAATCTTTTTCAGAGTTCCCAGAAGCAACCAATTAGGACTACCACCAGCACTAGGTTCTCACGTCATTCTCAGATTCATATTTACAGACAAACCAACTAATGATAGATAGAACTATAAATAAGGACTCTGACAACCAGCTCAGGAGGATTCAGGACTTCTGCATCGGTGATAATTCAATGCTTTTTCCTGGGATCAAAATTATAGAACGGGGCAAGGGAAGGATACCACCAATATGGCCCAGGCACATAAAATCTGATGTCGAATAAAATGTATTAGTGAAAATCACTGAATTTTTTGTGTGAAACAAGCCAAGAAAATGGTATTAATACCTACCTATTTGGATCACCGTCTTCGTTAATCCTAGCAGCAGCAGACCTACAAATAAACATAAAATAGTTGTCATCAAATTATTCAGATACTTGCTTAACCAAAACATATAGATCTGGTCGCTCAATGCAGCAGCTTAGTATTTCAACTTAACTAGAACGATATGGCTAATGTGGCTGATAATGTTTAGTTAACAAACCAACATCATAGGCTTGGAAGAATTTACAGCAAGATAGGCTTGGAGAATTTTTACAGCAAGACTATGGATATCAACAGATGCCCTTTATGAAGAGGATCAAAATCATGCAACATCAGTTCAAATTAAATGCTTTATGTTCAAACAGTGCCAAAACTGTATCACTGAAATCGTATATTGAAGAAAATGCAAAAGAAAGACATTGCACATGAGCATCAAACTAAGTAATAACAACCAAGATAGAAGTATAGAACAGCCAAACTGACCTAGATTAAACAATTTCCAGTTCATGGTACTAACGCCAAAAAATCAAGTAGAAAATATGGTAATGGTCACAAGTCATGTATAAGTATAGAGCACTAGTGCAGTCCTTAAACCATAATATTATGCACATGAATACACCACATGAAAAACTACATAAATGAAAGGCGTACCATTCTCCATCGAAGTCCTTCAATATCTCCACAATTATATGTCTTGGTAGATAAGGAGTTCTTTTTGCATCATAGAAATTCATGCCAATGAAATTCCCGCAAAAATCAATAAGGGGGCCTCCAATCCCAGCCTTAAAAAAATATGAATTAACACACGTGAAAGGATGACATTTTTAGTGCAACAAAGATGTAATGTATTAAAATACTCAAATTTTGATGTAACAACTAATTCCACCACAATTGAAACCAATGCAGTGTACCTTGGTGATCTTACAAGTAGAGATTCCATGCTCTTCACTGACAAGAAAGCTTGAATTGTTAGTCACCAACCCACTTGTTGCCATGAGTTTTCCTGTTTCAAAGGTACGCCCTATAGCTACTACCTCACTGGGACACACAAATGGCTTCTCATCATGGAGTTTTGCTATTCGACGACAATGGAAATTCCTGATGCTGACAACAGCAATATTATAATGTAAATTATGACATCGCAGTTTCCCTGTGGCATGTTTCTTATTTGGAAGTAACACGCGAATCTGCAACGAATGACAAAGTGAGAACTAAAATATGAAATAAACAAGCAGGGGTGTAGAATGATTTGCAGTACAAACCTTCAAGCGGTTATCAATCTCGTTTTTATTAGCAATTCTAACCAAACTCGCTGATGTCAGGATTCTTGTGCTGCATTTGTGGCGCCCTATAAGTACCCCAGTGCAAGCAAAAAACCTAGTTTCTCCTACAAAGATCATTGCTGCAATCATGGTACTGAAATTGGAAAAAAAAAAGTAAATATGGGAAAGTAATATGATCTCGTAACAGCAAAATCACCACGGAATGAAGCAAGTGAGACAACACTTGAAGATATATCTAAAGCAACTTTTTCTGTGAGCCTGTTCCATATGTCTCCCGCAAATTCCTCCTCAAAATTTTTACGCAATTCCATGCCTCCTGGTTGAAGAATCATAGAACAACAATTGAGTGTGCTAGAAAAGACTAAAAATGTGCAACAAAAGAACGGTCAGCAGAGATTAAATGTGCTAGAAAAGATTAAAAATGTGCAACAAAAGAACGGTCAGCAGAAGCAAAAGCAATAACTCACCATCAAGCATTTTTGGCAGGGGATAACCACGGGATAGTAGATCGTCTTTAAATGCCTGAATGAATTCTGGTGCAACAAAGTGAAATGATTAATGACCATGGTTAACTTATGGCTTGCAAAACTGAAGGCAAATTACTCACCATTATTCGGCAAGGGTGAATCCGGTAATCCACTAGTGTCTGGTGCAACAAGGTGAATCAGTAATGACCATGCATTAGTAATACTCAATAACAGTATAACACTATATCAGCAAAGATAATCTAACAGCATCAGAAGTGACCCGGATTTGATTCACCTTGTGATGATTCGCTTTCTGTGTCACTTGTAAAGGATATAGAAGATTTCTGATTCGTCTCTGGGCTCTTGTCACTTGGTCTACCTTTTTCTTTTGATGGTGCTGAGGGGAGACATAAGCTTAATTAGTACATTCTCATACAGCATGTCGACATAGCTTGTGTAAAGCAGTTGGCACATATGATATTTGTTACAATAGCAAATATAAGTACGGGTAACTTCTAATAGTTTTGGTATTCCATACCGCAAAACAGTATTTCTTAAACTCTTAATCCCTAATGCCTATCCACTTTTTTACTTCTGATCACATGTATACATACTGGGGGCGTACCCAGTGCGAGAGCTCCCACGCAAGGTGGGGTCTGGGGAAGGGAATTCCTAGACAACCTTACCCTTGCAAAATTCCCTTCCTACTGTATACTGCATAAAGAGAATATCTGAGGGTGGTTTAATCATTTGAATGTCTTCTTGGTCTATGTATAAGTTTAAATACAGAATAAGTTTATGGACAGAGGGCACCACAAAACAAACCTTGCGCCACTGGTGAAGAACCTACAAATGTTCAGTAAATTAAACTTAATAAAAGTGAATTTCACAACAGTACACATTAACAGTCTTCACGAGTAACTACTATTCTCACCTCCAGAAATAAGAAGAACAGGAGATAATTCACATATCTCACGTGTGCTTCTTTTAGTTTGGTTATCACTTCCTTGCTTGATTCTAGCCCTACCGTAGAATGCTGACCCCACAGAGGTACTGTTTCCAAAGGAAGATAGATCATGGAACATATCTAAGCTAGGCAAAATGATACAGTTCTAATTCTAAAAAAAATGATACAGTTCTACATATTTTCTTTCTCACGAAAAAAATGATACAGTTCTACATATTTTCTTTCTCACGATATTACCGATAAAAGACAGTAAACACTGGTACCATTTTCACTAGAATCCAACACAACAGTCTAATCAAACTTGAATGCTAAACTGTTTAGGAGGTTATGGGCCTGACTCACCACCCAACAGGTTTCAGCGAAAACAATGCTCGGAATACTGCATGTAAGTAGAATTCCTAAGGGGAGAAAACAGGCGCTACGACCATGTTCAGTCACAGCTCGCAGCAACACTCATATGCAACAGCATCTGTCTTAACTCTTGAGTTATGCGTTTCAGAGTAGCCCTGAGACTATTGGTTACTGATTGGACTTCAAACTTGGGTTTTCTGTGCCCGACCTAAATCCTGGTCCCACCTCAGTTTGAACAAGTAAGAATGAAATTATAGCAAACATACCTAGGTAAAAAATAGGGTACAATCGACTCCAGAATTGTTTCCTTTGGTAGGAATAGAGTCCCTTCATTATTCAGACAAGACATGTTCATGCCAACAAAGTTTCCCTCAGAGTCAACAAGAGGTCCTCCAATACCAAACTGTCAAAAGAGAAAAAAAAAGGGTGATGTTAAACCTATAGCACAAAAATAAAGCCCACATGAAAATGAATTTTTCATAGCCAATCATATCACAGCACAGTTACTTATTTTCACAATTTCAAGAGCATAAGGAGAGAAATCAGCAGTGCACCTCAGGAATAATACATGTGGACATAATAAGCTTTTGACCATAAAGTTCACTTGATTTCTTAGTCACTACCCCAGTTAAGGACATTATTTTTCCTGTATTGTTGCAACATATAGCTGTTACAGTGTTATCAGATCCAACTTCCAGGGGCTGATCCAGACTTGCTTCTTTAAAAACATGGAAGGGGCCCAAGCCGATGATAGCAATATTGTGGTCATAATCAACTTGTATCAAGTACCCCCTTCTCATGTTTCCATTTGGAAGGTTCACATGAATCTGCAATGACAAACCAAAACAACAGGTTACAGAAATATCACCAATACCTTAAACAGGCTAGCAATGCAGTACAGAAAATTGGGAGCACCAACCGAAATATCCAAATTAACCCCTCTGCCCCCTTGCTTAGATCTAATCGCAGTAGCTGAAGTCAGAAAACGACTAGAACGTGGGCCACTTTTGATAACAAGGCCTGTGTAATGAAAATGTTCATGATTTCCTGCACAAGATTTTAATTTCAGTTTTAGAAATGATTATTAGTATAGAAAGCTAAAACTGATGATTAAATGCAAAAATAAGAAGCCAATTTGTATTATTACCAATGAATGACAGTGAGACAACGCTTTCAGATAACTTTTGCACAACTTCTCTATGCAGTTCTACCTCGGCATCAAGGCTGTCAAATTCCTTGTGAGATGAATCATCCAGATCAAAATTTCCTAGTAAAGGAGAGTTGTAAACGCCGTTGTGATATAATACATAATACATGAAACAAAAGGGCGTAACAACAACACACTTATCATACCATGACTTTTTTTAGCTTTCAGCTTCTCATTTGAGCTAGATGAGTAATCACCTCGTCGCTTTGACATATTTTCAACCCTGAAACAAAAGGAACAAAATCCAAATACTAAGCCATAAGTATCAATTCCACATTTTCACTTAGAACGAAACTTTTATGAAACAATAACAATATTATAAGTTAAGGAGGAAATTATTCTCGCTTCAGAGAAAAATTGTTCCACGAAAACAAATATAACAGAGAATAATTCATTTTAATTGTTGCAAACAAATACTTGAACATCAGTAGCAAACGATTCAACGAACAAAATATTAACCATTAGGTATAGATGATTATAGTGCACGGACAGAAGATTTAATACAATCGAGCATTCAAGAAAGGAAGGAATTGATGGGGGTGGTGGGGTACCGGCGTTGGAAGGAGGCGAGCTCGCAAGGTTGCCCTAGCCCTGGGCCTCAGAGTCGGCGTCCTGCGCTGGGAAGGGGAGGAGGAGGGTACGATTGGAGGGAGGAAGCGGCACCGCGGCAAGGGCGCGAGGCACTGGCGCGGTCGCGCCTGGCTGCCGTCGCGGCGTCGCACGTCGGAACCTCCGGGTAAGCAGCGCCGACGAGGGGATCGTCGATTCGGGAGGGAGGTTCCGCCGGGGTGGGGACTGAGGCTGAGGTGTGTTGGTGATAAGCATAAGGGGTGTGCTTTCTTGGTAGGCTTGGGCCTAACGTACGTAGATTTTTTTTTTTTTTGGAGCACAAACGTACGTAGATGGACCTCTGGTTTTCCCATCCACTGTTATACCAAGGCCCGTGTGGCGAGTCGAACCAGAGGCCGACAACGGGTGAGCTCGGCCCAAGCGGCCGGTGAGCACTTGCTTATTTCCCTGGGGTTTCGGTTCTCTCCAGTTTTTTTTTTATACTTAAGACTCGATTATATTAAGAAAAGCAACCCAGACTACAAGGATTTAGGATCTTCCATCCCAAAGAACAACATTGAGTGTGTTTCGTTCCCGCGAAAAGGTGGTCGAAAAGTCACATCGGACACTGTAGCGCACTGTACCACCTTTCGTTTTTTTAATCGTTGTCCTACCATGACCTAACTAGGCTCAAAAGATTCGTCTCGTCGTGTACATCAAGACTATGTAATTATTTTTTTTATTTACCCACGTTTAGTGCTTTATAGATGAGGAGAAAGATTTGATGTGATAGATGAATAGTGAAGTTTGGAGAGAGAAATTTTACAACTAAACACAGCCATTGTAGCTTCTTAGCTACTAGTGAAGAGCCAACGCAATGACCCGTACAAACATACTCAGTCAAAATAGAACAGACTAATAAGATTAATCTGAACTTCGGTAGAAGCACGCACAGGTAATGTCTTCGTCGAGGGCGCCGAAACAAAATAGAGGAATGGCCGCAACAACGACACCGAGGGTCCTCGTCGCACTCCGATAGCACAACTGGCGCACCTCTGAACTGTTTGATTGTGCCTTCGAGGATTTAAAGGCTTGAGCCGTAGATATCGTATAAGCTTCACCGGACTCAAGCGACTGGCTCTACATGTACTGACGTTAAATCTGAGGACCGGCGTCGACGGAGGTCGGCGGTCTCCTCGAACATCAGCAAATGCTTTGTCACTTTTGTGTGCTGTCAAACTGAAGAACAGAGCAATGGGATGCAAAGTGCTGTTCTCTTGGACTGGACGTGGTGGAGACGGTGGAGGCATCGGCAACGGGGTGGCGATGGAGGCAGGGAAATGGATCTTGGTCAGACTTGAGGATGGAGCTCGACGTGTTGAAGTGGAGCATCTGGTTGCTGTGGACTCATGGCGGGGTTCGAGCAGTAGGGGAGTCAACGGGATGGCAGTGGAGGAGGCGGAGTCGAGCTCGGTACAGGCCCGAGCAGCATCACCGGCGGGAAGAAGGGGATCGGCCAGATCTGCCAGGCAGATGGCCAAATCCACGTCCCCAGGCGCCGGAACGACTGCGAGGAGGCCGGAACCAAGGTCGACGGCGAGCAAATCGGAACCAAGGTGGGTGGGGATGGAGGGGGCGCGGATCTGCTTCGAGATGAGATGGGGCGGAGTTTATTTTATTTAGACTCACCTTAGAGGGGG
>OAMR01000460.1:810048-827042 GCA_900205405.1 Echinochloa crus-galli | reverse complement strand
ACGGACAGGAGGATCGCAGGTGGGATCAGATGGCAGACGGAAGGAGGGGGTGGACGCAATTCTCCAGCACAATCTTATTAGGGGTAGAGAAGAGATTTTCCCTTCCGTCTGCTCATATGGGGTTTATTTTTTAGTCATAGTAGCCAATTAATTTTCACTTTGTACCCATATCATCTGCTGCCAAATTCAAACCAGAGAAATGGGATTGCCGGTTCTAGGTTGTTTGCAACTTTGCAAGTACTTTGGGTACTTATCATCGACATGTTATGATTGCTGCCAACCTAATTATTTTCCCCTTACATTGTTCTATTTTCCTTTCTTTTGGATTCCATTTCAGATCAGGATCAGATTCAAGGCTTACATGGGAAATGCTGAATTTTACGGTCCCTTTGAGAGTTACAATTCACCAATTTCAAATACTTTGCCATCTTTATTTGTTAGTATCTTCAAACATGCAGATCTTTGCTAATGACAAAAGTAGTCAGCTACTCCCACAAGGTGGAGGCAGTGCTGCTCCGGCGCCTGCGTAGCGGATGGTGTGTGGTGCAAGGCCGGTGCAGTGGAGAGTCGGTGGCGGCGCGGTGGATGAATGTGAGGGATGGAAAAGTATGGGCCTCCTACGAGTCAGGCAGCTGCAGGTAATGCCGCTATTTCTTGTCATGGTGTGCTGCTACTTCCTGTCAGATGAATTCAACTTCTATTTTGAAACGCAATGTTCAGACTGTGGTGTTTCATCTGTGTCCAATGAACTAACCTAGAAAATGCAGACCAAGACCTAGATCTACGTCCTGATTGCCCATGTATTACAGTTGAAGGTTGGTCTTTGTTTTTGTGTTTAGAATGGCGTGCTTGTAAATTATATATATTAATTTAAGACATTATTCATATGATAAAGGGTGCTTTGAAATTTCAGAACTCTTTTGAGTATTTTTCTTGACCTGTAGATTTAGAAGAAATATACATGTTACTTGCAAAAAAATTAGAAAGTTTAGAATTTTACTTGACCTGTAGAATTAGAAGAAATATACATGTTACTTGCAAAAAAAATTAGAAAGTTCAGAACAATTTGCATGTTTTAATTGACCTGTACATGCAGAGTAAATATGCATGTTACTTGATGCAAAAAAATTCTGAAAATTTAAAACTCGCATGTTTTACTTGTCTTGTACATTCAGAAAAAATATGCATTTTACTTGATGTAAGAAATTCATAAAGTTACTTGATGGTTAGCTCTTTCATGCAAAAAGTACCCGGCTCTTTCATGATTTCCAGAAGCTTGCCTCTATTGTTTACCTGCAAGTCAGCACTATCAGCCAAGCTCTCATCTTCATGACAAGCTTTCTGTTGTATTTATTTGTTTTCTTCAAAGCCGCTACAACACTTTACTTATTGAAATGGTATGTACAAGCTACTTACTAACTTCATGCTGCTCCAACGTTGCAGGGCAAGCACAATTCTCTCTCTGGAATTGCCTGGGCAATGGCTGGTGAATAGTCACATAATTTATATTCGAGCTCAACACTGACAATCTGGTATTCTAATTGCCTTCCACCTCTGCATAGGCAGGTGATCTTACTACCCTGTATAAGAGAAACATAAAAGTACTTGCCTACTGCTACCCTACATGATACATACTGGCCTGCTGATACCCTGCATGATACATTCTAGATGTGTTAGTTGAAATATCTTTTGATTTATTACCTTTGAGAAGCCGCAACTGCAACATAATTGACAATTTTGCTATATTTTTTTTAACAGTTTACACTTTTGACTTTGTATAGGTGGAAGGCCCTAGAGGTACCGTGATGCTCAATCGTGTCAACAGAAGCAGATTGAACTGCTCATGGATGCTATTTTGTGTTGGATTTACTAGGGATAATATATTTTGGCTGTAAGAAAACATGCCAAACTTATGGCTGTGCAAACATTTATTTGATATAACTTGGCTGCTTATGATTTTCCTTGTAAATTTTGTTGGCTTAGATCCATTTGACTTGTGAATTGTCACAAGCCAAACATATGTTCAGCTTTGACCTACTAATGAAAACATGAGCTATATTCGATCAGCATCTCTTTGTGTGCAATGTAACCTTGTATTCCCGTGATTGTGAGATGTGTCAGGACAAATCTTGTTCATGTGCAATGTTTAAACGATTAGTACTGTGTGGATAATTACATTATTTTTCCAGGCTAATTTGAATGCTTAGTGTTGGAGTGATGGTCGGTACAGGTATTTGTAGTTTCAAACAGTGTGTCGCTACAACTTGTAGCAGACCGGTGGTATAGTGCTGTTGTGCTGGTGGATGCTTTCAACTACACCGACCATTACCTATTGTGCTGGTGGGTACGACAGGAACGAACATGTAAGGTGTACCCGGCACTGTACGAGGAGTCGTGGAAGGACCCTCTCAACGAGACGGTGGTGCCGGAGGTGTACCACGACTACCTCTGCCCCTTGATCAAGCAGCAGCAGCTCATGCTCTCCGCTAAGCTCTGATGGCTTTCTCTCTATCATCTCGAATTCTCAATGAACAAAAGGAGATGCATATGTAATTCCTTTGCCTTGTGTTTAATTAGACACACGACTCATCATGGTCAACTAATAAAGAGCGAGAGATTATATCTCTGCTGTTCAAGTGCAGGGTTAATTGAGTGGAGTACTAGATTATGTCTCTATTTTATAGCATCGTTTGGAACATTTCGGTCTCGAGTATTTACATATTTGTCTTTGCAATATTTACTTATATTTATATATTAGTATAGACTTAAGTTCAATATTTTGTCCATTATTCTCTCTTGTCGGTTTCTCTGATTTGAGGTAGTGCTGAATCAGTTGATGACTGAGCCACTGAAAGGTGAGCTCCAAGCGAATGTTTGTGAGTTTGTGATTCCAATTTGTGAATTTGCAAAAAGAGAACAACGAGCGTTGAGCATCAAGTTTATAGAACTTATACCATGTGTCTTGCAAATTGAACATTTTGTTTAAATTACAATCAACTTTCTATTGAATTCAAGATTTTTCTATACCTTTTTTAAAACACGTGCTTGTGGCAGGTACATACCAACTAGTCTATATACTATAAAGAGAATTAGATTTAAAAACACTTCTCACCAACAAAAGTCCCACCCCCACCTCACATGGGACCCACCTATCGGAAAAATTGGTTGATGAATGGTAAAAAAAATAGTGGGAGGGACATTTAAACCCAGAACTTTTTTCACAGGCACACCCGCCTATACCGGTACCCACCTGCACGAACCCACGATTGTACCTGCGATCGATGCCTTGGAAAAAAAACCCTAAACTCACATTCCCTCCCGCGCACGATCAAGCAGCCGCCGCCGGTGACCCTATCCTCTCAATCCCCCGCCCTGTCTCTTATCTGCAGCACGGCCACGCGGCGACCGGGCCATGCGCGTCTCCTTCGACGTCGGCGTCCACTTCGCCGCCGTGACGAGCTCTGCCGGGTAGTGGAAGCGGAGGAGCTCTGCCGGGCGAGCACGACGGCACGACAACGACGCCAACGCCCGGCTGCGGAAACGCACACCAGCCCCCTTGATCTGTCCTTGCTTTGCCACCACACCACCTCGTCGGCATTGGGAGATTGACTGCAGGCTCGCCAATGACGCACATCAGCTTTGCAGTCCACCGATCCAAAGTGATCCAATCCATGGAGATCACCTCAATCGTGCATCAACACCCACAAAGGTACACAAGATCCTTGCATCCAGCCACAAACCAACAATTCGATTCAGTTATAGGGCTTTAATTTTTTCCCTTTCAATGCCCCTACACTGCTGCATGGCAACGCCCTACACTCTAATCCCCATCAACAGATTCTTGCTTGCTGGAGCTTGGAGGATATCTAGCTGCGGATGATGCCCTCTTCCGCTGCTTGGCCTCTCATTGCTACAGCGGTTGCATCTTAACTTTCAGGCCTGCACGCACCCAGGAAAAAAAGGCAGGAAATTCTAACTGATAGTAGCTTTCTTTCTAATTTTATTGATTATTCTTATTTCTTTTATTTAGCAAACTAGCTTTCCACTATGTGATTATTTGTTTATGTGTGCCCAGTTTAGTATTAGGGTTTTAAAATAGATATTTTGAACACTTAATTGAGCAAGTTAATTTGTAATTCATAGGAGAATTTAAGTTGTCATATGCACTACATTTGTATTTTGGTTTGCTTCTCCTTAATGTGTAGACAGTAGCACGAGCTCTGCTCCAATTGACTTGAGTGGTAGAAACGTTAGGAGTTCCAACTTGTCATTTATATATCCACTGATTTAAGTATAGCAACCATTTCTGGAATGATATGCATTGGACTATGTAAATGTAATGCATGTAAATAAAAATTTTCTTGTTACTCAGGTAGGCAGAGATATCTTGTCTGAATGGGAAAGCGATTTCTTGTAATTGGTCAGAATGATACGGTCTTGTACTCCTAAAATTGTTCTCCAATCTTAGCTACTACATGTATGCTGGTGTATAACTGTTTATAATAATCAAGGTACTAACTTTAATACTGCATTATTCTTTCGGAGGACATGGTTATTTCTATCCAAATACACATCTCAATGGCTGGGAGATTCGGTGGCTTAATAATGATGTTGAGGTATGGTCAATTTATTTGCAGGATATCTATGATTGGTTTGAGTTGTTAGTTTCCTTTTTGTCACCCAGAGGAGAGATTTGGCATAAAAACAAGTGGTGCTGGTTATTTTTGTCACTGGTTCTAGATGAAGTGGATGCAAAGGAGGATTACATGAAATGCTCCATGCAAGGATGCCAACCATGGCTGCCCATCGACTCATCGACCTCACTGGTAAATCCGACTGTACTATATTTTGCTTCTAACATCACAAACATTTAGTAACTAAGCATATCTCCTGTTCAAACTTTTGAATTGCCAGATTATGTTGCTTCTAAGACTAATCTATATATAGGTGCAAATTCATATTTTCAGCCGAATTCAGTCCATACTTCTAAGACTATGCATTAGCTGAAAATTTGAGTGGTCCTAATGCAATTCTCATAGAACAATATTGTCTATGATTTTTGTTATGAAAATGCTATATTATAGAGTAATATTTACATTTGGGGTATTCACATGTTTCGTCCTCTGTGGACTGTCCTCATATTGGTGTTCAAACAATTCGTCTCCTATCTTGGTTCTCAGATGGCTTTATCACTACTAGGTTTGTTACCAGTATCGGATACTAAATTGAATCCACAATATTTTTCTTGGAACAGGAATTGCTTACATTTTGTTTTTTCTTTTTGCGTACAATATTATACTACCTCGGTTCATAATATATGAGGTTCCGGACATTCATTTTAGCCTGCAAACAATGATTTTTTCTTGTCCGCGGAACGACAATAAAAAGAACCGGAGGTAGTACAAATTTTTGATAGACCCCAACAATTTCTCCCTTGATTGTCTGATTGGTTCTGAATATGAGTGCTTCAATGTCTATGCTAATTGTGTATGATGCTAGGTAAGTGCAGGTTTACTGTGTTAGGTTGCTGAATGTGTGCTTCAAGGAAAAACCAATGAAGTGTGATGCACTCGTGGCTATACTTGTATTGAATTTTCACCGCCATGATATAAGTATGAGCATCATTGCTAGAGAAAAGGGAAAAGAAAAATGTTCATTAGAATTGTTTATTTTTGTCAGATGATATTGTATACCATAGCTCTTTGATAGTGTAGGCTCTGCAATGTGCTAACACTATTGTCTGTGATCACTTCTATTACAGAGCTATATTTTGACAGAGGCAACTTCTACGACTTCACTTCATTAGGTAAGTTCTCTCTTGATGTCTTTCTCCAATAGGGTGTTGTATAATAGCCCAGTGACCCCGTTTTCTATTGGAATATCCATGTATGACTATTATTTTTGTCTTTTTAGCACCAGCTGAATCTTGCTAAACCATTGGGCTTTATATTGTTGAGCAATCGTGAGACTAAAAGTTCAATTTCTAGAAACTTAAATGCTGCATTACCACTCTCTCTCCAGCAGCAGCGAAAAACATAATTTTTTATTCGTGTGACTTCTTCGCTGATGATTATTATGTATAAATTAGCACCTTTTACAGCTAGCTTACCGTCTCTCTCTAAGTCAATCTGATCCTTGAAGTTCCTGTTTTGTACATGCAGTGAGCGAATTAGAGATTCCTGGTGAAATCTATGAAAGAAATACATATGCTTTTGAGTTTGCTACTGTTGAAATGCCATGAGTCATATAACGGGACAAATGTCAGATTAAGGTGGGAATGCCATCGTAAACTTCTTAGATTACGCTGTTGCACAGTTCATAACAAGATTAGCTTGCATAATGTGCAGCGTCAGAAGCACTGACTATAAGAGTGCTCTGAGACAGACCTGAAGCTAGACCATCTCCGTTACTGTATGAAATAAAAAAATAATTGGCTTCTCAAACAAATTAAATTGCAGTCATTGATGCTTAGTGGTTAAATGCCTCTCTTGCTTGTGATTCTGAATTTTTTCAGTATCCTAGAAGCTTCGGTATAGAATGCTAATGACCATGCTTAGCTTTGTTCTATAAGTTCTGGATACAACACTAATTTTCAGATAGGTTGTGACTCTTGATGATTTTGGTTGTTTTCTTATGATATCACATTGATCAGTAGGCATGCAACATTTCAAAAAGATGATTGCTTATGCCAGTGTTCTACAGCCTACAGGCCGGTCTCAGGCAGTGCCAACGTGATCTTGCACTCAGGTTCAAACATGGAGTGGTCAGGTTCCGTTTAAATAACATTACTATTTGCCAAGAGTGGTCAGGTATGCTCAGGTTCCGTTTAAATTACATTACTATTTGCCAGCGTGATCTTATTATTTTCTCCTTGAATATGTTGTTGACCATGCGTTTTTTCAGCAAGCAAATATACACAAGTAGTGCGTAAGACCTTCAGAAAGTGAGGGTGATCTGTAGGTGCATTTCATAATTTGACACTAATGAAGGAATTTTGTGGGCATGGGGTAATAAAGTGACAGAAGAACTTCATTCTACTAAATACTGGTTGTTGCTGTTATTACTTATCTTTTAATTTCTACTTTGTCAGAAATTATGCCTCTGATCCGGGCTCCATACTCTCGCTAACAGTTAAAGAGTATCTCATCTTCTAATCTTCTACTTGATAAAGTAATTTTCTTTTGAGACCAGTAACATTCTTGCTAAAAGTTTTTGGGTGATCTGATTTTTGCCAGACTCACTGTTCACCATTCGGCAATAGATATTGCGCTGGCTCAAAGAGACTCTCTCTTTTATCTCTATATTCTCGATTTATGCTAATCACTGAATTTATCTGAGTGCAATATGTGATTACGTAATATTTCTTGGCCAGTCATTGTGAAATACTTCTTGGTCGGTCATTGTGAAATACTTCTTGGCCAGAAAGAGTGAGTTTAGTTTTTGGTTGATTGTAGAGAGGTCATGTCTTTGTAGTTATGGTGATGGAGACTCAATGCTCGAGGTGAAAGGGAAAAAACATCTGGTGTCTTTCTTAGATGGTGTTTGGTTCAGTGGGTAGTAACACAAATGAAAATGGAATCGGATCACGGTGGAATCAGCGCACTGATAACAGGTTACAGGCTTTGTTTGGCTTCTTGTTGTAACGGTATCAGATACCTGCTCCTTGACAGAAAATTGCAGCAACATGTCCGACCAAGCCACCCTGCTCAGTGTGCGCCTGCCGCTGGCATAGCTCATCCACATGGAACGACGAGAGGGCGGAGCTGCTTGTGTACGCTCGCAGGAGGAAGACACGAGCCCGAGGCCCGAGCGGCGGTACCGTGAAGCAATTACGGTGATGGAGCGGCGGTATCGGAATTGTACAGGGCGGTATCTGATTACACGGTAGTTGATTACAGTCCACGATAAACCAAACGTATTTAACGGTATCGGTTACCCTCCACAATCCGATTACGTTACAATACGCTGAACCAAAAGCTTACCTTACTGTTTCATCAGTTTGCTTAGGGCACAAAATCTTATAAAGTCAACTGTGCCCTATACGGTTGTGTAGTGGAGAAATTCTTTCCCTTATTATGTGAATGTCATTGCATCATGGGAATAAAACTGGTTCCCTATATTAATGTTTTGTGTTCAGGTTGCACCACATGAAACTTTACTAACTGATTTACGATCAGTTCGTATTTACTACCTCTTTTAAAACACGTGCCAGCATCGCTACTATAGTACTATAAAGATCCAAAATTTTCGAGGCCGACGAGCCCATAAATCAGCCACAATACAATTTTTTTGAGCCCACGATTTTTGTCGGACTCGTTAGTGACACTTTTGAAGAAATAATAAAACGTTACGCCTTATTGGAAGATGAGCCAGAGGCTTAGATTACTTGATAATGAAAGGATCACAAGATGCCTAGAGGGGGGTGAATAGGATCTTCTTTAAAAAAAAACTCCACATAGTTCAACTCAAACTCGGATTAGTACCCGGAACTTCCGGCACCCTACCGGATACTCCGACTCCAGTCGTGAAGTATCTGGCAGGTTCCCAGACTTTCCAGCGACAGAAATATATGAGCTCGTGATTCAAGATACTTTGCAACTTAGCTGATTTCCTTTGAATAGAAAGGTGGGAAATCGTCTTAAGATACTTTCCACCAAAGGGCTGCACTACAAACTTCACACACGAGTAGATCGGAGCAATTATGTGAAAGTCAACTATGAACTAGTAGGAACACGATGAACACAATGAACAAGTGAGAACTAGAGGAACAAACACAACAACAAGAGACAAGAGATTTGATTCCCGAAGTTCACTTCCCAAGAGAAGCTACGTCTCCGTTGAGGTGCCTCCAAAGAGACCGGGTTGAGCCACAACCCTACCCTCTCCCTAGGGCCCAAAAGCCAAGCTAGGGTTACTTACTATGATTTCCCCAAGGGGATGGCTTTACAAACTTTCCGGGGCAAGCTCACACGAGTTGAGCACTCGCCGGAGACGCCTTAGCCGTCTAGGAGCAAAAGCTCCAAGAGTAACAAACGCGAATCGATGGCCGAAGGATGCTTCAAGTGCTCAAGGTTGGAGTTGATGCTCACCCACACTCAAATCCACAAGCTCACTCAATCCCCTTCTCAAATCTCTCAAAGATTAGCTCTAGGAGGATGAGGGAGTGAAAGGGAGGCTCAAGAGAGTATTTCTTGCAAGTGTGG
Organism: Echinochloa crus-galli; assembly: GCA_900205405.1. Taxonomy (NCBI): domain Eukaryota; kingdom Viridiplantae; phylum Streptophyta; class Magnoliopsida; order Poales; family Poaceae; genus Echinochloa; species Echinochloa crus-galli. The sequence goes on along the minus strand of OAMR01000460.1, from coordinate 817,839 downwards.
TCGGCAGGCAAGTGAAGAGGGGGTGTGGGAGTATAAATACTCGGCCCCCAAAATCTAGCCGTTATGCTGTCTGCGAGATCTGGGTTGGATACTCCGGCTCCTTAGCTCCAGAAATGAACGTGAAACTTTGATCCTGATTCTGGACTAGAATACTCCGACCCCTTGCCAGAGTATCTGGCTCCAGAATAACTGGTGCCCGTGAGTGCATTTTTGCGTCTCTCTTGTGCACTTGTTATTTCTTTTTGAGCACTTTAACATCCATGGCACGATCAACACGCATCCCCCTTGATAGTACGGCGTTCCTAACTCAAATTCAAAATAGAAAATAATTTAAATCCTTCAATCTTCACGCCGTCCATCATGATCCATAGAGGGATACATCAACATATTTCAACCATGAATTTTAACATAGTATCACCTGTCCATAGACTCAATTTAAACCATTAGCCCTTTGGTTACATTTGTCATCACTCAACCAAAACCCACTAGGGAGAGCCTACATGCCCGTTCAAGCGGGCCCAGAATGATCACAGTACAAGGGGATTACATATATAGGAGAGGAGAGGGGAGCCCAAGGGGCCAAGCCTAGAATACAGAGACTAGCAGTAAATGATCTAGAGAGCCCAAAGGGCCAAGCCAGCCTAGAATACAGAGACTAGCAGTAAATTAGTCTAACACCCCCTGCAGCCGGAACGTCGGTGCAGCGAACGTTCAGGCTGGAGCGAAAATCCATGAAAACAGAGGATGGAAGACCCTTGGTGAAGACATCGGCAAACTGTGACGTAGTAGGAACATGTAGGACACGAACAGCTCCAAGAGCGACGCGCTCGCGGACGAAGTGGAGGTCAATCTCCACATGTTTGGTGCGCTGATGCTGAATGGGGTTGGTGGAGAGATACACAGCACTGACATTGTCGCAATAGACGAGACTTGCAGCGGGCAGTGGCTGGTGAAGTTCCTGAAGAAGCTGCCGGAGCCAGGAGATTTCAGAAACGCCATTTGCAACGGCACGATACTCAGCCTCGGCGCTTGACCGAGAGACAGTGGGTTGTCGCTTGGAGGACCAAGAGACAAGGCTGCCACCAAGGAAGACGGCGTACCCGGAGGTGGAGCGGCGAGTATCGGGGCAACCGGCCCAATCTGCATCAGTGTAGACGACAAGCTGATCCAGGGCAGACCGGGGAATAGCAAGGCCAAAACTGAGCGTGCCTTGGAGATACCGAAGGATCCTCTTGGCAGCAACAAGGTGACCTTCCCGAGGGTCATGCATATGCAAGCAGATCTGTTGGACAGCATAAGCGATGTCAGGCCGGGTGAAGGTCAAATACTGAAGTGCACCGGCAAGGCTGCGATAAGCTGTCGGATCAGCAACCGGAGGTCCAGCATCGGCAGATACTTTGGCACAAGTGTCGACCGGAGTGGAGCAGGGTTTGCAGTCGCTCATGCCATGTCGCCCGAGGATATCCAAGATGTACTGTCGCTGCGAGAGGAACAGGGTGTCCTTGTGGCGTTGCACAGCCACACCAAGGAAGAAATGCAGAGGCCCAAGGTCCTTCATGGCGAATTCCTGTTTCAGGGCTTGGATAACACGATGCAGGAGCTGAGCAGAGGAAGCTGTGAGCACGATGTCATCAACATAAGGAAGCAGATAGGCAGTATCAGTGCCCTGACGGTAGATGAACAGTGAGGTGTCTGACTGAAAGGACCTTGATGTCGCCTAGAGGGGGGGTGAATAGGCGGTTTCTGAAAAATAAAACTTAGCAGCGGATTAGATCGCCGGATATTTCGACCCTTTATCGGATATTCCGACACTGACAGTAAAGAATGAGCACGTGATGCAAAGATTTAGAGCAACTTAGCTAATTCCCTTTGAATAGAAAGGTGGGAAATCGTCCAAGGATTCTTTTCCACCTAAGAGATGCATCACAAACTTCACACACGAGTAGATCGGAGCAAATCTATGAAAGTCAACTATGAACTACCAAGAACATATGAACTCGAAGATGAACACGAAGAACAACAAACACAAGGGAGACAAGCTGAGGGAGTGAAAGGGAGGCTCAAAGGTGTGCTTCTTATGTGTGGAGTCGGCAGGCAGGTGAGGAGGGGGCAAAGGGGTATATAAACCCGAGCCCCCAAAACTAGCCGTTGTGCAGTCTGCGAGATCTGACCTGGATACTCCGACCCCGGGCCGGAGTACCTTGCTCCAGAAATGAACGTGTGTAATTCTGTACCAGACTACTCCGAGACGACCCTGGATACTCCGAGAAACCCCAAACCTGAAGGGGTACCCGGAACAAAAATGTTCTGGCCATGTCCCGGATATTCTTGCTTCAGAAAAACAGCAAGAATAAAGTGTGTCCGTGAGTGCACTTGTGTCTCTCATAGGTACTTGGTTGGATCTCTTTGGGCATTAAAACATCCATGGCTTGATCAACACGCATCCCCCTTGATAGTACGGCGTTACCTATATACTCAAGATCAAAGATAAAAACTATATCAACCCTTGAGCTTCAATGTCTTCATCATGTTGCTTTTCTTCAATATGACACCTTGAGGGTTTGCTAGCATTCTTGCATACCATCCAAGAACTAGTGACTTTGGATTCATCGACCAATATGGTGAACACTCAACTTCATATCCATTTATAAGTCACTTCAATATATGATTCATCAAAGATTAGATGCATTGCATAGCTTCACTTGGTGAGGCTTGATTTGTGCCTCGGAATCAAACCAAGTACTAGCTTCCTTCACCCTAGCAAAGTCCTTCGGTCACAAGACAAGTCTTGCCCTTCTCCTTGCTTAGTTCCTCGTCACTAGTACTAGCTTGACCACTTCACCCTATCTTGCCAACTTTAAGTTAATTTAGCTTTGCCTTGCATCTAAATGAGCACCTCAACTAATTCCTTTTCTTTAATACCATAATCTTTCCTTTGCATATTTGCCTTTTCTTTCATACCAATATTATGACCAAGTAATTTTCTATCTTGATTTCCCTTGAAATACCAAGTACTTGGTCAACTATCTTCCTTCTTGATTAAGACTAGGTGCACGCCATTGAACTATTCAAGATAAAGAAGCTTCCATATGAACTTCTTCTTGGACAATAAATAAATTCCTTGATCACCATTCTTCACAATGTCATAATCTTGATCATCATGCAATTGTCATCATGCAATTTTCACCTTTCTTTGATTATATGAGCAAACAACCAATGAGGCCATATAATTCATTTGCCTCTTGTCTCTTTTCTATATTTCCATCTTTGCTTGTCATTTCTTTACTTTTGCATGCTTCATATAATATGAGCTTGACTTTGTTATTTGCAATAAAATCCTTGTCAAAACTTAAGAAGCTCATTAGTCCTTTAATTGTTTGTGTCATTCAATCACCAAAACCCACAAGGGGCTAGATGTTCTTTCACTGACTTGGCTTCAATGAAACCCAGGGATGACAGATGTGTTGCAAAACGGTTGTACCATGCCCTGGGAGCCTGTTTGAGTCCATAGAGGGATTTGTTGAGCTTGCATACATGGTCAGGTTGAGCAAAATCAGTAAAACCTGAGGGTTGAGAACAGTATACTGTTTCTGACAGGGTACCATGGAGAAAAGCGTTCTTGACATCAAGCTGGTGAATGTGCCAATCTCGGAAATGAGCCAAAGCGAGGACAGTGCGGACAGTTGCCGGCTTGACGACGGGACTGAATGTCTCATCGTAGTCAATACCGGGGCGCTGAGTGAAGCCTCGAAGGACCCAGCGGGCTTTGTACCGGTCGAAAGAACCATCAGCATGAAATTTGTGTCGGAACACCCATTTTCCAGTGACAATATTGGCCCGAGTAGGTCGCTGAACAAGGTCCCAAGTGTGATTTTCGTGAAGAGCAGCACAATCTTCTTCCATGGCCTTGCGCCAGTGGGGATCGGCCAGAGCATCACGAAAGGAACGTGGAATTGGGGAGAGTACCTCGGAGTGCAGACCAAGCCGCGGCTGTTGGTACCCAGCCTTGCCGCGGGTTGCCATGCCGTGGGAATTGACGACCGGCGGAATGGGAACAGCGCCCGTCGGGAGGGGCGGAGCTTGCTTGATGTAGCGAGGCGGCGAGGGAACGATGCTGGAGCGGCGAGGAGGTGCGGCGGGCAGAGGCTTGGAGCCACGTCTGGTGTAGACGTGAACGACCGGCGGCTTGGAGAAGGTCGGAGCCACGGATGCCGAGGCTGCAGGAGCCGCAGGTGCCGAGGCGGCCGGATCCGTGGGCGTCGAAGCTGTTGGGGCCGCGGCGGTGCGGCCGTCGTCGGTGGCGCCGTGGTTGTCGAAGCCGGGGCCACGGACACCGGCGGCGACGAGGCTGGAGGAGATCCAGCGCGGGTGAAGCCGGGTGGGGGCGGTCGAGATGCGCTGGAGCTAGCTGAGGAAGGCCGCGAGTCCTGGGCCGCAATAACCGGGCCAGGAGTGGGCCGAGGCGGAGAGGCCTGGTCAGCTGGCAAAGGCAGCCTGGCAGTGGTGCGAGCCCCTGTAGGAGGAAGGAAAACTGGCACAGGATCATCAGTAGTTAGGAAATCAAGTTCCTGAGAGGACGGGGATGGTCGTTGGCGAGCAAAGGGGAATGTCGATTCGTCGAACACAACGTGGCGAGAGATAATGACGCGGTTGGTGACGAGATCGAGGCACCGGTATCCCTTATGATCGGGAGAGTAGCCGAGAAACGCGCACAAGGAGGAGCGTGGGGCTAGTTTGTGGGGAGTTGTGGCGGTGAGGTTTGGGTAACAAGTACACCCAAAGGTGCGTAGATCATGATAGGAAGGGAGAGAGCCATAGAGGGCAAAGAAAGGGGTGCTCATGTTAAGGGTTTTGGTGGGAAGGCGATTGATGATGTGGGTAGCAGTGGCGAGAGCATCGGCCCAATATGAGGGAGGCATAGAGGCTTGAAAAAGCAAGGTGCGAGTGACGTTGTTGGCGGTGCGAAGCATGCGCTCGGCCTTGCCATTTTGAGGCGATGTATAGGGGCAAGACATGCGAAGAGAGACACCGTTGGCGAGAAAGAAAGCACGGGAGTTAGAGTTATCGAACTCGCGGCCATTGTCGCATTGCACAGCTTTGATGGTGCAATTGAATTGCATGCGGACATAGGCAAAGAAATTAGACAAAGTAGAGAAAGTGTCAGATTTCAATGGGAGAGGAAATGTCCATAGAAAATGAGAGCAATCATCAATGATGACTAAGTAATATTTAAACCCCGACACACTGATAATGCGAGAAGTCCACAAATCACAATGGATTAAATCAAAATTCTGAGAAGCCCTAGACAGAGAGCTACTGAAGGGGAGGCGCACGTGACGCCCAAGCTGGCATGCATGGCATAGGGAGTCGTCAACATCCTTGGAGCAGGGAAGGGAGGCCGAATTGGTGAGGGACTGCAGGGTGGCAGCGCCTGGGTGGCCGAGACGACGATGCCACGTAGTCGAAGATGGAGTTGCCACAAGGGTGCAAGGAGCAGAGGACGTCGGGGGCACCTGAAGGGTGTAGAGAGGGCCCGAACTGTTACTGCGAAGAAGAGTAGCCCTGGTGCGGAGATCCTTCACAGAAACACCAAGAGGGTCAAACTCAACTGAAACACAGTTGTCAGTAGTGAATTGTCGAATGGAAAGGAGATTTTTGATTATGTCGAGGGCGAGAAGAACATTGGTGAGGCGAAAAGGACCAGGAAGAGCGGCGTAGCCGGTACCAACAACAGGGAGGGTGGCACCGTTACCCACAATGATGGAGGAGGGAAAAGAGGAGGAGGGGGACAGTGCAACCATACCAGGGTTGGCGGCGACATGGGAGGAGGCACCGGAGTCAAGAACCCACTCAGAGGTGCTTGGCGGCGGGTGGAGATTGACGATGCTGAAGGCGGCAGCAAGGGACTGAGTGTCTCATGGTGTTGGAGCCTGAAGTGGCGCCTGGTAGAAAGCGCCGGAGCCGTACGATGCTGGAGGTGCGCCAGTAAGCAACGCCTGGTGTGGCGGCGGGCTGGGACGAGGTGGAAGTCCTCTCGGGCCACCAGCCGATGGTCCGGGCCACATGTGGATGGACCCGGTCCATGGATTGAAGACGGAGGGCCACGTCGAGCCCCCAGCGGAGCTGCCAGACGTGGTCCCCTGGCCACGACCACAGCGGCGGCGCCGGCCGCGGTTGCTGCCAGATGAGCCGCCGCCAGCTGTAGGTTGCGGGCGAGGAGTAGAGGAGGCAGCAGCCGATGGTGGTGTAGGCGGCTTGCTGGGAGCAGTGGCGAGGAGCGCCGAGGCAGAGCCGGACGGCGACGGCATGTTGAGTTCGGTGAGGCGTAGGTCGGCGCGAACTGCGGCGAAGGTCGGAACGGGGCGCTGCCGAGTGACGAATTGTGCCATGAACTTGAATTGCTCGTTGAGGCCGCGGAGCAGATTCAAGACGATGGTCCGATCCGAAATCGGTTCGCCGAGGTCGGCGAGGGAGTCGGCCATCCCCTTCATCTTGCGGCAGTACTCGTCGATGGAGAGGGCGCCCTGGGAGAGGGAGCGAAATTCAGCGTCGAGAAGCATGGCGCGAGATTCACGGTTGTTGAGAAACTGCTGCTCGATGCCGAGCCAGGCGGTGCGAGCGAAGACGCCGTCGTGCTGGTGGATGTCGTCCAGGAGGTCGGAGGAGATGGTGTTGAAGATCCAGGAGACGACCACGCAGTCCATGCGCGACCATGCCGGGTCGTCGGGGTAGGTGGCGTCGTCGAGGACGTGCTCCTTCAACGAGAAGCGGCCGAGGGCGAGGAGAAGGTGACTGCGCCACTTGGAGTAGTTCGAGGACTGGAGGTCCAGAACGAGCGGAACGAGGTTCCGGATGTTCTGAACGGCGGCAGCCTGGTTGTGGAGGCGGACGACGGTGGCGGCGTCGGAGAAGTCGGAGAGGTCGTCGTCGTCCTGGGAGGCCCCATTGCCATGGTCGGCCGCACGGTGGCGGTCCCGGATGGCGGCGGCGCGCACTCGCTCCTGAGCGGCGGCGGCCGACTTGAGGAGCTCAGCCTCCTCCTGGAGCTGCTTGCTGCGCTCGGCGTTGGCGGACTCCAGGGAGGCGGCTTCGTCTTCAAGAGTCTTGGCGGCCCATCCGCAGCGTCTGCTCCGGGTCAAATAGGGCGAAGTGGCTGCCACGCGGGCAGCAAGACGGGAGGCCAACGCCGCTACCCAGGCCCGCCCCCAAACACGAGGGTCAACCAGCCCTGCATCTCACGCCTCGGAGTCTGCCTGCCACCAACTGGCGTCTCTCCTTCCACCTCCGCCTGCCTGGAGGCTGTGGGGCAATGGCTTCACAAATCACAACCCAGGTGAGTACCAGAGGCAGCGTGGCCTCCGTCCTCCACCCTGTGGCAGCTCCTGCGAACGGCGGTGTGGCAGGTATGCGTTCTATCAATGCAAATGGAAGCGTGCTCCCAAGAAAATTGATTTTCCTATGTATTTCATTCAGTTATCCGTATCAACCTATTGATTGGAGTGATAGATCCACCCGTTCTCCTCCAAAATCAAGCCAAGTTCAGATCTTTTGTCTTCTCATGGCCACTGGTGGCTGGATCTCTCCTTGCAGGTGTCCAGATGCATCTAGCATCTAGGCTGCTGATGTCGATCTGCTGCCCCAATCAACGTAGATCCTCTATATGGCAACGGAGCCGCACCAACAACTCTTTTGGGTACGATTCTGAGTATAGATAGATTAAGCATTTATAAATTGACTAGTTCCTGCTTCCATTCGTGTTGTTCTTGTGTTGGTGCCTTCTCCTATATATTT
>OAMR01000460.1:724145-758661 GCA_900205405.1 Echinochloa crus-galli | reverse complement strand
TGTATGTGCGTGCGTGCAGATGTGTATAAGAGACAGCCTCTATAGCAGATAGTGGCTCTTTTTAATCGTAGAGATATATAAAAATTGTGATAGTAGTATTTTTGTCTATGGTTGGCATCCACAATTATTTTATCTATGGTTGCCCACTTGCTGTAGATATGTTTCTGGTGCTGGTTTGAAACTTTGCATGCTTTAGTAGGGAACTTACATTGTAGGTGTGAGGGGATTTTTGTATTTAAATTCTGATGCGTGTATCATATTCCTAAAGCTGTCGCAGCCTTGTAGGATGAATTGTTTGTGTTAGTAAAATTTATAGTTAGGAGGTTCAATATTTCTTTTTTGATTGCTTTAACTGATGAGTTATTCAAGTGTTTGCTCTTGTAGGCTTGTTGCTGTAGTAAACTTGGTTGGAACACTCCTATTTTGTATATTATATTGCCCTCGGCGCCTGCCGCAAGCCACAGAGGGCCTTGCGCAGGCGAAGCACCTTGGCCTCCTTCCAGGGATACACGTTCTGTGTCCCTTAAGTAGGCGTACATGTTCTGTGTCCCTTAAGTAGGGGTGGTAAAGGGCCCTATATTTTGTACTAGAAATTTTAAGGATCGGGCTCAATTAGGCCGGGTCAAAATACTATTAGTTTTTGAGCTAAAATTAACTAGGGCCAAGTTGGATTGTGAAGGAGACAAAGGTCCATGATCCTTTCCCACCCCTACCCTTAAGTGCAACCTTTTTGGCTTAGGATGTACACCTCCCGTCCCATATGATTAGTGTATCAGATGTGTAGCTACAAACTGATTCATGGTTGGCTTTTCTTGAATACACACAATTTATTTCTTCTCTTTCTAGGTTAGCTAAGAAAGAAGTACTCCATGGCGGGGTTGGTTCGTGATCAAATATTCAACACTTTTGAGGATCGAGTGTCACGCTTGAGCTTGTGTACCAGAAGCCCGGATGCCCCTGAGAAGCAGGCATTCCATGGAAATGCGTTTAATGTTTATTGTGAACTTGGAACATGTCTAATGTTGACTTGTAACCACTGCCTGGAAAAAGGAGAGCTGGAAGATAACCAAAGTTATCGAGTTGATTTTTCTAAATCATGTATCCCTGGTTTTGAAGTAAAAGTGGCTTACAGAGATGTCGACAGAGATCTAGCACTACTTCGAGTTGATGGTTTGCTGCAAGACCTAGATTATTTGAACTTCGCTGATATTGATGATGTTACAGCTGGAACAAATGTTGTTTTGCTAGCATTTTATACAATGCATGGATCAGTTCTTGACGAACCAGGGACCATGTCTGGAAATATAGTGTGAGGATCATCATTGGATCAAATTCTTCTTTTTTTTAGATTCCGCATTTATGATTATTTGTTTATTGAGTGTATTTTCTATTGCAGGGGACTTCCAGATACCAGTAAGCCGTGTCAGCTTATTCGATCAAACTATACTTCTAAGCCAGGCGCATCAGGCTCTCCTGTTATCATGGAAAAACAGATGGCTGTGGTTGGAGTTCACTGTGAAGGAGAATTTGCAGCCAAGTATGCAATTTCTATTCAATGTATAAAGGCGGCTTTACGGGATTGGAGTGGCTCTGAGGTAAAAGTGTGAATGCATTTGTTATACTAGAATATATTTCTTTTGGTCTTCATTATGGTTAGAAAACTTGTAATTTTTGCATGTTTGGCAGGAAAACAGCTCAATATTCTTTATGCTAGAAGCAATTGCTCGAAATGGATGATCAAGTGGGAGGCATTATCATAAATAGAAGTTTTGGTGAGGTACTAGCTAAGTACTTAGAAGTATTTTTGTGACCATAGTTAATTCAACCAGAACTATTTATGCACATTGGAATGACGCCTTTTTTTTGTGCCGGATTAATGTTTATGACCATTGTCATTGCATAAAGACTTGTTGTGTACATGTTTTTTATTTAACAAAGTTCTCTTAGGACATTCTGTGCATACATATTGTCTCTTGAGTAGGATGTGAGAACAAGATTGATAATGAGGATGCGATGCATTATGGTAGAGCAGCATGTAGGGTCCCTGTGCACTGTTCTGTGTTAGTTGATGACAAATCTTGGGGTTTCTTGCATAGTTGGGAAGCAAAATGGAACTGGGAGCCTAGTGGCCAGTTTTTTGTAAAAAAACATTGTACAACCATCTCTGTAGAGCTGAATATCATCGTATAAATTGCTCTGGAAAGCTAAACTACCATTGATGATTAAAATCTTTATGTTAGCCGTACAAAACATGATGCTAATGAAACTTGTGCCTTTTGCAAAGAAAAGAAACTGTCAACCAACTGTTTTTGACTGTGAGTTGGCCAAATGTATTTGGAGCCTCATGGCTTATGGCTTATGTGTTTGTATGTCAATGTTTTGCTCACACCTACAAGCAATTTTGGATCTAGGCTAATGTATATGTACCATATACCAAATGGAAAAGTTTTTTACATTGTGGGATTGGCCGATTTTCCGTATGTTGGTCCCTCTGGAAAGCCCATAATAATATCTGTTTTGAAGGAATAAAGTTAAGTCTCCTGGGGTGGTATGTTTCTCTTATTGGGCAGGTTTACAAATCCTGGAAAATCTAAGCCAACCGGAACATGGTGCGGAAGTACTGAAGCCTACGGAACTGCTTCGTCAACAAGACGCTTGTGATGGAGGTCTGTTGGTTCAAGTTGGAGGTGCATGCCTTGTGAAGTTGGAGATGTATTGAATGAACCCTGCTGGAATGTAGAGAACTTCTAAGAGATGTCTCAAAGTTGGAGCTGTAGTTTTGAGTTTTAGCCAGTAGACACCAGACACTCCTGTGTTGTGGCCCGATGGTTGGTTCTAAGCTTATATATCCAGTAGACTCTCCTGTGCTGTGGCCCACTGGCCCGAATGGCTGGTTCTAATCTTATATAATTGTTGCGGTGGCCGGGTGCCTGGTCTTACATTTGTGTTAGCTTTGCGATACAGGATGCTTCCATCGGGACGGGGAGGCTTATCTCTGTACAACTCTATAAAACCAAAGAGGAGAAAAAACGTTGTAGGTAAATTTTTTTGACTCTGCCGAGGGTGGCTCTGCGAGGACCCGATCCGTCCGCCCCTCTCCGTTTCTCCTCCGAAAAAAGCTGCAAACGGCGCTCCACCCACTATCCCTTCAAAAAGAATATTCTGTCCAGCTTATCGAGATTTCTTTCTCTATCCTAATTTCTTCCGCATCCATCTCTCCTCCGTCATCTCCTCCATACTAACTACCACCTACCGGACCCACGAGTCATATTCTTTTTAATCCAACCACTCAATCTCTCTCCTCACTCCTCTCTCTCCCACACCCGCCGGTTCCCCCATCGCCCCCGCACCTCCCCACCTCCACTTGCGCCGCCCGCGCTTCCCCTCCGGCCACCCACCGCCGTCGCGCCGCCTCCGGCCCCCGCGCCGCCCACACCGCTCGCGCCTCCCCTCTCACCGCCGGTCTCCCGCAGCGCTCGTGGCCGGAATCTCTCCCGCGGCGGAGGCAGTAGCCGGCGGCGGCATCCTCACGTGGGCGTCGGTGCTCCAGCGGCGGAACGACGACGAGGAGCTGGGGGGAAAGGTTCGGCTCGACGTCGTGAAGCACCCCGTGGTGAAGAATTGGTCTAGCGAGCGATGGCCGCGGCGAATCGGCTCGGCGGCGGCGGAAACGACCGGCGACGCCGTCTTCACGCGGGCAAGGAGCTCTGGCGGCGGCGGTCCTCGAGCTTCCCCTCGGCGGCTCGGCACCGAGCACGCGCTCGTGGAGGCTCGAGCGCGTCCGGCCTCTTCGTCCCCTCCCCGCCCCCCTCTGCCTCTCCGCCTCGCCACGCCGCCTCCACCTCGTCGTGCTGACCGCGGGCGACAGCAAACGGTGGAGCCGCCGGCGGTGGTGGCCTGGGTCAAGCGGATAAATTCCTGGGCTCCATGGCACATTTTCCGGTTACAAGCAGGAATTTCCGGTCGTGGGTGACTGTGTTCCGGTTTAGATGGCTTCATTCGTGGGAGTGCCTGGTGCGTTAAATAGTTGGTGTTAAATAGCGCTACCCTATATATATATAGGTCCCTGGATTGCCGCGGTTAAGGCACCGAGATCCACCGAGAGCACCGCCGCCGCCGCGGACGCGTGGATCTCCGTCACCACCTCGGCCGTGTTGTTCCCTGTATTGCGGCGGTTAGGGCACGCGGCCACGGCCAGGCCAGGCGCGCCTCCAGGTATAATACATGTGCCTGAAATGCATTGTTAGTGGTAGAGATAACTCCAGATGCTTGCATTGATATTATATTCTTGTACTTTAGATCTCTGACAAAGGTACTTTGTTCAAGTTTGTATCATGGTTCAGCTTACTAAATTTTCCCCCTTGTTATACACTATAAAGTTAGTTAAGTTACATAATGGGAAACATGTATGTATGCCACAATTCCCAGCCCCTAATTTGTGCATGTCACTAAAAAAATTTAGTTAACTTTATGATTCTTCAGCATGTGCCCATAATTGTTTAAGAAAGTGCATCTAGAGCATGATTTTATAGCATCTCATCTTCTGTATAGGCTTAATATACGGACCATGATTTTCTTTCTTTTTCTTAATGGCGGTTATATGCCCATGGTGGAGTTTTGCAAAAATTTTAGCTAATTGCTCCCATCTTTTTTGTGCAGACCTTTGGGAAATTGAAGAACCGCTGAGCTTAGTTGGTGAGACAATTTGTCAACACATTCTTTTTACCATATGAACAGTTTGTCAGCTTCTCTGATTTTTTGGACTGAATGCCAATTGATCTGTTTTGCTAAGCAAGATGTGATAAGCACTAAACAAATTTTCTTTGTGCAGGCTTAATACAATGACCATGATTTTCTTTCTTTTTCTTAATGGCGGTTATATGCCATGGTGGAGTTTTGCAAAAATTTTAGCTAATTGCTCTCATCTTCCTTGTGCAGACCTTTGGGAAATTGAAGAACCTTGAGCTTAGTTGGTGAGACAATTTTTCAACGCATTTTTTTACATATGAACAGTTTGTCAGCTTCTCTGATTTTTTGGACCGAATGCCAATTGATCTGTTCTGCTAAGCAAGATGTGATAAGCACTAAACAAATTGCAACCAACTTGTACTTGTAAGCATGTTATTTTAGATAGACACTAAATTCTGATATTCACTTGGTGCAGAATGTATTCTAGGGTTTTTATTCCTCCACTGTGTGACAACACTCACTGTAGGTTGATAGACACTAAATTCTGATATTCACTCGGTGCAGAATGTATTCTAGGGTTTTTATTCCTCCACTGTGCGATAACACTCGCTGTGGGTTGATCTTGCTGGTGTTTAGTCGAACAGTTTAGTCAACTGATGTTGGGATCTATAAATAGTAGCCTGCAGTTTTAGTAGGCTGCAATTTCCTAACGGATAGCCTAAAGTTGTTCACTGTCCAACCATAGATATGCCTCTATAGCAGATAGTGGCTCTTTTTAATCGTAGAGATATATAAAAATTGTGATAGTAGTATTTTTGTCTATGGTTGGCATCCACAATTATTTTATCTATGGTTGCCCACTTGCTGTAGATATGTTTCTGGTGCTGGTTTGAAACTTTGCATGCTTTAGTAGGGAACTTACATTGTAGGTGTGAGGGGATTTTTGTATTTAAATTCTGATGCGTGTATCATATTCCTAAAGCTGTCGCAGCCTTGTAGGATGAATTGTTTGTGTTAGTAAAATTTATAGTTAGGAGGTTCAATATTTCTTTTTTGATTGCTTTAACTGATGAGTTATTCAAGTGTTTGCTCTTGTAGGCTTGTTGCTGTAGTAAACTTGGTTGGAACACTCCTATTTTGTATATTATATTGCCCTCGGCGCCTGCCGCAAGCCACAGAGGGCCTTGCGCAGGCGAAGCACCTTGGCCTCCTTCCAGGGATACACGTTCTGTGTCCCTTAAGTAGGCGTACATGTTCTGTGTCCCTTAAGTAGGGGTGGTAAAGGGCCCTATATTTTGTACTAGAAATTTTAAGGATCGGGCTCAATTAGGCCGGGTCAAAATACTATTAGTTTTTGAGCTAAAATTAACTAGGGCCAAGTTGGATTGTGAAGGAGACAAAGGTCCATGATCCTTTCCCACCCCTACCCTTAAGTGCAACCTTTTTGGCTTAGGATGTACACCTCCCGTCCCATATGATTAGTGTATCAGATGTGTAGCTACAAACTGATTCATGGTTGGCTTTTCTTGAATACACACAATTTATTTCTTCTCTTTCTAGGTTAGCTAAGAAAGAAGTACTCCATGGCGGGGTTGGTTCGTGATCAAATATTCAACACTTTTGAGGATCGAGTGTCACGCTTGAGCTTGTGTACCAGAAGCCCGGATGCCCCTGAGAAGCAGGCATTCCATGGAAATGCGTTTAATGTTTATTGTGAACTTGGAACATGTCTAATGTTGACTTGTAACCACTGCCTGGAAAAAGGAGAGCTGGAAGATAACCAAAGTTATCGAGTTGATTTTTCTAAATCATGTATCCCTGGTTTTGAAGTAAAAGTGGCTTACAGAGATGTCGACAGAGATCTAGCACTACTTCGAGTTGATGGTTTGCTGCAAGACCTAGATTATTTGAACTTCGCTGATATTGATGATGTTACAGCTGGAACAAATGTTGTTTTGCTAGCATTTTATACAATGCATGGATCAGTTCTTGACGAACCAGGGACCATGTCTGGAAATATAGTGTGAGGATCATCATTGGATCAAATTCTTCTTTTTTTTAGATTCCGCATTTATGATTATTTGTTTATTGAGTGTATTTTCTATTGCAGGGGACTTCCAGATACCAGTAAGCCGTGTCAGCTTATTCGATCAAACTATACTTCTAAGCCAGGCGCATCAGGCTCTCCTGTTATCATGGAAAAACAGATGGCTGTGGTTGGAGTTCACTGTGAAGGAGAATTTGCAGCCAAGTATGCAATTTCTATTCAATGTATAAAGGCGGCTTTACGGGATTGGAGTGGCTCTGAGGTAAAAGTGTGAATGCATTTGTTATACTAGAATATATTTCTTTTGGTCTTCATTATGGTTAGAAAACTTGTAATTTTTGCATGTTTGGCAGGAAAACAGCTCAATATTCTTTATGCTAGAAGCAATTGCTCGAAATGGATGATCAAGTGGGAGGCATTATCATAAATAGAAGTTTTGGTGAGGTACTAGCTAAGTACTTAGAAGTATTTTTGTGACCATAGTTAATTCAACCAGAACTATTTATGCACATTGGAATGACGCCTTTTTTTTGTGCCGGATTAATGTTTATGACCATTGTCATTGCATAAAGACTTGTTGTGTACATGTTTTTTATTTAACAAAGTTCTCTTAGGACATTCTGTGCATACATATTGTCTCTTGAGTAGGATGTGAGAACAAGATTGATAATGAGGATGCGATGCATTATGGTAGAGCAGCATGTAGGGTCCCTGTGCACTGTTCTGTGTTAGTTGATGACAAATCTTGGGGTTTCTTGCATAGTTGGGAAGCAAAATGGAACTGGGAGCCTAGTGGCCAGTTTTTTGTAAAAAAACATTGTACAACCATCTCTGTAGAGCTGAATATCATCGTATAAATTGCTCTGGAAAGCTAAACTACCATTGATGATTAAAATCTTTATGTTAGCCGTACAAAACATGATGCTAATGAAACTTGTGCCTTTTGCAAAGAAAAGAAACTGTCAACCAACTGTTTTTGACTGTGAGTTGGCCAAATGTATTTGGAGCCTCATGGCTTATGGCTTATGTGTTTGTATGTCAATGTTTTGCTCACACCTACAAGCAATTTTGGATCTAGGCTAATGTATATGTACCATATACCAAATGGAAAAGTTTTTTACATTGTGGGATTGGCCGATTTTCCGTATGTTGGTCCCTCTGGAAAGCCCATAATAATATCTGTTTTGAAGGAATAAAGTTAAGTCTCCTGGGGTGGTATGTTTCTCTTATTGGGCAGGTTTACAAATCCTGGAAAATCTAAGCCAACCGGAACATGGTGCGGAAGTACTGAAGCCTACGGAACTGCTTCGTCAACAAGACGCTTGTGATGGAGGTCTGTTGGTTCAAGTTGGAGGTGCATGCCTTGTGAAGTTGGAGATGTATTGAATGAACCCTGCTGGAATGTAGAGAACTTCTAAGAGATGTCTCAAAGTTGGAGCTGTAGTTTTGAGTTTTAGCCAGTAGACACCAGACACTCCTGTGTTGTGGCCCGATGGTTGGTTCTAAGCTTATATATCCAGTAGACTCTCCTGTGCTGTGGCCCACTGGCCCGAATGGCTGGTTCTAATCTTATATAATTGTTGCGGTGGCCGGGTGCCTGGTCTTACATTTGTGTTAGCTTTGCGATACAGGATGCTTCCATCGGGACGGGGAGGCTTATCTCTGTACAACTCTATAAAACCAAAGAGGAGAAAAAACGTTGTAGGTAAATTTTTTTGACTCTGCCGAGGGTGGCTCTGCGAGGACCCGATCCGTCCGCCCCTCTCCGTTTCTCCTCCGAAAAAAGCTGCAAACGGCGCTCCACCCACTATCCCTTCAAAAAGAATATTCTGTCCAGCTTATCGAGATTTCTTTCTCTATCCTAATTTCTTCCGCATCCATCTCTCCTCCGTCATCTCCTCCATACTAACTACCACCTACCGGACCCACGAGTCATATTCTTTTTAATCCAACCACTCAATCTCTCTCCTCACTCCTCTCTCTCCCACACCCGCCGGTTCCCCCATCGCCCCCGCACCTCCCCACCTCCACTTGCGCCGCCCGCGCTTCCCCTCCGGCCACCCACCGCCGTCGCGCCGCCTCCGGCCCCCGCGCCGCCCACACCGCTCGCGCCTCCCCTCTCACCGCCGGTCTCCCGCAGCGCTCGTGGCCGGAATCTCTCCCGCGGCGGAGGCAGTAGCCGGCGGCGGCATCCTCACGTGGGCGTCGGTGCTCCAGCGGCGGAACGACGACGAGGAGCTGGGGGGAAAGGTTCGGCTCGACGTCGTGAAGCACCCCGTGGTGAAGAATTGGTCTAGCGAGCGATGGCCGCGGCGAATCGGCTCGGCGGCGGCGGAAACGACCGGCGACGCCGTCTTCACGCGGGCAAGGAGCTCTGGCGGCGGCGGTCCTCGAGCTTCCCCTCGGCGGCTCGGCACCGAGCACGCGCTCGTGGAGGCTCGAGCGCGTCCGGCCTCTTCGTCCCCTCCCCGCCCCCCTCTGCCTCTCCGCCTCGCCACGCCGCCTCCACCTCGTCGTGCTGACCGCGGGCGACAGCAAACGGTGGAGCCGCCGGCGGTGGTGGCCTGGGTCAAGCGGATAAATTCCTGGGCTCCATGGCACATTTTCCGGTTACAAGCAGGAATTTCCGCCACCTGTGTATCTTATGATACACGATGAATCTGATCCAACGAAGAGTATATATGTGATGATACTAGACCATCTGAAATGATACGTACCTCGGGTATGTAAGCATACATCGAGTATATGGACATACTATTTTATATAGTATTATAAAGGTATAAATCAAAATATATTAAAAAATAGGGTTGATTTTGATTTTTTCGCGTAAATCGTTTTGAAGTATCTTAGAATTAGTATACGAACATACTCAAAATGATAAACGAGTATGTGGATATACGTACGATGGTATACTGATGGTATGAGTAGCTACACGCGCATATAGATAAAACGCGTCATATATATATATATATAGAGAGAGAATGTCTATCCTACACCCTGGGTGCATCCGCGGCAGCGGATACACCCAGCCTTGTCTACCGAGCCATCCTGCCTTCCATCGACCGTTCCCCCATCCAACTCGGTCAAACCCGGTCCCCTCCCCGATCCGCTCCAGTCCCTCCCCCTTCCCCCTCCCCCTCGTGCTTCCTTCCTCGACCGGGAGGAGCGAGCGCGCGCAGCGCGGCCCCGGCAACCGCGAAACCGAGACCGGCGGGCGGCGAGCGACGGCCGCGAAACGAGACCGGCGGCTGCGAGCTCTCTCCGACGAGCGGCGGCCGCGAGTGCGCGGGAGTGCGGCGAACGACAGCCACGAGCGTGCTGGAGCGCGGCGAGCGCGAGCCATCTCCGGTGAGCGACGTCCACCCCCACATCTGCGGCGACGCTTGTCGGAGTGCGGCGCTCGTCAGCGGCGGTGCACGCTGCTCCCCTCCAGCTGCGTTGGGCCTGCATCACGCGAGAGGCGGCCAGGCACTGCAAGGGGCTGAGCAGGAGCAGCATGTCTCTCGTGCACCGGCGTCATGGCGGCTGGTAGCCTCCAGCCTCCTCAACCTCCCTGCATGACGAGCATCTCACACTAGTGCAGGTAAACCGTTCGACGATATGCCACTGAGGAAGGTTGTTGTATTAGCGCTCGTCATGCTACAAAAATTGATTCTCTCTCTGCAGATTTTGAGATAGCTATAACCGAATACTATTTTGGTACCCGACCCAGCTTGTGCTCACGATGCTTGAAAAATTAATTCTCCCTCTCTGCTTTTTGTGTTGGACAACCCATTCTAGATGGCCGGTACTGAGGGAGCTGAAGGCCGTGAGGTTTGAGTGCAGCAGCAAAATCGGCCAGCAGGGGGGCGAGCTGGGTAGCGTGCGCGTGGGAGCCAGCATCGCGCAGCGGGTGGCAACGTGCGGGAGCAGCAGTACGCGCGCACGCGAGTGGGTCGTGCAGTGAGGTTGCAGGTGGCTAGCAGGCAGTGGGAGCGGCGACCGAGATCCATGAGCATGCTTCGACGGCATCGATGCTCTGGAGGTCAAGTTGGAGTTCCATCCCACTGAATCGGCTCTCTGAAAACTGCCTTATATTCAGTAAATTCAATAGTTCAGAAGCCCCGTTAGATGTATTTTTGGGCCATAGAGTTTGGAAGTTCAGTAGTTTGTCTTCCTTGCATCATTCCATATAGGCGTGCTCAGACTTGTTCAGTAAAAATGATACAGTCTACATTTTCATCTAGTTACCATGCAAATCTCAAACTTCTTGTGTACTTTGGAATTTGCATGTTTTGTATGAGTAGGTTGATGTTTAGTCGTTGTGTGGTTCTTTAGACAGTTATTTTGTACCTCGATTGACTGAAGAAATTCCTTGAATTTGCAGTGCATATACTCTGACGGCTTGTCTTCAGTTCAATTGAAATGAGACAAATAGATGATTGTTGCTGTCAGCTCTAGAATAGGTGCATTTGGATAATACGTCCAGTATATTTCATACAATTCCGCTTCTGATTTGACCTGATTTCCAATGGTTTATTAGGAGCAAGTTGGTGGATCTGCACATATGTTGGATTCCGGTACATGACTTGGGGCAGACCAGCTACGAGAGCCCAAGATGTCGTCAGGGTACTTGGGGGCAGATGTCGGTTTAGGCTAGCAGCACACCTGAAAGCTAGAAATACTTTGCTGGGACCTGATGGATTTGTGACTGGCTTGAAATGGAAGCATTTGTAAGTCTCCGTGCTCTCTGTTTTGTGGTGACTAGTAGTTTTTGCTTGAAAATACAATTCCATGCTATCAGTTCATAACCAATTAGCATAGCCTGCTAATTTGAAGCCGTGAGGGAATGTAGTTGCAGAGATATGTTGTGCATCTGATACTGGAAAATCGATGGGTGTAAATTTGAGAGCTTTTGCTTGAGAAAGTGCAGATATGGGATATTTATGCTAAAGCATTTGATCCACCCATCCAGCTGTTCGGTTAGGAAAGTGCAAGTAGGGGCTATGCTAAATAATTTTGTCCACCCCACAAAGCTTTTCATTACTTCCTCGAGTGAACAACAATCTGTAATTCATACTGATATGAGTCCGCTTAATTGATCCACAGTTCTGTTTTTTTATTCATACTTTTATTCTGAAATTATACTAGAATGATCACCTGCCACCTGCAATTCATACTGCTTTTTTCCGCAATTGCACTGAATGTACACCTGCAATTGATGACCCACTTTTGATCTAAAATTAAACTGGAGTGATCACCTGCCACTTGCAACTGATACTGTTTTTTCTCTGCACTTGCGCTGAGTGAACACCTGCAATTGATGATCCACTTTTATTCTAAAACCATACTAGAATAATCACCTGCCATCTGCAACTCATATTGTTTTTTTCTGCAATTGCGTTGAGTGAACACCTGCAATTGATGACCCACTTTTGATCTAAAATTAAACTGGAGTGATCACCAGCACTTGCAACTGATACTGTTTTTTCTCTGCACTTGCACTGATGAACACCTGCAATTGATGATCCACTTTTATTCTAAAACTATACTAGAATAATCACCTGCCATCTGCAACTCATACGGTTTTTTTCTACAATTGCGCTGAGTGAACACCTGCAATTGATGACCCACTTTTGATCTAAAATTAAACTGGAGAATCACCTGCCACCTGCAACTGATGCTGCTTTTTTCTGCAATTGCACTCAGTGTATACCTGCAATTGATGACCCACTTTTAATCTAAAATTAAGCTGGAGTGACCATCTGTCACCTGCAACTGGTATTGCTTTTTTTCTGCAATTGCACTGAGTGAATACCTGCAATTGATGACCCACTTTTTAATCTGAAATTAAACTGGAGTGATCACCTGCCACCTGCAACTGATATTGTTTTTTCTCTGCAATTGCACCTAGTGAACACCTGCAATTGATGACCCACTTTTGATCCGAAATTTAATTAGAGTGATCACCTGCCACCTAGAACTGATATTGCTTTTTTTCTGCAATTGCACTGAGTAAACACCTGCAATTGATGACCACTTTTATTCTGAAATTATACTGGAATGATCACATGCCACCTGCAACAGGTACTGCTTTTTTCTGCAATTGCACTGAATGTACACCTGCAATTGTTGACCTTTTTTGTTCTGAAATTAAACAAGAATGATCACCTGCCACGTGCAACTCATACTGCTTTTTTTTTTGCAATTGCATTGAATGTACACCTACAATTGTTTAAATGAATCTCCAATGGTGGTGGGTTCATGGCTTTCAAGTGTAGTCGAAACTAGGTCATTGTTCTAGTTGCAACTAGAGTAAGCGATCGGTTGCAACTGCTTCATGTGTAACCATTTTACGCCCCAATGGCAGCAGATGTATGGCTTTCTAGTGTCGTTGTAACTGGGTTATTATCATATTTGTAAGTGGAGGTCACGATCGGTTGTAATTGCTCTACTTGTTAAAATATAGACATTATAGATCTTATTTTGTTATATTTTTTTCAACAACTTGCTTCAAGTTGATCTCGGATTCACGGTTGAACATATATCACATTTCAAAATTTTGAATACAGAATGCTATGTTCGTGGTCCTGCAGTGGAAAAGTATGCAGCCGCTACATGTATTTCAACTTTAATTGCCGGCGGATGAGAGATGTGGTACTGTTTGTCACTGTGCGCAGCAGGTCCAGTTGCTGTTCATCTTATTCACCGTGTGCTATAATTCATTACTGTAGCAGAGAGGTTGCATGTTCACTACTGCGCGGAGTAGGGTCAGGCAACATACAAGCTGCAATTGTGTTGTACTTGTGATGGCAACTAGTACTACATTCAAGTTGCAATTGGAAGGTCAAAAAAATGATATTGTGTTTTAGCCAAATGAATATGATAGTATTGCAGGTACGTGGATAATATGGATTTGTTTTGGAAAGCAGCCACGCAGACACGAGGGAATTAAGCCAGCAATAGGGACGGGGCAGAAAAAGAAAAAAACCTACGGAAGGAAAAGGAAAAGTGGGCGCTTTTGTTTTGTTGCGGTGGAAAAAGACGATTGCATGGCAGCAGGCGCGGTGCACTGTGGGTCGTGTATGTACTTGCAGGCGTGCATGTGCATGGGTGGAGGCACGCACGGCCTGGCGTGGGGGTCCACGCATGGGCGCGTGGTTGCTGGCGCGCGGGCGTGCACGTGGGCCCTGGGTGTGCGCTCGGCCTGCTGGCGCGGGGGCGCGCAGGCCTGCTAGCGTGGCCGGCCGCCGGGGGTGGTGCGCGGGTGGTTTGCTGACGCTCGCTGTTTTCGGGTCGCATCCGGTGTATGGAATGCACCTGGGTGTATTTTAGCCTCGTCCTATATATATAGGAGTTTTATTTACCAGCGCTGGTAGCTACCCTTTTGCTACCGGGTTCGCATGGAAAAATACCATCCGTTAGCGGCCAATGACTCAGCGAACTTTTAGGATCCAGCCATCACGGCCGCATGCTTGCATGCACATGCAGCTATCGGATTGGATTAATTAAAGTACAAATATAATATAGTATGTATACTGTTGGATTCGTATGTTTACGTGATTTGCAATATGTTTAGATGTGTTTTTTTATGGCAACCGATGCTTCTTTTATGAATGTATATACAGTATGTATGCTATCGTATATACATTATGGTCAAAAGGAGTATGCTAACATACTTGCAAAATGTGCGTATATGTACATACATATTTGTTTTTGGAAAAAGGTATGCTAGCATACTTGCCAGACGGTGTATATGTACATTAGCGGGTACATATCTTTTGGAAAAAAAGGTATGCTTGCATACTTACCGGATGGTGTATACGTGCATACATATCTTGGTGTATATGTGCGCATCAGTATTTATTGTTAGAAGAAAAAACTCATTCACATACGTTGTTTTCAGAAGGGAGTTATGCTCGTGCTTTGGTACCTTTTCTATTTACACAAGTGTCTGTGTATGTACTAGCATTAATTTAAGGTAAGAGTACGTTTTTTTACATCAAACAGAGTATAGATAACCTATGTTTTTCTGAAGTATGTATAGATACACAGGATGAAATGAAAAGGTATCAAGTGATACCCCGATCTAGAAAAAGGTATCCAAGGATACTCTCATGTGAAAAATGTATCAAGTGATACCCCAATCTAGAAAAAGGTATCCAAGTATACTCTCATGTGAAAAACGTATCAAGTGATACTCTTATCATCAACGAAAAGGTTCATGGAGCTGCAGCCGCCATTGCTCGCCAAGCGCCGTCGCCGTGTCTCACTGCGCATCATCTTGCCCCGATCAGTAGAAGTCTGCAGCTTCAGTTCATCACTAAGCGCTGCATGCCTCCATGAAAGAAAGGGGTCGTGCAACCTCATGCAAATTTGAGATCGGATGAGTTAGCATCTGAAGCAATATCTAGCATGTGCCAAACTGATGACACCATAAATCCATAATAATCACTGAACGAAACGGCGGTGGTGGCATAAAAAAAGCAACGTGAAAATCACATTGATTCAGAATTAGCAGATAGTACCTTACCTCTGAATGATCGATCGCGGCTACTTGTTCGCTGACTTGCCATGATGGCGCCACCACGCTGCGGCCGCCATTGCTCGCCGAGCTGTTGCCCTATCTATCAGTCATCTTGCCCCGATTAGTATTTGAGTCTGTAGCTTCAGTTCATTACCAAGGGCTTCATGCCTCCTACAGCCTCGTACAAAAATTTGAGACCGGATGAGATCATATCTGAAGCCAAATGTAGCACGTGTCAAACTGAGATGACACAAAAATCATCGAACGAAACGGTGGTGTGCATAAGCAATCAAATGCAAAGTGAAAAATCACGTGGATTCAGGATTAGCAGATCAGTATCTTACCTCTCAGCGATTGCCAGAACCAGTTCGTTGACTCGGCAAGATGGGCACCGCCACAAGATGCTAAAAAAAGGAACAATCGTCTCTGATTCGGATTTGATGAAGGCGAGAGTGAAATACCAATTAGATCGATGGGATTTGCAACAGGAGGAAGGTTCAGTACACGAGAGGGAGATTTAGAGGAGGAATAATGGTCAGATACCTGTTCAACGTAGAGTTGCTGGATAATAGATTGCAGGATCAGAGCGGCCAGCTCGTCACCACCGTACCGCCGACACAGCGAGGTACGCGTCGTGGGCGCTGATGAGCAGTACCACAAATTCAGATGAGTAGGAGTTTCTACCTGTTGCTGGATGGCAGAATGTGAGCGGAACGCGGGTCGCCGCTGCCGGGAAAAGAACGCAGGTCGTATGCGACTGTGACTAGATGAGGATGAGATATTTGGTTGGAATAAACCGAAAATCTCTCAACCGGATGTGAATTTGAAATTATATCTCCAACAGATCCGGCGGAGAGATAATGATGTATACAGAATTTCGTAGGCGGTGCGTTGAGTCGTATGCACGGAAGGAGCATCTGTACGCGGCTACCGGACCCGCTACTGGATTGAGACCCGATAATAAGACGAGGCACATGCGGATAGACAGTATCTGAGGCGAGGATAGCTACCAGCGCTGGTAGAATGTATTTTTCTTTCTTTTATGAATGTATATACAGTATGTATGCTATCGTATATACATTATGGTCAAAAGGAGTATGCTAACATACTTGCAAAATGTGCGTATATGTACATACATATTTGTTTTTGGAAAAAGGTATGCTAGCATACTTGCCAGACGGTGTATATGTACATTAGCGGGTACATATCTTTTGGAAAAAAAGGTATGCTTGCATACTTACCGGATGGTGTATACGTGCATACATATCTTGGTGTAGGTGCGCATCAGTATTTATTGTTAGGAGTACATACATATTTTTAGAAGGAAAAACTCATTCACATACGTTGTTTTCAGAAGGGAGTTATGCTCGTGCTTTGGTACCTTTTCTATTTACACAAGTGTCTGTGTATGTACTAGCATTAATTTAAGGTAAGAGTACGTTTTTTTACATCAAACAGAGTATAGATAACCTATGTTTTTCTGAAGTATGTATAGATACACAGGATGAAATGAAAAGGTATCAAGTGATACCCCGATCTAGAAAAAGGTATCCAAGGATACTCTCATGTGAAAAATGTATCAAGTGATACCCCAATCTAGAAAAAGGTATCCAAGGATACTCTCATGTGAAAAATGTATCAAGTGATACCCCAATCTAGAAAAAGGTATCCAAGGATACTCTCATGTGAAAAATGTATCAAGTGATACCCCAATCTAGAAAAAGGTATCCAAGGATACTCTCATGTGAAAAATGTATCAAGTGATACCCCAATCTAGAAAAAGGTATCCAAGGATACTCTCATGTGAAAAATGTATCAAGTGATACCCCAATCTAGAAAAAGGTATCCAAGTATACTCTCATGTGAAAAACGTATCAAGTGATACTCTTATCATCAACGAAAAGGTTCATGGAGCTGCAGCCGCCATTGCTCGCCAAGCGCCGTCGCCGTGTCTCACTGCGCATCATCTTGCCCCGATCAGTAGAAGTCTGCAGCTTCAGTTCATCACTAAGCGCTGCATGCCTCCATGAAAGAAAGGGGTCGTGCAACCTCATGCAAATTTGAGATCGGATGAGATAGCATCTGAAGCAATATCTAGCAATCTAGCATGTGCCAAACTGATGACACCATAAATCCATAATAATCACTGAACGAAACGGCGGTGGTGGCATAAAAAAAGCAACGTGAAAATCACATTGATTCAGAATTAGCAGATAGTACCTTACCTCTGAATGATCGATCGCGGCTACTTGTTCGCTGACTTGCCATGATGGCGCCACCACGCTGCGGCCGCCATTGCTCGCCGAGCTGTTGCCCTATCTATCAGTCATCTTGCCCCGATTAGTATTTGAGTCTGTAGCTTCAGTTCATTACCAAGGGCTTCATGCCTCCTACAGCCTCGTACAAAAATTTGAGACCGGATGAGATCATATCTGAAGCCAAATGTAGCACGTGTCAAACTGAGATGACACAAAAATCATCGAACGAAACGGTGGTGTGCATAAGCAATCAAATGCAAAGTGAAAAATCACGTGGATTCAGGATTAGCAGATCAGTATCTTACCTCTCAGCGATTGCCAGAACCAGTTCGTTGACTCGGCAAGATGGGCACCGCCACAAGATGCTAAAAAAAGGAACAATCGTCTCTGATTCGGATTTGATGAAGGCGAGAGTGAAATACCAATTAGATCGATGGGATTTGCAACAGGAGGAAGGTTCAGTACACGAGAGGGAGATTTAGAGGAGGAATAATGGTCAGATACCTGTTCAACGTAGAGTTGCTGGATAATAGATTGCAGGATCAGAGCGGCCAGCTCGTCACCACCGTACCGCCGACACAGCGAGGTACGCGTCGTGGGCGCTGATGAGCAGTACCACAAATTCAGATGAGTAGGAGTTTCTACCTGTTGCTGGATGGCAGAATGTGAGCGGAACGCGGGTCGCCGCTGCCGGGAAAAGAACGCAGGTCGTATGCGACTGTGACTAGATGAGGATGAGATATTTGGTTGGAATAAACCGAAAATCTCTCAACCGGATGTGAATTTGAAATTATATCTCCAACAGATCCGGCGGAGAGATAATGATGTATACAGAATTTCGTAGGCGGTGCGTTGAGTCGTATGCACGGAAGGAGCATCTGTACGCGGCTACCGGACCCGCTACTGGATTGAGACCCGATAATAAGACGAGGCACATGCGGATAGACAGTATCTGAGGCGAGGATAGCTACCAGCGCTGGTAGAATGTATTTTTCTTTCTTTTATGAATGTATATACAGTATGTATGCTATCGTATATACATTATGGTCAAAAGGAGTATGCTAACATACTTGCAAAATGTGCGTATATGTACATACATATTTGTTTTTGGAAAAAGGTATGCTAGCATACTTGCCAGACGGTGTATATGTACATTAGCGGGTACATATCTTTTGGAAAAAAAGGTATGCTTGCATACTTACCGGATGGTGTATACGTGCATACATATCTTGGTGTATATGTGCGCATCAGTATTTATTGTTAGAAGAAAAAACTCATTCACATACGTTGTTTTCAGAAGGGAGTTATGCTCGTGCTTTGGTACTTTTTCTATTTACACAAGAGTCCGTGTATGTACTAGCATTAATTTAAGGTAAGAGTACGTTTTTTTACATCAAACAGAGTATAGATAACCTATGTTTTTCTGAAGTATGTATAGATACACAGGATGAAATGAAAAGGTATCAAGTGATACCCCGATCTAGAAAAAGGTATCCAAGGATACTCTCATGTGAAAAATGTATCAAGTGATACCCCAATCTAGAAAAAGGTATCCAAGTATACTCTCATGTGAAAAACGTATCAAGTGATACTCTTATCATCAACGAAAAGGTTCATGGAGCTGCAGCCGCCATTGCTCGCCAAGCGCCGTCGCCGTGTCTCACTGCGCATCATCTTGCCCCGATCAGTAGAAGTCTGCAGCTTCAGTTCATCACTAAGCGCTGCATGCCTCCATGAAAGAAAGGGGTCGTGCAACCTCATGCAAATTTGAGATCGGATGAGTTAGCATCTGAAGCAATATCTAGCATGTGCCAAACTGATGACACCATAAATCCATAATAATCACTGAACGAAACGGCGGTGGTGGCATAAAAAAAGCAACGTGAAAATCACATTGATTCAGAATTAGCAGATAGTACCTTACCTCTGAATGATCGATCGCGGCTACTTGTTCGCTGACTTGCCATGATGGCGCCACCACGCTGCGGCCGCCATTGCTCGCCGAGCTGTTGCCCTATCTATCAGTCATCTTGCCCCGATTAGTATTTGAGTCTGTAGCTTCAGTTCATTACCAAGGGCTTCATGCCTCCTACAGCCTCGTACAAAAATTTGAGACCGGATGAGATCATATCTGAAGCCAAATGTAGCACGTGTCAAACTGAGATGACACAAAAATCATCGAACGAAACGGTGGTGTGCATAAGCAATCAAATGCAAAGTGAAAAATCACGTGGATTCAGGATTAGCAGATCAGTATCTTACCTCTCAGCGATTGCCAGAACCAGTTCGTTGACTCGGCAAGATGGGCACCGCCACAAGATGCTAAAAAAAGGAACAATCGTCTCTGATTCGGATTTGATGAAGGCGAGAGTGAAATACCAATTAGATCGATGGGATTTGCAACAGGAGGAAGGTTCAGTACACGAGAGGGAGATTTAGAGGAGGAATAATGGTCAGATACCTGTTCAACGTAGAGTTGCTGGATAATAGATTGCAGGATCAGAGCGGCCAGCTCGTCACCACCGTACCGCCGACACAGCGAGGTACGCGTCGTGGGCGCTGATGAGCAGTACCACAAATTCAGATGAGTAGGAGTTTCTACCTGTTGCTGGATGGCAGAATGTGAGCGGAACGCGGGTCGCCGCTGCCGGGAAAAGAACGCAGGTCGTATGCGACTGTGACTAGATGAGGATGAGATATTTGGTTGGAATAAACCGAAAATCTCTCAACCGGATGTGAATTTGAAATTATATCTCCAACAGATCCGGCGGAGAGATAATGATGTATACAGAATTTCGTAGGCGGTGCGTTGAGTCGTATGCACGGAAGGAGCATCTGTACGCGGCTACCGGACCCGCTACTGGATTGAGACCCGATAATAAGACGAGGCACATGCGGATAGACAGTATCTGAGGCGAGGATAGCTACCAGCGCTGGTAGAATGTATTTTTCTCATATATATATATATATATATATAGGGTCCGCGTGCAGGCCAGGGAGTGGAGCGCGGCGCGGCGAGCCAAAGCCCGACTGCCCCGGCGAGCGCGACGGTTCCCGGCGGGCGATGGAGGGCGGCGTGCTGTTCCCCGGCGAGCACGCAGGGGATAGGGCCTGTCGAG
Organism: Echinochloa crus-galli; assembly: GCA_900205405.1. NCBI lineage: Eukaryota > Viridiplantae > Streptophyta > Magnoliopsida > Poales > Poaceae > Echinochloa > Echinochloa crus-galli. The sequence continues at coordinate 738,042 of OAMR01000460.1, read as the reverse complement.
TAGGCAGCAGAAGCACGCGCGGCCAGCGGATGGGGGCAGCGCTCGCATGGCTCACGGGCGGCCAGCAGGCGCTGCAAGCGCGGGGGCCATGCCGGCGTGCAGGGCCCAACGCCGCGGGAGAACACGTCTGGGGAAAAGCACGCGGGGAGCAGCCACTCTCGACGAGCATCCAGGTGGCCGCTGTTGGCCCTGCACAAAATGGGACATCGGCTACTAACAGATGGCCATAATTCTATCCGATTCCTTTGTGATTCACGCCCTTCCTGAGTAATCAAGTCTCTCCACTGGGGTTCAGTCATACAACCATGGTTTTCACCTTGTTCAGTAATGATGAACGCATTTCTGAAGGATTTGGATTAGTTCGTCAGTAATGCGTAAAAATTTTGTATTCATTAGCGTGACTGAAAAGTACATTTTTGCCAACGAGTTTGGTAGCTCAGTAATACTTCCTAGTTCATGCCATATATGCGACTTTACTGCTTTGACATGTTCAGTGATGATACAGATACAGGATACAGCCTTGTTCATGATTCAGTAACAGCCTTGTTCGGGATTCAGTAACAGCCTTGTTCGGTAAAGAATGTCAATAGCCTCTTGGTCTTCTATGCATCTCAATAATAAATTATTGAAGTTGTATTGAAAGATAAACTATTCAACGTATTCGTTTTTAGTGTGCATCAAAATCGTTGCAAAGAATCCTGATATTCAGTTGTCTATATTTTTCATTTTCAGTTTATTATACAACATAGATTGACTACTGACGTGTGGATGAATTACTGATACGATGACTATTAAACGCAACAGATCATCTACTAATGTGTTGAATAGCTAATGAACACAATGTACCCATTAGTGTGGTTACTGAATACTGACATGATGACTACTGAAGTCGATGTGATGGACAACAGGATAATTAGAGAGCATACATAGAACTCCAATTTCCCATCAAAGAAGAATTAGAAAAGAAACCCAATGGCTAGGAATATAATTGCCGAGGATGATCACAATCAGGAGAGGACATAAAAAATTAAAAAATGGCCCTCATTTTAAGTGGACCTAGAAATTTGACCATGAACAGCATGTCTCTTGTTCTTCGCTTGTCAGATCGGTCTCCAGTTCAAGGTTCATGTTCTTTGTCAGATCGGTCTCCAGGTCAAGGTTCATGTTCTACTGCACATGTTCTACTGGTTGCAGCTGCCCCTCCCCAAATTATTGGGGAGCTGCTTCAGAGCATACTCTAGAAAAATTATTGATGATTTGTTGCTCTAGATTACTAGATATTTTGGTATTAATAGTATTAAAATACTGGTGATATCTTCAGAATTATTGAATACATTTCTTGCGTCCACATCTTTGCATTCAGGATCAGTGACAACATATATACAATTATAGTTGTTTAGTTAATCGTCACAACCAGCCACAAAAATCCTATGACATTCAAAAGTCATGCTCACAACCCAGCTGTGAGAATTGCAAAACACATTGTGGAACATATACATATAGACTGGGAAGTGCAGAATCGCCAAAAAGAATCCCAGATGTATACACATAGTGAAGTATGAGAGGTACTCAGTCTAAAGATTACTGAACAACATATATGTACATATTTGTTTCAATTAATAGTCTCAAAGGCAGCCACAAAAATCCACAAATAAAAAAAAGAATCAGCTTGTTGTGTACGCCCCCCATCTGCGTCCTGTTTCCAGCCTTCACCATGGTCCAAGTTCACTTGCTGCGGTCTGCTCCACTGTCAAATTCAATACACATACTCATGTGCGTGAGGCAAAGAATCCAAAATCCTGGGGCTGATGGCGCATCTTCAAGAGTGTGGCGCGCAATACAGATTGTCATAAACAATAGGTCCATTGTATCAGCATGCAGGGTAAACAAAATAGTGTTAAAAAAGTATGGAAATATAAAGAACTGGTACTACTAAGCTACTAGCAATAATACATAGAAAAAACTGGTAGTACTACGCTACTGGAGATTAGATGAACTAAAATGAACATGTACTAGAATGATTCATAGAAATCCCAGTGACAATTCATAATCAGCATGTCATTTATTGTGGTACTAGTAAAAAAGTGATACTGAACTCAATAGGCAAAGCAATGCACACCTCTTGACAGGGAAATCAGACTTCTGAAACAATAAATGAGAAAAAAAAACAGTGACATTATACATTATTAGTAACTGCAACCAGGAATTAGGCCAGAAAATTACTAGAAGACCCCTTGTTTTGGTTAACAAATAAAATCTAAATAACGAACCAGTAACTGAACTAGTAACGAACTACCAAAGAACTTCTAAATAATAATTGATGGTTTACTAAACAACTGAATTAACTAAAACAACTAAATGACTGGATACCATACTGAAGTAACTGGAAAAGAAAATGAAAAATGCCTCACTGTGGTTGCTTGAGGCTCCTAGGTACCTTCCTGACAGCATCCTGAATTGATAGCTAGTATAGTGGGGTTGCTGAAAAAACTGAGCTATTAAAGAACAATCGGTGGTTTACTAAATAGTTAAACAACTATTAGATAACCGATAACTGAACTACTAAGCTATTGAGCATCCATGAGGAAAATAGCCAGATCTGGCCATCAATTGATATGAAAGAGAACCAAAGAGCATCCTTTAAGCCTAATATTTCAAGCCTATGCTTCATCTCTAGAGTATTGTTGCATGCCACCTTCTTCTTTTTTCTGTGATAGAAAAGACCATAAGTGTAAAGAAAAATTTATGCTGAAAATGGAACTAAACGATTTGGAACTACGAAACAACCAAACTATTGAAGACATACTAAAGAACAATGGATGATCTACTAGTGTACTAGGTAACTGAACTACTAAAGAATCTCGCTACAGCTACATCAACATGAGAACTTAATTCATGCAGCACATAGACCCCCAGTATCGAAAAGGATACCACCTAATTCATGAACTTTGTGCCCCACAACAACCCAATAACTGAACCAAAAAAAAATGTGAAACAAATTACTGAACAGAGCAACCCAGTAGTGAGAGCTGATTAACTGTCATATAAAAAAGTAACAAACCAAACTAAATGGGTTCTTTCACCATCAGCAAAACATGGAGCTTTCAGAATGACACATAAGCACAACTTGTTGATACACAATGATGATGCATACTGAACAAACAAAGGATGAATGGGTGCTACTACTAGAAAAGGTGGAAAAAATGAGCTACTACTCAGATAGCAAATTACTGAAACTAAAATGCTCACATGAACCACTGAACTAAGTCCTCAACAAAATACATGAACTGCATGTGAATCATCACAGGTGATCGGATTTGGAGTAATCAAGCAAGATAATACGGTGTCAAGGCTCTCACCACAAATTCTTCACGCCACTACACCATCAGTACTGGAAAGGGGTCATCGGCATGCTACCATCACACAGATTCAGTAATCTGAAGTAAAGTCCACACCCTAGAACACCAAAATCAAGCGTCTCTGCCCACCAAAAAAAAATCAAGTGCAGGATAATGAAGATGCGATGATGCACAAGCTGTGATACTCACCAGGTGTGCCCTTCACGTAGGTTCAGGAGACCCATCTGCTCGCCACTCCTACTCTGCTGCAGTGAATCCCCCCCAAATCAGCACTTTCCCTCGCTTCCCCTTCGCAGCACCTCCCCCAAGAGCCCTCCTCAACTCCCGTGAACCATCACCTTGACCTCACCTACGCCCTCCCCACGGAGTCTCGCTGGATCTGCCCCCTGACGCTGCGAGAGGGGTAAGCGGGGCAGGAGGTGTGTACCTGCTCTGTAGAGGCCCCATGCCCTCCAGCCGGCGCTCGCGACCTGCACACCAGTCGCTGCTGCTCCCGAATCGCCGCCGCTCCTGCCGAATCGCCGCCGCCGCTGCCGAACCGACGAGGATAAACTACTTTTGGGGAAAATGATTCAGGGAGGAAGTAAAAAGGGCATACCGGCGCCGCCAGCAACAGCCATGCCCCCATCGCCGCTCGCGGCCCGGCGCTCGTCGGAGAGGGCTCGCACTCGCCGCTCGCCGCGCTCCGCGCGCTCGCGGCTCGTGCTCGCCGTAATTAGCGTGCGGGTAACCAGGCCCCCCGTCGTCTTACCGGGTTGCCAACTAGCGGACCCAATTAACCATGTGTACATGCGCGTGTATAGTACGAAACAAATTGTTTTTGTTTTAAAAATATACGATCATTATCTCACCGTCATTATCTTTCCACGCTGTGAGATGAGTTCAAATTTGTTTTTCTGTTGAGAGATATACGCAGTCACTCGTCCTCACCCATTCATCGACGCCTAGGAGTTTGTTCTTCCCTTCGATCTCATCCGGCGGCGGCGGCGAAGAGCTGGCTTGCTTTTCCAGGCTACCATCCGGCTAGGATACGGTGAACAAGTAAGAACTTGCTTGCTTCTGAATTCCTCCGTCCGGTCAGAGGACAATCAACAAGTATGAGCTCATGCCCATCTGACCATCAGTTATTGATTCCATTGTCTAATTATTCAACACTGCTCGTTCCTCGTACAGGCCATCGGCGACTACGAGTGGTACTCCCGGCCCCTATGATCTCATCCGTTCCAAGTTATTCTGAAGATCAGCAAGGGTGACGTGCTTATCTTGGATCCTCCTGTGATCGTATTCCTGCAACTCCAAGGTGATCATATTCCTGCAACTCGCTGCATGTATTGCACCATGGTACTCTGCTTTCTTTCGTGATCACTGACCAGTGCCTCACCATTCACTCATGATAGTTTTTTTTGCCCTTGCAGATGGGAAAATCATCGAAACCTATCATTGCTTCAGGCGGCACAGGATCCAGATCGGCATTCAGAGGCTGATCTGCTAATTCTGAATCAATGTGATTTTCACGTTGCTTTTTCTATGCCACCACCGCCATTTCTTTCAGTGATTATTATGGATTTATGGTGTCATCAGTTAGGCACATGCTAGATATTGCTTCAGATGCTAACTCATCCGATCTCTAATTTGCATGAGGTTGCACGACCCCTTTCTTTCACGGAGGCATGGAGCGCTTACTGATGAATTGAAGCTGCAGACTTCTTCTCATCGGGGCAAGATGATGCGCAGCGAGACACGGCGACGGCTTGGCGAGCAATGGTGGCTGCAGCTCCATGAAGTTTTTCGTTGATGATAAGACTATCACTTGATACGATTTTTTATAGAATCACTCCATAATTTTTTTTATAAGTATCAGTTGATACATTTTTCACATGAGAGTATCCTTGGATACCTTTTTCTAGATTGGGGTATCACTTGATACCTTTTCATTTCATCTAAGGGTATCTATACATACTCCAGGAAAACATAGGTTATCTATACTCTGTTTGATGTAAAAAAAACGTACTCTTACCTTAAATTAATGCTAGTACATACACGGACTCTTGTGTAAATAGAAAAAGTACCAAAGCACGAGCATAACTCCCTTCTCAAAACAACGTATGTGAATGAGTTTTTCCTTCTAAAAATATGTATGTACTCCTAACAATAAATACTGATGCGCACCTACACCAAGATATGTATGCACGTATACACCATCCGGTAAGTATATATGCAAGCATACCTTTTTTCCCAAAAGATATGTACCCGCTAATGTACATATACACCGTCTTGCAAGTATGCTAGCATACCTTTTTCCAAAAAATACATATACGCACATTTTACATGTATGTTAGCATACTCCTTTTGACCATGATGTATATACGATAGCATACATACGGTATATACATTTAGAAAAGAAGTATCGGTTGCCGAAAAAACACATCTAAACACTACCGCAAATCACGTAAACATCTGGATCCAACAGCATATATACTGTATTATATTTGTACCTTAATTAATCCAATCCGATAGCTGTATGTGCATGCGTGCATGCAAGCATGCGGCCCTGATGGCTGGATCCTAAAAGTTCGCTGAGTCATTGGCCGCTAGCGGATGGTATTTTTCCATGTGAACCCGGTAGCAGAAGGAGGTAGCTACCAATGCTGGTACATAAACCTCTTCCTATATATATAATAAAAGCACATCCAAACCGCAAATCACGTAAACATGATTTGTTTTTTAACTAAATCAATCGGCAGTTGCATGTGCATATATAGCCAAACAAACTGAGCATGTCGCCGAATTCAGCGTGGTATATATATCCGTAGGTTTTCTTTTTTCCCATAAATACAAAATATCGTGAGTATTTTTTGCGGCCAAAAATACGGTGGGTATTTGAGGAGACCAGTACGTACATGCTCTTGCCGCGGGTTGAGGAACTGGATCCAATAGAAGCACGCCTGACCCGCGAGAAAAAAAAGGATCACGGAGGCTGCCTACGTACTACCGTCGGAAGAATGCGGGTGTAGATAAAACGCGTCCTATATATATACGGCAGCGCTATTCTACACCCTAGGTGTATATTCTACACCACTGCCTATTACTGAACAACTGACCAGGAATTACTGAACCGAATGTACTGGACTACTGAACGTTACTCTACTGTAATTTGTCAGTAATCACAATCAGTAGTAAATAGTAAAAATTTTATCCAGTAAAAAATGGTGTAGAATAACTGCTACGGGTGTAGATTAGCACATGTATGTATATATATATATATAAGTATAATCTGTAGCCAGCTATAGAATAAGGAATTCTGTGGCCAGACCACCTGACTCACCACCCACCGAACCAGGTTCCCGGGTGGCCGCGCCTAGTACTCCCCCGCTGGTTCCGTCCGTTGATTCACATTAGTTACGGGAGCCGGCGCTTTGATTAGTCCACGGTAATTTTGGAAATCGAATTCACGTCGAGCGCGGCCAGCATGCATGCATGTTGACCATTGAAGGGTTACGAAATTACATGAGCACGCTTTAGTGTCAAGTGCATGTGTAACATGTGTTACGATCGATAATACACTAGAACAGTTCCGGCCGCATATGTAGAGCTAGTGCACGTAAATATATATTCAGGCTGCTACATGATAGCTAGTGCAGCGGTCATGCAAGCAGTGGACGGATATGGGGTTACCAAAATTTGCAATCAAATATTTTCGAGAAATTTACCATATATAAAATAAGAATAATTACGATAATTCAAATGGCTCAACATGATAATTAGGATGGGGAGTTACCATAATCTGGTATCAAGGTCTGTTCCTAGGAACAAGTAACTATAATGAAGTGAACAAATTTACCGGAAAATAGTTTTCTATTTTTCTCTACTGCCGGTTACCATAATCCATCAGTAGGATGGCGAGTCACGCTATTTCAAAGAACAATTTGTTTTTATTTTTTTGACAAGAGAGATGTACGATGATAAGCAAGTTAATTTCCATGAAAGAATTTACAAGCATGGCGTCATCGAATTACCAGAAAGTATTTACCAGAATAGCGTCACCAATTCACCAAGTATTTATCAGAATAGCGTCATTAATTTACGACAAAAGAAATTTACCAAAATAGTGGCGTCAATTTACCACAAAGGTATTCACCATAATACCATCATCAATTTACCACAAAATCATTTTGAATTTCTTGCATTCAGAATAAGGGTGACAACTGATGTTTAGCACGGCACCCGGATTTATTACATACAGAACACCGATACATTTTTCCACTGAAATCAAACAAATGAAAGATACAACAAGAAGCTTCTTGATCATGTTTTGTGGGAGGTACAATCAGATTGGTGCCCTGGACAACCTAAAGTAAGGGCAAGGTGCCTAACCAATAATCAAGCTGGCCATGCCTTTCCCTATTCTCCGAAGCAGGCGCCTGCTGCTCAGGAACTATCTTATTGCCTGAAATCACCAAAACCGAAGCAAGCGTCTGCTACTCAGGAACTCTCTTATTGCCTGAAATCACCAAAAATAAGAATACTCTTGAATAGTGTGATCCTTTAACATGCCTAAAAAATCTCAAACCATACTGTATATTAGAAGCATATCTTGAAAATACGGACGCCTCATATTTCATATTTAGTAACCAACTAATCAAGCAATGGACATCAGATATATCCTAGTGTCTATGTAAACCTGGTGCAAGCCATGAACTCTGTGAACCTACAGCTACCTAAAGCCAAATGAAAGCATATTATTCTGTAGAGTAACATATCAAATACTAGCCCTTCACTGATTAACTATAAGACCAAATTTACTACTAAGCAGAGTTGGCTCAAAAGAAAGAAAAATGGTAAGCGCGAACCCTACCAAATACTGATTCATCCCATTGCCTAGATCAGCTGAAAATGAAAACTTAGAACTGTGCTATTCAGAACTAAAATTCAGACAAATCAACCACAATTATAGAACCTGATGGAATTGGCATACTTCAAAAGTAGTAGTAAATTATATGGTTCATTTACCACAGAACATTGTCAGTGAAGGTCTAGTAACTTACGAGAATTATGTACTCTGCAGCCTGCTAATTTCTTATAAGAGCCATCAATAATTCAAAAATATATCTGTTACCCAAAACCTATGCAATCTATAAGACAGGATAGCATGAAAGACAGTTCAAGCTTGCCAACATAAGAGCTATGTACTAAGAAATCAGATAATTTTGAATTAGTAAGTTGCTGATGCCGACTAATAGATGCAGTTACAACAGCTAGCTATGCAGCCTGGTAATTTACATAAGAGGGATAAATCACCAAAAATATATTTGGTAACTCAAGTAGTTAACCTGCAACCGATTGAGCTCACCACGCACCGGCCGTGGAGGATATTCACCACCAGGATCACCGCCCGCTCCGAGCAGGCGGCATCGGGGTGCCGATGGAGCCGGCTGCGAAAGGCGATCTATGGCGGCGGCGCGGTGCGGCGCATCGATAGTGAAAGAAGCTGCGGGAATCGGGGCCTCGGGGATCTCATCCGGCGATTCCAGGGCGGCGGCATCACCGGAGCTCGCATCCCGTTTCGTGCTCGACGAACGGGCAGAGCGCGGCGGCGTTTCTGCGTGAGGGAGGGGGGAGAAATTTGGGGGATTTTTTTTCCGCAATAATGAATCGGGGGAGGGGCGAGCGAAGCCGTGCTGGTGGGCTGGTCGACGGGTAGCATGGTTTGACCGGACCAGCGGAGGATTGGGTCCGGCCACAGAATTAGAAATTTTGTGGCCGGCTTTAGAGAAACACGTCTATATATATATAGATTCCCTATTTGACACCCAGGGTGTTAAATAACTTATTTGACGCGCTGGCCACTCCGCGGCCACGGCTCAACCAACCATCCTCCCGCAACCGAAAAATCAATAGTCTGACCGGAAACAATCGTTCGCAACAGTAAATTCCTCGGCTTCCGTCCCGCAACCGGAAATTACCAATAGTCTGACCGGAAAAAACCGCCCGCAACCGGAAATTCATCAGCATCCGTCCCCGCAACCGGAAATTAGTAATGTGTGACCGGAAATAAATCAATCTAACCGTAAATTAAGTGATTTGCCGTAGAATTTTGTTCTTTGGAAATTGATTCGCCATAAGGATAGGTGTTGTGGGCCCAGGTCATTAGCGGTTCTTCTCCCACGTTTTCCTCCGCCAGGCCCATCGTTTCCGTTCCGTTCGTTCCGACGCGGCGACGCTCGGGCGATTCCTTCCGCCGCCGCCGGCGTTGAGCACCTCCACCGCCATCGGCTTTCTTCCCCCAGCGATTCTTCTCCGTTTCGATTCGTCTCCAGTCTGCCATGACTTCCTCCATCAGGTTCTTCCTTTCCTTTCCAGTTCCTCCGTCTCATGGGCGATTCAATCCGCCGCCGCTGATTTCTCCGCTGCCCTCGACTTTCGACCTCCGGGCCATTATTCTCTGATTCGAATTCGTCTCCTGTCTGCCAGTTGAATCCCCTCCATCGGCACAAAGCTCCTCAGCTCGCCCCTCCACTGTAGATCCGGGAGACCTCGTTCTCGAATCTCGCCAGGCAGCACTCAGAGGCCAAGCTCACAAGCAGCCAGGTAAACTATCCAATAACTATTTTGGGTATGATGCTGTGTAGATTAATTAACTATGTGTGAATCGATTAGTTCCCGCATCCATTTGTGCAGTTCTCGTGGTGACGGTAGTGGTGCATTATATTTGTTGTTCTATTTAGGTATGACACCGACCAGGTGACCATGGTATATTATTTCATAGATCCATCATATTGTGGCGCTAATGAGCTAGTCTATTATTTCATTCACTGTGATTCATATTAAATTCATACTGTGCAATCCTATATTCTGCTAGGTTTTCTTGGGTCCTATAATGAATTTTTTTGTGATTCCTATGCCCAGATGAAGAGACACAACGAACTGCTGAGCGCACAACAACACTTATTTTAAGGAATAATCAGGACTGAAGGGTATTTCTACACGGTGTACAATAATGCAGTCGGCTCCATTGCCCTTGTTCCTCCTGAACAGATCATGGCTTGGGAGGTATGCATCTACAACAGGATTATCTTGAATTTGTTTGTTAGTCTACGACACAGTTTATAATACGGGGAACATATGCAGGAGATTCAACTACAAAATCTTTTATTTTGGTTGGAGGAAATATTCTTTGTAGATTTGTATCTGGTTAAAATCCTTTTTGTGATTTTGCTGCCATGCCTGAAATGTCCTGCTTCATCAGTTGCTCTGAAGTAATCGCCGTATTGTTGAGTATACACATCGACATCCTTCTGAATGTTCTGGATTTCTTTACAGTTTGGCAAGGTGGACGCTTAACTTTTATCAGATGTCTAGTTGGTGGTTGTTCTTGGTACAAATTCTTGGCAGGTATCTTTTCTTGCTACACTTCATGAATGTTTCCTGAAATTCCCTTCTCTGTAGTACTGATGGCAATTCATCATCTTTTGCTTTGGATATAATGGAATTCTATTCTCTTGTACTTAATCACTTGAATGTGTGGATATATAGTTGGGGATTTGTTTGGTTATAGTGAAATTTTCTTGGATATGCCAATATGCCATGGGTTATGCTAGTTTTTCATTTTTGCTACCATCTTTGATTCAGTCGTGGTGCTGTAACATTGGTAGAAAGGCATGGTACTTACTTTACTGATATTGTATAGCAATACAAATCATATTCTTATAGTACACATTACCCAAAAAAATGAAACTTCCTCAGTTCTACATATGTAGAAAATAGCAGCTGTAGGAAAAAAACATTGACATCATGGGGAGGATCAACACCTGGCTGTCCTGTTCATGTGTAAATTTTCTTATCTCAGATCTGTTGTGTCATTGGCCATCTGACCTTCTGGCTTTCATGTTCGTTTTTCCTATAATGAAATGATGGGTCCGTAGAAATATGTTTGGGAGCTAGAACAAGATTCGTAGACCCATCCACAGAAATTTTCATTCAGATCAGCGGCACTTCAGAACTGCATGCATTCCATATGATGCATATGTCTGCGACCAGTCTAATAGGTTGGATGTGTCACATAGTCTATGCTCCGGTATAGCTAGCATTTGATATAATGGTTTCTGTTCCATCAGTAAGTCCCTGCATACGAAGAGCTCGATCAAACTCTTTTTCTCTTTTTTTTTTGTTCTGGCTTGGCAGGGTGGGCACTTAAATTTTAGCAGATGTCTAGTTGATGGGCTATTTCTACTACAAAATTCTTGGCAAACATCTTTCCCTGATATACTTCATGATGATAAATATGAATGTTTCCTGCAATTCCTCTTCTGTGGTATAGAAGATGGCAGCATTGAATTCTATTCTCTGATCTGATCACAGCTTTGGATAATATAGTGATCTGTTTGGGTACTGCATCTCCTCACTGTATTATCCCCAAGTGGATTCCTGCAGGCTGGAGCCCTACTAACTCTGCGGGCAGGCACCAGCCGAGGCACCAAATGGCTGCAGACATGGTCCGCCCTCGTGGTGCTCATATCCTGTTGGCAGTGGACATACCGTTGCCGCAGCTTTGCAAACAAGACAGCGAGCGGGTATATATGGAGCAGCTGTGTCGTGGTGCCGGTGCTGAGCAACAAGTGCCAGAGCGAACTCCAGGTATGCCGAATTATGTGAAAATCTGGTATACTAAAAAACTTATTCGTCCTTGTTAACTCTGTAGGTACTGAACTTATGATTACTCATGGTGTGGCCGGCCGTCCATGAGCAGTGGTCACCATGGCAGCATTCGGTGCTCCATCTCACGCTGATGCTGCCAAAGTCAAGATTATTGGCGTACAATCCGAGAAAACAATTATTGATGCGGATGAAAGTTTGCTCCCAGAAATTTCGATGCAGTTCTCAGGGTGGCAACGGAGCCACAACAACGGCCAGGCACCACTCAGAGGCCAAGCTCACAAGCAGCCAGGTAAACTATCCAATAACCCTTTTGGGTACGATGCTGGGTAGATTAATTAACCATATGTGAATTGATTACTTCCTACATACATTCGTGCTGTTCTCGAGGTGGTTGTGGTGCATTCGTCGTTCTATTTAGTGATGACACCAGGCAGGTGGGCATGGTATATTCATTGTTAACAGTAATGCCTCAAGACTAATGCTCAATGTGGTGGCTGATGCAGGAACCACACAGGAAAGGCAATGTTATTGTTATTGGTTCTTATGATGCCATCAGTTTGTGATCAATTGGCATAGCCTGTTAGTTTTAAAATGGGAGCTTCAGGAAGGAATAGTGTGATTGGACTGCTGCAGCAGATTTTGCAGTGAATTTGACAGTTCTAAGCAAATAAATGATTCATCTGCAGTAATTTACGTTTATAAATTTTAGATTCGTCGTTGTCTGTGTACCTGCATGATGGGTGTATCCTGATCATTTTATAGAAGCTTAATGGTTTCGTGGTCAATATAACAAAAATCTCATTCGTCTGCATTGATCTTAATCACACAGAAATGTTAGCTGGTATGCACTCTATTCATGTCCATCTTTTTTTCAGAGATATAGCTATTTCATACCATTAACTAACAGTAGTTGTTCAGTGAACATTTTAAAATTTTGGTTTGAAAAACTAGTCATTTATGCATCCAAAATTGATATCTTTGATAGTTTGAAGTACGAGTTCTGAAACTTTTGTGTTCAGATCTAAAATTTATTGATTCAGTGTTGCCGACCAATTTTCTAGGTATAATTGTCACCAAAGGTGCTTCCGGCCAGCATGGATTGCTGCAGCGTTGTGGTGTTCCTGCCAAATCAGGCCAGCAGTGCAAACATGAAAGTGTTCATGTGGAACCGGAGAAAACCATGTCACCATATCGAGTGTGACCATAGACTGAAGAGGAAGAATGCCAGGATCGAACTTCGATTTCTTTTCTAAACTGTACATCAATGTAAATATCTTCGAGCGTGTTGTTGTATCCACGAAATTTGTGAATCTCTTAGTTTACCAGTTTCGAATGCAGTTTTTCCTATATAAACAAAATGAAAATATCATGTCCGTGAATAAATTTCTGGTTACAAAGACGTTCTTTTCTGGTTTCAATAATCACTCGCTAACAGCTACGTACTGGTATCTATTTAAAATATACGATTTTCTGGTCACAAAAGTGATTACGTCACATCAACAGTTTCTGGTCACAGACCACCTTTTCCTCTATTTCTGGTTTGGGACGTTGAGCGAGGTTGACATTTTCCGGTTGCGGAACATTTCCTGGTCACATTTTCCGGGCAGGACCGAGGGAGATCAGCTTTTTCCGGTTGCAGAATGTCACCCAGTACATTTTTCCGGTCAGGACCCGTATTATTCCGGTTGTGGGATTCTAAATTGGCTCTACCGGTTGGTCACGAGAGGATTTTCCGGTTAAAATAGGAAATTTCCGGTCAGGGATGAGCCTTTTCCGGTTGCGGTCTGAAACTCCACGGGGACTCAGGTGTACTGGCGCGCTAAATAACTATTTGACGCGCAGGGAGTTAAATAGCGCTTCCCTATATATATATATATATATAT
>OAMR01000460.1:673877-722523 GCA_900205405.1 Echinochloa crus-galli | reverse complement strand
CTAAATAAGTGAATTGTAGTTTAGGTGGGTCTTTTTTGGTGAAAAAAGTTGAGCGGGGAAACAGCTAAAAGAGCCTGGAACATGCAAAAATTTTGATGCTTTCTAGTTTTTCCCTCCCACCAAAGCCCGACAGGTGGGTCCTCTGTGAGAGGGTATGGGTGGGATTTTTGGTAGAAAGTGTTTTCAATTCTCTATGATCCTTTTAGTATAGATTTGGACAGGCCCTTCGACACGGCATTAGTAGAGTAGTTTGGAATTCTCTCCAATAGAGTTTCATTTTGGCCTATTATTTTTATCGCCAATTGTAACAAAGTTATATCTATACTAGCAGACGCGGCACGTGCGCATGCACGTGTGTATATAGAGCTTTAGCTATTCTCAAATTTAGAGGCACATTATTTTTCGAGTTAGTTGGTCTTTATTTATATGAAGAAAAAACTATTCAATCTTTTGTCTATTAGCAATACGGGATAATTGTGTGCACGTGGGGAGTTATGGGCCCACCTGGCCGGAGGTGGGTACGCGCGGGACGTTGGGTGAAAAAAGTTTTGCGGAGAATGAACTAAAAACGCCTGAAACATCAAGTTTTTCCCACATTTCCCACGTCTCCCACCCCAAAAAAATCTGATAGGTGGGGCCTCTGCGAGAGGGTGGGGGTGGATTTTTTGGTAGAAAACGTTTTCAATTCTGTAGGATCCTTATAGTATATATATATATATACATATATATATACATATATATATACATATATATATGTATGTATATATATGTATATATATGTATGTATATATATGTATGTATATATATGTATGTATATATATACACACAGACACATATATACATATACATATATACATACATATATACGTATACATATACATATACATACATATACATATACATACATATACATATACACATATATATACATATACATACACACATATATATATATATATATACAGACATGTATATATATGTGTGTGTGTGTGTGTGACACACACGTACAGGATGCTTCCATCGAGACGGGGAGGCTTATCAATAAAAGAAGAAAGATGCATATGTGCGCAGAGTACGTTTTTCATTTGATCGAATTACACATCTATCCCCAAGCCAAACTTCATCAATTGCCTTCCAAAGTAAGACGCCGGCGGGGCATTGTTCTGGCCGGCGTCGTATTGTACATAATTTGGATACCCGCTCTAAGCCCATTATTATTGATCAATACAATGTAATATACTTTATCGGCGGATCATATTCGTCATCAGAATCTTCGTCTTCATCTTCTGTGGCTTCCTCAGAAGTAATGGCCGTGTCTTCATCCGAATGGCACACGGGGGGCCATGATGGGTACGGATACGGACACGGGGGATACGGATATGATGGGTACGGATACGGACACGGGTACGGGAACGAGTGCGAAGGCACAGGTTTTGCCTTCTCATCCCGCTTTATGTAGATGGGCCTGTCTTCTCCCATGCGAAATGGGCCAGCATGTTGGATTACCATCCACAGCACGGTGGTGAGGTCGCC
Organism: Echinochloa crus-galli; assembly: GCA_900205405.1. Taxonomy (NCBI): domain Eukaryota; kingdom Viridiplantae; phylum Streptophyta; class Magnoliopsida; order Poales; family Poaceae; genus Echinochloa; species Echinochloa crus-galli. The sequence goes on along the minus strand of OAMR01000460.1, from coordinate 720,990 downwards.
GCCGGCGGTGAGCTGCTTGGCATGGGACTCCCTGCTGCATCTGACGCTCGCGTACACCAACTTATCCACCCACACATTGAAGATGAACTCCAACAGCTCTGCCACAGGGGGCGGACGCCTGTTGAAAGGACCTAAGATGGACTAGAGGGGGGGGGGGGGAATAGTCTCTCCCTAGGATTCGAAAACCCTAGAGCTTATACTTACTTCAAGGGGTAATACAAACTTCTTGGGGCTTTCACAACGAGGTTGGAGCTCCCAAGCGACGCCTAGCCGTCTAGAAGCAAAGCTCCAAGAGTAATGAACCCGAAATCCAAGGCTTGACGAAGAACGAAGTGCTCAAAGGATGGGAAATCAACTTGCTAGCACTCAATCTTGCTCTCTCTTCAATCTCACTTCAATCCCCTCACCAAATCTCACTTGGGAAGTCAAGAGGGGAGCAAAGTGGAGCTTTGAATGCTAGAGAGGGGTTTTGTTCTGAGTTAGGTCGAGAGAGAGTGAATGAGAGGGGGTGAGGGGGTATAAATACCCCTTCACCACAAACTAGCCGTTGTGCTGTCAAAGTGCGGAGTTTCCGCACAAATGTCCGGAGTTTCCGGACATGCGGTAACTCCGGAGAAAGTTCCGGTAACTCCGCACATCTGCTGGTTTTGGGTTTCGAAAGCATGTGTTGGTGGTTTTCTCTCATCTATCCTATGACATATGAGCACTTCATCTTCAACCAAGCCAACAAACTTCGAATCCCCCTTAATAGTACGGCTTTTCCTATTGACTCAAGAATAAAGACATCAAAATGAATCAAAACACTTGAGTCCTCGCGTTGTCCCTTAATTCCTCTTTTGGTGCTTCGCTCCTTATTTACGTTGTATCACCGTCTACACACAATTCTTCATAGCACATTAGTCTTCCAAGTGACTTGTCATAAATCAACCAAAACTAAGGAGGTCAAATGTACTTTCACCTGTATTTCTTCGGTACCTTTTTCTTTCCCTTTTCATATTTCTTCCTCCTCTCTCTGTCGGCTGGCGTTTCGCCTGCTAGCTCCAGTGAACGATAGAGCTCCACTGCATCCGCGAGAAGCTGCGTGCCTTCATCATTTTTAAGTTTGTCCCATGCATCTTCACTGACCTTGCGCTTGCCCTTTCTTTTGCGTTTCAGGATCATGGCTAGCTTCTCTTTGTCATCTCTTGCTGCCTCCTTGTCTTTCTCCCGAAGTAGGACCTGATCTGCAGACTTATTACCATATTTTTTCCATAATCTACCCAAGGCTTTGCGGGTTGCGTCCAACTGGCTGTGGAGGGCAAGGCCAGGCAGCATTTCTCGACGAACAGCGACGTGGAACATCATGTACTCCGACATCACCGTGATCGCGTCCGCGTGGGCCTGTGGCGACCCTGATGGTATTCCTGCTTCGTGCCGGATGCACGGGAGGACAATGCAGGTGGCGATGTGCCAACAGAGCACGTCTTCTTCGAATTCCTTGCCGAACTTGGGCGCCTCCTCGTTCTTGTCATCAATATCATCATCATCGAGTCCTTGAAATAGCTTGCTGTGCCTCAGTGTGAAGGCCTTTTGACCCCACTTTGTCCTGATGTCCACCATGATGTAGTGCTTGTCAGAGTACTCCTCCTTATTCTTATCCGGCGGCGTTGACTTACTCTTATTACTACTGTCCTTGTGTTCAATAGCCTCCATCAATATCTTCTTCACCCGCTTGAACAGCAGTTTCTTGGTGCATTGGGGAAGCTTATACAGATACGGAATCTCCTTGATTTTGTCTCCAGCCATGCACACGAGCCACCCTGGACATTGTTGTCCAGTAGTGCACTCGCCCAGCAAGTTGTACTGGCCGATGGTGCCCGACCACCGCCTGTAGCTCACCGGATCGACGCCCAACAATAGCCGCAACGGGTCCAAACGGACGACGATGCGGTGGATGTCGCACCATCTTATCTTTCCAGTATGCAGGGCATGGTGGCCAAGCCAAGGCGCCGGCGGTGTTTGCTCTCCCTGCAAGTAGCCGTACGTCCATGTGGACCCAAGGGCTCTTAGCAGCCATACCACATCCTGGAACAAGGCAATGCCCAGCAAGGCGTAGGTGATCCTGACAAAAGATCTGCTGCTGGTCGTCGTCCACTACAGCACAGCTGGCTTTACACGGCAGTCCAAAACGCCTAGGATTGTCTAAACAACGCCGTCAAATGTCTTCCGAGGCGCTTTGTAAAACGCTAAAAGAAGTGCCATAGGGAAATGTCTTTCTCGGCATCTTTTATAAACGCCTCCATAAACATATTAGAAGGCGCTTCTCAGATGTCGGTGAGGATTAGTTCAGGCATTGTTTAAAACGCCTTAAAAGGTAATGACAAGGCAATCCAAAAACGCCTGCATACATCATTTGAGGCTTTTGAAATAACCATATAGAAGACACTGCAACCTCTAATATTTACACCACAAATGAATCAATTGACAATTAGCAGACAACTGCAAAATTATTCATAATACATCTAGAACAATTGGACTGATCCTCACAATGCAAATCCACATTCAATATCAACAATCAAACACATAAATTGCACGGCAACAATCAAAACCTACCCTGCAAAGCAACATGGGCTTTAGTTATTTCTGTTGAAAAGCTATTTTAAGACATGGCCTGGGTTGACTTCTATACTTTTTTAGAAGCCTACTGACAAGTTAAGAATCAAAATACATATCAGGAATACCTTTGATTTGTTTGAACAAGTTAATTTCGGAGAACACTTGCTCCTGCAGTCCCTGCTCCTCTTTTAAGCCTGATGCTGCAAGAGTAATGGTCCAACAAAGAACTCAGCTTGCAATGTTAAGTAAAATATTTGGGATTTGTGCTAAATGCAAAAATCATCAGGGCAGTTTGCAAAAACACTACATAACAAACACAGCACAGTAGGGTAAAGTGCATGACACATTCCAATAAGCATGTATTGCTTCAGGTAAGCCATGTAAGGAATTTTTCTCACCAAAAGAGTCGACAATAGATCTCTCTTGCTGTCTGGGTTTTACAGTGTATATATGTCCACCAAATTACAACCTGAACAGAACATGCTCTTCTAAGACGTCAGGAAACAGGTAGATTCCTTGGTGTCAAACATGTTGTTAATAGCTACTTGTTTTTCTGTGTTTGGTTTAGCTGGAGCGCAATCCGTTCACGCCGTGACCTGATACCAGGGTATAGAGGATCGTTACCGCCCACCTACTGCCATGAATGGAAAACGCTATGGCAGCCACCGTCTGACTGCCCAGCAGCGATCAAACACACAATCATCGCTTTCCTTCAAAGCGTAACCCCTGCATTCTGGTCCCTACCATTTGCAAAACTGAACCAAACACCACATGATCTCAGCTGGACTATTTCACAAACACCTTGTGTGCAGGACAAACGGGAGCAAAGTATATCGACTACACGCCATGGTTCCAACAAACTAAGGTCTAAGCCATCACTTAACAGTCAAAGCAAACATAGAATGGCACGCTCGCCACAAATCCAATCACATATGAGTTATTAGGGTCTGCTGAAAACGAGAACACATGTAGGTCTGGTGTTTCATATTGTATGACAGGTGGATTTGGATACGATTCAGGGTGGTTAGGGAGGAGTATGATGATGAGCTTGTGCTGGTCAATGAGAGGAGGCATGATCAACAGCGAAAGCAGAAGGATGGAGGTCAGAGGGGATTACCTTGCTGTTACCGCTCGCCGACATGGCCAGCCCCCGCAGTGCACACCACAAGTCCACATCGGGGCCATCCCGCCAGCTCGGTTCGTCTCTTTGTGCTCAAACATCGGGAGATGCAGGTATCAAATCTGGTGTTTGCCCTCGCACGCTCCCCTGATCATTAGCGGTGGGAATGAGGAGATCGACGGCGTCGGGAAAGAGAAATCATGGCAGCAGGTATGGCGAGATTGAGGACCTGAGGATGACGATTGCACAGCGGAGGCTTCGCGGAGTATCCCGGCGGCGGATTAGTGGAAGATCCTGTCGGCGGCGGCTTGGCGGAGGATCTGGCGGCGGAGCTCCCAAACCCTACCGCCGATTTGAAATCTCGCTTGTTCTCTGGTTTTTCCCCTCCGCATGGTTCGTTGACTTCACGGGACAGAAATAGAAGAGAAAGCGACGGAGGATAACTTATGGAAGAATATCAAATGATGGAGGGTGTTTTGTGTATATGTAACATATATTTTGAGGCGTTTTCTCCCTAACGCCTTCCTACCTTAACAGGCGATTTTGTAAAAACGCCTGAAAACAACTAACAGCGACGGCATTCTGCAATTTCACCTTCTAAAGAAGCAGATTTTAAGGCGTTTTCCCTAAAACGCCTGTGGCTGTACCTTAAATGCTGGCGTTTATGCAAAAACGCCTTCAAATAAAACTTATCAAGGCGTTTTGCAAAATCGCCATTATCAGAACGCCTCCAAATGGGTTCTGTGCTGTAGTGGTCATCGTCCCGCCTCCGCTGCCGCCGTGGCGGTGGGGCCAGAAGAGCAACAAGGCGGCGGTGGTGGCGAGCGGCGACAGGAAACGGATGATGTAGCCCAGACAGGTGTGCACCACGGTGGCCTTGGTGTAGAGGACCTCGTACATGAGGGAGAGCTCCATCTCCGCCACCTGGCACATGGTATTCCACTCCAGCGAGCATATGATCTCGTTGCTGGCGAGCTGCTTTTTCGATTTCGGTTTCACGGAGGAATCGACCATGGCGCGGCGCCAGATAGGGAACAGATCCTGAGCTAGGAGCAGCGCCTCTCCGTCGCCAAGCTGCTTCTTCCGCATCCTCATTATTCTGCATCTCAGCCCACCCATCTTTTCTTTCTCCCATGCTGTTTCTTCGCACGAGGTCTTCTCCTTCCAGCTTGACGACCATGACGATGATGACGACGACGATGACGATGATGAGACACCTTCCTGCTGCATGGTGTCCAAGCTGGTTTTCCACAGCGCGTACACCCTCTCAAGGTATCTGGCAACGCCGGAGACGCACACGATGACCGATGCCGCGAACAGAAGCCGGCTGTTGTGTCCGTGATATATATAATTGTAGATGGTATAATAACCACCCCAAAATTCAAACCCATATCAAACGCTGTGCGCGGGGAGAGCTTGCTATCCTCGAGAGAGTAAGCGGTCAGGTTGTCCGGGCCGCCGAGGTAGAGCAGCAGGAAAGGGGCCCAGAACGCCACCAGCTGCTGCTCGCAGGGGCGGAGCTACAGGGTATGCCAGGTGGGCCGCGGCATACCCTGTAGTTTTCAGCCCAATGAAGTTATACAGGCCCATACGACGAAAAAAACAAACAGACAAGCGTACGCGTCCCCTCCACTGCCCAACTGCTCCGGCCGTATAGCGTCTGCACTTCAATTTCTGCTGCTTAGTCGAGACGAGAGCCCATGAGCCCAGATGCCCAACAGCAGCGAGCAGCACGCACTGCCAGCGGCGAGCCATCCAGCAGCCACGCCGGCTGGTTCACATTCCTCGCCCATCGCATTTTCACATTCACAACATAGTTATGCACACGCAGTATACACTTTATTTGTCCTTGTGTTCTTCCATTCATATTCTTACCATTCGTAAATTGTTCCAAATTATATATAAAAAATTGTTGTGCATATCTTTTACTAAAATTCTAGCTACGCCACTAGCTGCTCGTCTTCGGTGGCGTCGGAGCTGCAGAGGGAGAGGCTGCCGATGGCGCTCTTCGTGGATATATCGGCGATCTGGTACGCGAACCAGACGACGAACACCAGGACCAGATGGCATATCGACGCCCACCGGCGCCGCCGCAAGAGGCAGGACGCCGATCGCCGCCGTGTGCCGGACAAGAGGCAGGACGCCGATCGCCGCCGTGTGCCGGACAAGAGGCAGGACGCCGAGCGCCGCCGTGTGCCGGACAAGAGGCAGCACGCCGAGTGCCGCCGTGTGCCGGACAAGAGGCCCAGGACGAGGTTTGCAACTAGGCTGGAGACGACGGAGACCCGGAGCCCCCATTTGCTCCACCCCCACCGCTGCGCCACCAAGCTCACCATCATGGTGGGGATCACCACGGACCAGATCATGGTCGATCCACGATCGAGCTGCAACCCATCGAATCAAATTAATTACGGTATGCATGAGAGATCGACTACTTGCATTGACGACTAGCTTTCTCCTGATAATCTATCAGTGAAATTAATAAATAGGATATATATATATATTATATAGGAAAAGTTTTATTTTCACCATCAAACTATCGCAGTAATATGATTTTCAATCTTGAACTATGAAACCGGACGCCAAGGGCCACTCAACTATCAAAACAAGACAATTTTGCTCCTTTGGGTGATTTCAAAGGTGGTTTTCTGCTTTACAGGCATTTTAAGAAAAGTGGTTTAGCCTAAAAATTCATAACTAATTCATTTCACCATAAAAATATGAAACTGATACACAGATTCTTTTTCTAAAAATGGTGCTCTTTTTTGAGCTATTTACATCTTATTTTTCCTATTCCTAGTGTTTTTACAAAAAGTAATAAAGCACTAGGAACATAAACAAATAATACAACTTAAAGTAGTGCACCAATAGAGGGGCTATATTTTTAGAAAAACAATGTTTCTGGTTTCACAATTTTATGATTTGAGATGAATTAGTTATGAATTTTTTAAAATCAAACTATTTTTCTTTAAATTTCCATAAAACAGAGAACCACTTTGAAACCACTGAAGAACTAAATTTGTCCGGTTTTGACAGTTGAATGGTCCTTAGTCTCCGGTTTTGTAATTAAGGGCTGAAATCAGACTTTTGTGATTATTGAAGGGTGTAAACTGGACTTTTTCTATACTAGCAAATATGCCCGTGCGTTGCTACAGGTCAAAATAATATAAACATATATTTTCAATTATTTTTGCTATTGCAAACATATATACTTTAGGTAGCCGCGTGTTTTTTTCCTAAAAAGAACCCATATTCATTAGAAGATAAATAACCATAACGTGAAACACACTGTCTTCTTCATTAGCACAAACCTCCAACAAGCCATAGCTTTTCCCTTTTTTTACTCTTCTGCAATGATGGCACCGGGGGTGCCATGCTCCTGGAGATCATGTCCGAATCGTCGACTTTCTCGACCGGATCGAACATATTTTGACCTTTAATTTTGGCAGATCGACTTTACCTATAATTTGGACCTTCAATTCGATTTAGGTGTTCATGGATGTTTTCACCTTTAATTTCATCCAGATATTGTTTCTTTTCTTTCCTAATCTTTTATATTCGATTCTATCCAACCTTGTTCGGGTCGAGGTGGTCTTCTTTATTATTCCAATTGAGTTTTGTTTCGGATTCCACGTACTTGTGATTGTGTTTGGACGTTGAGTAGTATTGGGCATGATTTTGTTGATTCGATGCCAACCTGGGGCATCAAACCAGTCCTTGAGATGGGCGGACAAGGCACGGTCAACGGCAGGCGTCTGGCTGCTGCGAAGGAGTCGGTCAACTACTACCAAATTTTTTTTGGCAGTGAAGGATTCTTTCTTTGCTTTATAATTAGGTATAGATATCATACAAAACTTAGTTTTAAGTTTTAGCTCCCCACTAAGAATTTCTCTCATCCCTCGTGAAGCCACATCATCATCTCCCACTAAGATGCACTAGAAACCCACTAAGATATATTAATTAATATTTCTCTCATGTGCACATCATCTTGAATTCTCAAATGTGCACATCACTTACATAGTTAGTTGACATTGTAATACAAATACAAGTATAATTTATTGTTTATCGAAAAAATTTCAAATCCCGCAGCAACGTGCGGGGAATCATCCAGTATTAATAAAAGAGATCAATAAGTATTGGGGTCTGATTGGGCTATACGGGAATTGTTTCCCAAACATTATGGTTACCAGTTTAATTACGCCTCCAATACTTTACGTCTTTTAAACAAGATCCCATCACAAGCGTTTGAAAATTCAGACGGGTGAGTGCTAGGTGCTCAACTAGAGCACGAACGAGGTACGATAAAGAAAACTAGAGTAGGTACAATAAAAAACCTTTGGTGTGAGGATAAAAAAATAAAGGCATATGCTTGAGCGGTACTCTTGATTTCGATAATCGATAGTGTAAAATACATATGTGGTCCTCAAATTTATCTCGGGTATCATCTAGATCATCGGACTCTCAAATTACACATTAGCATTCCTTAACTTGCTAAGCTCCAAAATTCTAAACATATCCCTATATTATTAATGTTTGCCATCTCTTAATCTATAATTGTACTATGGTACAATCAAACAAAAATCTCTAAGTATTGTGATGGAAATAATTAATTTGGTGAGGGAAATAGTATAAAAAATCATGCTCAATTAGCTGCCATGTCATCATGTATATGGGTATTTTTAGAACTTTGAATATAGTAAATGACAGTTTAGTATGTTTAGGGACTCAAATATATATTTTGAGAGTTTGGGAACTAAATGACACTAGGATATAATTTTGAGGACAGTTGATGTATTTTACTCAAACCGATATGCAGTAGCGTGTATGAGCAGAAAAAATTAATATTACTGCCTCTCTCACTTGCTTTTTTCTGATTCGTTACCCATGTAAAACAGTGAAAGGAGCAGCAGTGAGCTGGTCTATGCCCACGACGTTCATCTTCTGCTCTAGCGAGTTGTTTTTCTCTTGTTCTCTACCTTTTATGTCAGGTTTGAACCTAGTTAGCGCTATTTCGACCATTATTGAAGACTATTATGTACGAGCCAAAAATTAAAAAAACTATATAGATGCGGCCTGAGCACAAAGCTAGAATGCCATGTGTGGGAGCTTGCATTGATTGCAAACAATACCTTATCAGCTTGATCAGTACAGAAGGTAAAGTAGCCTCATCACAAATAATGATATTTGTGAGCGTCAAATTTAAAGTATGCTCATCACAAATAACTAATAATCAAAACTCAATGCTTATGGAATCCATTTGAAGTATGATAATGTCAAATAAGAACATATGTGAGAACAAAAAACTTAGTGTCTGTGTGGAGTCTAACATATTGGACATTTCGGTCACAAATAATGACTTCCGTAATTTGCTCGTGTCACTAGGGCTTGTTAGTTTCCAAATTTCACCCACAAATTCCACTATGTAAAAATAAGATTCTCATTATATCAAAATGTCGGCACATGCATGGAGTACTAAATATAGATGAAATCAAAAACTAATTGTACAGTTTTGTTATACTTTACGAAACGAACATTTTAAGCGTAATTAATCAATATTTAGATAATATTTTATAAATATAAACGAAATATTACGGTAGCGTAACGACTATAAACTCCCAACTTTAATGTACCAAAGTTGGGAACTAAACGAGGGCCAGCTTGTTTACACAAACTCCAACGTAGTAGCAGCAGCGCGCAGATCGAAGCTGAATTAGGCGTCATTGTTCACGCATGCATACATGTCTTTTCAGTCCGGCTGATCAACGAAACATACTCCCTCCGTCCTATAAAGACTGTCCATTTGGGTTTGTCCTAAGTCAAACCATCTTATGTTTGACTAAATTTGTATAAAATTATATCAATATATTTGTAACACTACAAATATTGATAACTTTTGTTGTAAACACTTGGTCAAACATAAGATGGTTTGACTTAGGACAAACCTAAACGAACAGTCTTTTTGGGACAGAGCGAGTATGTGCTTGCATGCATGGAGATTTGACTTAATTGATGCATGGAAACAAGTGACTAGACAGAATGAGAGGTTGAGAGTCCTATATGACGTACCTCCTGTTGCTCTGTGCCAGTCGATGGTGATGGAGTATCTACCTGACTACCTTCGTTTAGTACAATGTCGTAGGCTCCTTGGCACACACTATATATAGATCGAATAGCACAAGACAGCTAGTAGCAGGGATCTGAGCCAAGCCAAGCCACCGAGAGCATCAGCCAACTACTACAAGCACACCGCACTAAACGACGACAGCTAGCCGTGGGCTTTGTATACCCACACTCTGCATTTGATACTAACAGCTCCATACTGACCCGGCCTGTCACGGTCCCCTCATAGTTCAAACATGAATAGTTTCGCAAAGATTATTGTTACCACCACCCGTTTCAAAATTAAAGGTGACGGTCCCCTCCTCGATCATAGGATAGATCAAACATGAATTGTTTCGCAAAGATTATGGTTACCACCACCCATATCAAAATTAAAGGTGCCTATTGGAAACCATGTCATACCCAAATATAAGACCGGCCCCGATTCAAGACACTATGGCTGGAAAATAAGGGGTGGGGATTTGGGAGTTTGGGGTCACTTCGCCATAAATGCGTCACTGTAGCATTTCGTCTGTATTTGTGAAAAATTGTCTAAAATTGATTAATTAGGCCTAAAATGTTCGTCTCACAGAGTATGATTTCATCAACATTTAATACTCCATGTATGTGCCGACATTTTGATGTGATGGGAATCTTCTTTTTGCATAGTAAACTTTATGGGTGAAATTTGGGATCTAAACAAGGGCTATATATAGTTTCTATAGTTTTCACATCATCAGAAACTAGCAGTAGACACTACTCTTCCAGCACAAACACTACACTTTCATACTTAAATTTAATGTTACTTATCTCATATCTTATCTTATGTGTTGTGTAGAAAAATCATGTCTCGTACAAGATCTGTTGATCGATTTCCTTCTCTTTCTTTTATTTAATCACTTGCGACATTATATTTTATTCTATGTGACAGCTCATTTAATTCTATGGACACCTAATTATTAGGTTGGGATCACTTTCCTAAACCCAATTTTCAGTATAACTAATTAAGGACCAATGACGCATGCTGACAGAGGACAACAACCCTAGCATGATATCCTGTAACTTTTGGATAGGAAAATATTCAACGATTTCCAACAATTAACTATCATTCCATCCATATCAATTACGTAGGTAAATATTGTTTAATTGGATGCACTACCGCTGATAATTTTCTGCAAGTGGATGGTGGCTTTACTACTGTTTATGACAATCACAGCAAATTATGGATTAACTTAGTTACCAAAAAAAACTCGATCATTGCCGTGTTTCTTTGGCAATAGGCAATTTTTTGCCAAAAGAAATCTTGCATGTATAAAGTATTAAATAAAGTTTATTTGCAAAACTTTTTTAGGGATGAACGTAACTTTGCGCGACGAATCTAATGAGCCTAATTAATTTATGTTTTACTACAGTAATACTACAATAACCATTCTCTAATCGTACGGTTAAAGACCTCATTAGATAGGTCTCGCGAAATAGTCTAATATTGTTAAGGTAGTTTTGTAAACTGACTTTATTTAATACCCTTAATTATTGGTAAAGCACTGGCAAAATTTTTCCCTTCCAAAAACACGGCCACACGGGATGCAAAAGTCCGGTAAGGGATCTCTCGACTACCGCACACTGATGTTTGTGCGGGTAGTGGGATGAGAGGGATGTCTGATACAGTGGCTGAGTTCGTGAGTCTAACTAGGTATCGACCCGGATGCCGGATGCGCGTTCAATGGCTCCTTTTGAGCCGGCTCAGAGTCCGTAACATACCCCCCGAGTGAGAATCATGTTGTAGCCAGACTCGACTTGTTGAGTCCGTGTCGAAGTCGAGAAGTGGCTCTTGTCACGGTTTTCGGTGAGATCGTAGAATACTAGAATAGTTCGGGAGGAGACGCTGTCGTCAAGACTGAGTTAGGCTTGCCGGTAAAATATCCAGTGAACATTCCATCCCCAGAGCAACAAACGTTGACACACCGGAAACATACGTTGCGCCCTCCTTGATGCTGCGGGTGTTGAAGATGGTTGATCCCATAGCATGTGTTGGAGAAGTTACGGCGAGTCGTTTCACGGTAGATGCTGATGTCGATGTTTGTGCAACAAGTACCTACCTAGGATAACCTCATAGCAGAGTTAGGCCGTGTTTTTTATGGGTGAATTTGGGAGTATGATGTCACATCGTAATCATTGCGTCACTGTAGCATTTCGTTTGTATGTGTGAAAAAATATCCAAAAATTTATTAATTAGGCTCAAAATGTTCGTCTCGCAGAGTACAACAAAAGTGTGTAATTAGTTTTTGATTTTATCTACATTTAGTACTCCATGCATGTTATAACATTTTGATGTGATGAGAATCTTCTTTTTGCATAGTAAATTTGGAAGTAGAAATTCTGGATCTAAACAGGGCCTTAGTCAGGCTCATCGAGTTCGTGAAAATGATGTGCCGCTAAGTACATCATGTGTATGATGTATTGCCTTGCGTAAGTTGTGAAATAAATCTAGCTAGAGGGATCCCTGATCCACTTTATATATATATGGGGAGTAGAGCTATAAATCGTGATCTTAGCTATAATATGAAGAATTACAGTATCATAGTGTTGGCTGTGTGATAATAAATACACACTCTGGTGATAACACATACAAACAGTACTCTGGCTCGTGCTCCCATGCAAAACAATAGAAACCAGAGTGTGTATTTATTATCACACAGATAACTAAATAGACAAAATAGACAGCCCATTGTCTGTATGTGTTAAATAGACAATAACTATCTAAACTATTGTATCTGCCCTTAGGGTATGTACAATGGAGAGACAACCGTTGTCTATTTGCGTCCATGTCAGCGAATTCATCCAATGCGGCAGTGCTTAAATGAGGACAAAGAGAGCTGTTGTCGCCTCGTTTGTCGACGGTACGAGCGCGGTCGCCGACTCACGGCGCGTGCGCGTTGTAGCACCCGTTGTGGCTCATCAACGGTGGCGGGGATTCGATGCGCGGAGCACGTGCGGGCGGAGTTCCACTTTGGCGGCAAAACTTCGCGCCTTTCTCTAAAACTGAAATAATTACGAAGTGACGTCTTACTTCCAAATTCAACCTCCCAATTCTAACATCTAAACACCACCTAACATATTTGAAATTTCAGTCACAAATGACTTCCGTACGTAATTTGTACATCAGTTCATAAATGTATGTGCGAGGCTAACTATCAGGACCGGATGCTGGATTTGGTCATATCAGGGCAGTCCCAACCCAAGACACTAGTAGTGATGTCCATAGCCTCCACATCATCAAGAAACTAGTACAAGGCACTACTTTCCCAAAGCAGACACTGATGCTCTATGACTAAATTAAATGCTGCTCCTCTCTCATCTTATCTTGGATAGCGTGTAGAAACCATGTCTCATGCAAGACCCGGTTTCCTCCTCTTTCTTCATTAACTCACTTGCCACAACATCTTTTATCCTACATGGCACCTTATTTAATGCTATGGACATCATCCTAGTCATTGGGTTGGGATTGCCCTCACTGGCTCGATCGTTTATGCACAAACTCCAACGTAGTAGCAGCAGCAGAAACAGATGATCAATGCATAAGGTCTTGTTTACATCCTAAATTCCACTCCCAAATTTACTATGAAAAAGAAGATTATTTCCCGTCACATCAAAATATCATAACATGCATGAAGTATTAAATGTAGATGAAATTAAAAACTAATTACACAGTTTTATTGTGCTCTGCGAGACGAACATTTTAAGCCTAATTAATCAATTTTTGGACAATTTTTCACAAATACAAACGAAATGCTACAGTGGCGCAATGATTACAAAATGACATCATACTCCCAAATTCACCCTCCCAATTTTAACATCTAAACAAGGCCTAAGAATAAGATTGACATTCTAATGGAGACAGGCTGATCAATAATGAACGAAACAGATGTGCTTGCATGCATGGAAATTTGACTTAATTGATGCATGGAAACAAGTGACTAGACAGAATGAGGTTGAGAGTCTTATATATGACGTACCTCCTGTTGCTCTCTGCCAGTCGATGGTGATGGAGGATCTACCTTCTTCGTTTAGTACAATGTCGTCGACTTGACAGATTTGCTCACTCCCTTGGCACACTATATACTCCCTCCGTCCCTAATATAAGCATTTGAAGCATTCAAATCCAAAAAATAGCAGTACTATTAAAAGACATCTATACCCCTCATTTTATATTACCCACCAACTCTCCACTAACCCTACCAAACCATTTAGTTTTATCCTATCCCTACAAATGCTTATATTATGACACAAAATTTAAACCCTACAAATGCTAACATTTTGGGACGGAGGGAGTATATAGATCGAATAGCACAAGACACAGCTAGTAGCAGGAATGGGATCTGAGCCAAGCCAAGCCAGAGCATCAGCCAACTACTACACTAAAGCACACCGGCTAGTATAGGAAACAGGCACCGCGCTAAATGACAACAGCCGTGGGCTTGTATATATATACCCACTCTAGCATATTTGATACCTTGTCCTGTTTGGTTGGCTGGTGGCTGGTGGCTGGTGCTGGTTTTTGCTGAGAGAAAAATACTGCTGGCTGGTTGGTGGCTGATGGCTGGTGCTGGTTTTTGCTGAGAGAAAAACACCGTTGGCTGGTGGCTGATAATCCAAACGAATAGGACTAGCTCCCTACTGACACGGCCTGTAACGCAGTCCGCTCCTCAATCAGAGGATAGATCAAACATAAATTGCACCATCCAGATCAAAATTGAAGTTGCTATATTGGAGACCATGTCATACCCAAACATAAACCCAAGTTTTAGTACGTATATAACTAATTAAGGACCAATAATGCATGCAGACAGAGGACGACAGCCCTGACATGATATCGTGGAACTTTTAGAATGGTGTACAGAGTTTCAAGGCTTTCCAACAATTAATTATCATTCTCATCGTCAATCAGTTAGTCTTGTTTAATTTGTTCAATTGAATGCACTACTGCTGATAATTTTCTGCAAGTGGATGGTGGCTTTACTACTGTCTATGACAATTACAGCAAATTATGAATTAATCTAATTTCCAAAAAAAAACTCGATCATGCACGGGATGCAAAAGTCCGGTAAGGTATCTCTCAACTACCGCACACTGATGTTTGTGCAGAGTAGTGGGATGTGAGAGGGTGATGTCTACACCTCTTGATATAGAGTGGCTGAGTTCCTAAATCTGATCAGGCATCAATTCATGTGCGCGTTTAGTGGCTCCTCCAGAGCCGTCTTGGAGCCCATAACGGGACCCCGGTGGGGTCGTGTTGTACCCGAACTCGACTTGTTGCGTCCGCATTGAAATCGAAGAGTGTCTTTTGCCATGGTTTTCAGCAATCGTCGATCAGCTTAGGATCGGAGGAGACGCCGTCATTGAGGTTGGGTCAGCCTCGTTGGTGAGATAGCTAGTGAAGATTCCATCCCCAGAGCAATGAACGTCCATGCGCAAATAAGAAATGGTGAAGATGACTAATCACATCGCGTCTGTTAGTGAACTTGCGGCGAGTCGCCCATGGTAGGCGCCAGATATGAGTCACAATGTGTGTAGTACCCTACATCATGTGTGTGATGTATTGGCATGCGTAAGTTGTGGAATAGTTATAGAGGGGTCCATGTTCCGCCTCATATGCATGAGGAGTAAAGTTACAAGTTAGTTATCTGATCATTGAAATTAGATTATTTGCAGGAGTTCACTACACTTGGCATGTCATGGCTCAATATCACGGGTAATAGCCTGAATGAGTTACGGAATGAGGTGAAAATTGAACAAAATTTGGCAGTGTGGGCATTTTACAAGGGAACCACCTAGGGGGAGAATTCCAAGCTAAAGGAATACGCATTGGATGGTTTATTTCAATTTTCGGCTTGTTCAGATCTGCTAGCTGCAGCATCTGTGTAGCCGGACGGGCCGGAGTCCGTGCTTGCGCGCCCATGTTACGCCCATGAGCCAGGCGGACCGTGTAGACTGGGCCAGAGCCAGAGCCAAGCCCATGAGCGACTCGGCGATGCGTGCTATCGTTCATGATGGGCTGATGGCGAGGGGACTGGTGGGCTCACGAGCCCGCGGTACAAGAAAATGGGCTCGACCGACCTCGTCTATTCATCATCTTTTTTCTTGAAAAAAGCCTTGTCTATTCATCTTCATCTCCTTGCAAAAAACATGTTCATCTTTCTCAAAAAAGAGGGTAGAAGAACAGAGTGGGCAGAATGCTTAATTGTATTCATGAGCAAGCGCAGTACATATACACATACACCGCAGGAGGGCAGAGATCGTGTGAAGCGATCAGCCCTACATGCACGGATCTAGACCTGGTATTCAGGAGTACACATTAGTTACAGAAGACTAGCAACAGACTAACTACTTGCTATCCTAAACATGTACGACTACAAAGAGGACATGTTCATCTTTCTCAAAAAAATAGGATATGTTCATCTCCTTTCTTTCAGTTCTCTCATCTCAGCTTCCCATTCCCTATACCTGGTATACCAGGATGATGATATGGTTGATCATGGTCCGGCTCCCATCTCATCTCCATTCAATCTCCTCCTGGATCTCGGTAATAATTAACGCCCCTCTTTCCTCCTAAATCATGTTTCATGATAGGGATTACACTGTTCATCATCCATCCAGTAATTCGGTTCTAGAACTACTCCTATCTAGGCCTTGTTTAGATGTTGAAATTGGGGGTGTGAATTTGAGAATATGATGTCACTTCGTAATCATTGCGCCACTGTAGCATTTCGTTTGTATGTACGAAAAATTGTCTAAAAATTGATTAATTAGGCTCAAAATGTTCGTCTCGCAGAGTACAACAAAACTGTGCAATTAGTTTTTGATTTCATCTACATTTAGGACTCCATGCATGTTGTGACATTTTGATGTGACGGGGAATCTTCTTTTTGCATAGTGAATTTGGGAATTCCTTTTTGCAACTAAACAAGGCCCTAGCACTAGACATACTGCTGGTATAGCCAGAATCTTCTTGTGTGCCTTCAGAAACAAGGCAGCTCAACAAAGCATAGTTATTTAAACTGGACCGGACATCGAACCGGTAAACCCCTCGGTTCACGGTTTGATTGGTCCAACCCGTTAGACCGGGCGGTCCAATAGGTTCAAATAGAATATAGATCCCTTGTGTTTCACCAACACAAATGTGGCCTGATGGCAGCCCAGCTACGTTGCAAGGCACAAGGCGCATATTTTTGGCTGCGCGCCTCTATTTTCCCACCAGCGCCGGTCTGAAGCGGTTCGCTCGCCGGTTTTATGACCGGTTTTCGGAAAAAAACGCGGTTCGACCGGAATATCCCGGTTCAATTGCACAGGCGGTCTTTTAATTGAACCTCCCACCAGCGCCGGTCTGAAGCGGTTCGCTCGCCGGTTTTATGACCGGTTTTCGGAAAAAACCGCGGTTCGACCGGAATATCCCGATTCAATTGCACAGGCGGTCTTTTAATTGAACCAAACCAGTAAAGGCTCCGGTTTCCGATTTAACCGGTCGGACCGGCCGGTCCGGTCCGGTTCAAATAACTAGGCAACAAAGTCATGGTCTGCGCCCAGCCGCTAGCAGCAAATAAAGCATGAGAGCCCATCTGCTCAGCTAATCTAATCATGCATGGGCAGGTGGGCATGCACATGTACAGTCACACTTGCAGCCCGTCTTTTGAGTCAAAAGGCTATCAGACAGTGCACCCCCATGCCCCCATAGTACTAGTGGTTCTAGGCTCTAGCCCCATTCAGCTCCGGCACGCCGTCGCTCTCTGTCCTGTGATGATCACATGTGGCACTCCCGATGACGAACTCATCGATTCGGATTCGCTGCAGGATTTTGGCTGTTTTTTTCCGTCGAAAACGCTGCAAAAGGAAAAGAAAAGAAAAACCGAACTCCTTTGGTCGACTAGTAGAGTGCACTCGAACGCGCGTGTATAAAAAAACACGGTGAATATAAACACAACAAAAATCCATCAGTAATTATTATAAATGATGCTATGATGAAAAATAAAAACAATAAAACATATTCATACAACTTTATAAATATAGATAGAATATAAAACAATGACTATATTTGCTTCACAATGTGCCATATATTAACAATTGACAAAAATTAACATAGAATAGAGCGGATAGCACAGAAAGAATAGCAGCGGGCGCGAGACCACATAATCCTTCCATAGTCACCCGCTAGACGCATGTAAGACTGACAGATACTGAATATAATCAAGCCGCTACACTGGGCAGAGTCAGTCCCGCTCAAATTAATTGGCAATATTTAGTCACAATCTTAATTTGCAGCTTCAACTTACATCAACTTGCAATCTCATTTTAACATTCAGAAAAAAGGCTACTGCTGCCAGCCGCCTGACAATAATTAGCACACCGAATTTGTGGTGTTTGAAAGTTCACCAAAAGGAGCTCCAGAACCGTTCCTTCAAGTTGGAGCCATGATTTTTCTCCTGCACATATAAGACTAAACAGTACTCATGGCTAAGCTGCAAGAAAATAAATGGACAGAAATATTGATTGTAATTTCACGACTGTGTAGCAGCAATCATGCATGACAGAAGGGATGAGGCATAAAGCCAAATAATTCACCGAAAGATAATTATGATAGTAAATCCACTTAGTTCTGAAATCTGGATCATGTACAGAAAACAACATGAGTAAAATTCTAATGAGTAGCAAAAAACTACGTGTGCAAAAAGTAAAATTGGCCATGTAGGATTTTTTAGTTGTCTGATGTATAAGTGCCCAAAAAAAAAGATAACCAGAAACAACCCAATGGAAATTTGTAAATATAAAACATTATAAAAAATTCTAAAAATACAGTGGAATCTTAGCTGTTGTCGCTCAAGTATGCTTGTGTGTAAATGTCAAGAAAATGGATCTGGCAGGGCTGTAACCCACACATTTTAAGCAGAACATTATCTATCCCGCATCTTTGATTAGCCAGAGACGACCAGCACAGATCAGCACCACCATGCTGGGGCAGTAATGATGGTCTTGAAACCACATTCTGGAACTCTAGTACTAAACCTTCATCTAAGGTTATCACCCTGATGGGATAGTAGCTGATAGCTCTAGATGTGCCGCTGGAAGACATACCTCGCTTTGGAAAAAAAACGAGGAAAAAAAATGAATTGTCATGTCATGCACAAATCATATTTGGGGGAAAATTAGAAAGCAAACTATGTGTCCCCTGATAGTTCCCTAATTCAACTAAATGAGTGTTCATTTCAACATTGTTGAACCTCCTAGGGTAGCATAGACGGTTGTCAGGCAACAATGCACCTGAGTGTCTATGGTCATTTTTTTTAGATAATGGATAATGTATTACCCGGCCTTGACCAGAACGGTTACGGCCAAACAAAATAAGAGAATTACATCTCATCATGGGGTCAAGTAGTCCTACACGACCACCAAAATCGCTATAACACGTTTACCAGACCTTACAAAGAACTGAAAATGCTGGACACCAACCACCATTAATGTTTCTTCGAAGGCAAAAGCACAAAGACTTGGTGCAGATAATGCTAACCAACATTCGAACTGTTACGCCATCCAATGCGTCCTTCGCCCTGCGCTGAATACCAAACTTAATGTCCACACGGCCTTGGCAACCAAGAACTTCGACGACGCGCCTGCACTGCCGCCGCCGGCCTGGAGAAACCAGGCTAGGTTTTTACCCAGTTATTGATCAACCACGGGCGCAACAGGGGACGGTCTCGCCAACAACTTCAGCAGCGCCTTCAAGAAGGTGTGTCACAGACACGTCATAGCCACCGGTCCGGCACAACATGCCAGACAAGGATTTCCCCCAGATCGCCGCCACCACCGTACGTCACCCTCACCCTCACCTGAAGGACACCAGTATCTTCGCACAGCCACAGGACGCCGCCATCGCAAGAAAAGACGCACTCCGGCCACCGTCGACGAACACCGCCACCCGGAGCAAGGTTCCGCCGGCAAAGGGACGACACCAACCCGTGGGAAGGCGGCTGCACGACAGCTAGTGAAATTCGCCCAGATTGCCCCGTAGGGAGCGACGCGAAGCGATGAAGGCTTTGGATCAGATCGCGAAGGGACCGACACCCGGCCACCTGCCAGGACGACAGAGCTCACACCGCCGCCACAGCCGCCTCAGCGCCTTTGCTCACCGTATCCGGCGAGGGGACGGCCGGATCCGGCCATGGGGGCACCGAATCCGCGTCCCAGCGCCACCACCGTCGTCATGGCCGCCGCCGTCGCACCTCACACCGCCGCCCCGGAGAGATGTCGTCGGCTGCCGAAAGAGCCCTGCCGCCGCCGTCCTGAAGGCCCGCCCGGGCTTCCAGCCGGCCTCTCCGGCGGCGGCAGGGAAGAAGAGGGGAGGAAGGGGGCTGGCTCGACGGGGACGCGTCGCCGCCCGGGACGCCGAGCGGGGGCGCCCGAGCGAGATCCGCTTTTCTCGTGGGCACTCGTTCGACCGCCTGCACGCGTCTGTGGGCATAGTTAAGATAAAGTGGTATATGGTTATCCTTCTTAACATTGTCTGAAGAAAAGCATGTTGCATAGTCTAGAGGGCCATTGATTATTTGGGATCAAGAATAAGCAACGTTTGCTATGCGGCACTCCCGATGACGAACTCATCGATTCGGATTCGCTGCAGGATTTTGGCTGTTTTTTTTTCGTCGAAAACGCTGCAAAAGGAAAAGAAAAAAAACCGAACTCGTTTGGTCAATTCGGTGGCCGTTTTTCTCGGTTTGCATTTAATGATGGGAACTGATTTTGGCATTAGGGCAGTCCCAACCCAAAATATTAGACATGATTTCCATAGCCTCCACATCATCAAGAAATTAGTAGACATTACACTCCCAATGCAAACACCACTCTTTCACCTTTTAATTTAGGCCCTGTTTGGTTCCTTGTGCTAAAACTAAAAGGGACTAAATTTAGTCCCAATAGGGACTAAAGATCCAAACTGTAGCGACTAAAACTCATTCTAGGGACTAAAATATTTTAGTCCCAAATTGAGACTAATTGGGACTAAAACCCACTCTTTCCACCACCTACCCCTCTCTCTCATCCCCCTAGTCCATCCAGCTCCCCCACCGCCGCCCGTGCGCCGCTCCCTTGCCGCCGCTTCCCGCCCCCCGTCGCCCGCGCGCCATCTAGTTGCCCTGAGGCCCCTGGAGCTCGTCGGGGATGGCGCCGGAGAGTACGTTGTTGGAGAGGTTGAGGAAGCGGAGCCCGGACGCGCCGGCGAGGGCGGCGGGGACGGCGCCGGAGAGCGCGTTCATGGAGAGGTCGAGGAACTCGAGGCGGGCGAGCGCGCCGAGCGCCGGCGGGACGCCGCCGCGGAGTGAGTTGGCGGAGAGGTCGAGACGCGCGAGAGCGGGTAGCGCGCCGGCGGCCGAGAAGTCCCCCTGCTCCGCCGCCTCTCGCCTCCCACGGCCTCGGCCTGCACGCCACCGGCGCTCGGGATCGGATGGGTACCATAGGAAGGGTAGAAAGGTCTTTGCATGTGGAGTTAAAGATGTTTTATTCCCTTTTAGTCCTGGGATCCAAACAGCAGTTTTATTCTCTTAGGGACTAATTTCAACCCAAAATATTAGACATGATTTTCATAGCCTCCACATCATCAAAAAACTAGCAATAGACATTACACTCTCAATGCAAACACCACTTTTCCACCTTTTAATTTAATGCTAGTTCTCTCACATCTTGTCTTGGATGGTGTGTAGACATCATGTCTCATGCAAGACCCAGTTTCCTTCTCTTTCTTCATTTAATCACTTGCCACACCATCTTTCATCATAGGTGGCAGTCCATTTAATTTTATGGACACCATCCTAGTCACTGGGTTGGGACCGCCCTTATACAACTACTACATCGTTGGACTTGGAGAATGGATTTTAGCTTAAAAAAATTCATACGAGATAAATGATTTTTCCTACTTGTTCCGGTGGGAAACGGCTTTAATAAAGTCCACGACACATCATACAAAACTTAGTTTTAGCTTAGTTTTAGTTTCCCACTAAGGATTTCTCTCATCTCTTATGAAGCCACATCATCACCTCCTATTAAGATATATTAATTGATATTTCTCTCATGTGCACGTCATATTGAATTCTCAAACGTGAATTGATTTTTACCTCACTTGCATAGTTAGTTAACATTGTAATACAATACAAATACAAATATGATTCGTTGTTTATAAAAATTTTTTTAAATCCCGCAGCAACAGAACATTCTACGCCTAATTGCAGGGCTGGTCCACAGTCAGAACTCAGGAGACCACAAGTCCACAACACAAAAGAAATACTTTTATATATGGCAAAAAAAAACATAAAGACCCGTGTGGCCAAAAAATAAAAAGCCCCAACCGAAACAGCAGCAGGCTACTGATCACGGTGAGTTGGCCTGGGCCCTACCACTGCCGCCCAGGTCCCACCAGCCAGCCGGCTCTCCCTGGCCTGTGGCTGTGGCCTTCATCTTCCTCTTCTTCTCTCCCTCCATGGACCAGGACCATGGCTGCCGCCTCTTCTCTCCAGCACAGCGAGTGGACTGGGCCTGCTGGCGCCGGGCCCACACGCACCCCACTCTCTCTCCTCTCTCCTCTCTCCTCTTCACCTTCCAGCAGCACAGTGGATCCCCCACCTCAGCTCCAGCTGCTCCCTTCCGTTCCAACTTCCCCTCCCCACCTCCCCTGTCCTTTGCGCTGCGTTTCTTCCCATAGAAAACCGTGAAGCCGACCACCGGCGCCGCACCACGCCATAGAACAGAATGTTCTTGGACGCTCCTACGCCCGGAACATTCCCTTCTTTCTTTCCTTCCTTGTACCCTCCTTCCATAAACAAACAGGGAGGTCTTCCCTTCCCCCTTCCCTAAATCCTCCCCCCCAACTCCCCCGCAGCGTCAACGGGTTCTTGGGCTCCCAGGGTGCTGCAGGCTGGGGTTTAGCGGGCGCCGAGACGGGCTCTTGGCTTCTTTCCTTTCCCGCGCAAAGTTTGGATCTTGCCGGGTCAACTGGAACCGCGCCGCCGCCGCCGCCGGAGGAGGAGGAGGCGAGGGGGTTCTTGGGGCGGCGACGGTCTGAACAGGAGGGATTTCGCTGCTGTTTAGGTATGCCAGGATTTTTCTCCATCTCTCCCTCTCTCTATCGCTTTTCTTCTTCTTCTTCTTCTTCTGAATCAGGGAGCTCCCGTCTGTAGATGTGCAACTTGGTGTGGCTGTTCCGCGTCATCTGGCGGATCTTCAGCGTCGCCTTCTGACGCTTCCACCCTGTGGTATTCGCTTCACCGGGGTTTCCCGTCTGGATTGAGCCTCTTTTCGTTGGGAAAAGTTGTGCTGCGTTCTTCGTCGGTGCTCTTCTGGAGAGTTCGGCTCAAGCGCGTGGAGCCTTGGAGGCAAAAAAATAATAAAAAAGAAAGAAAGCTGAATCCTTGCTGCCTTTGATCTCAAGGAACCAGTGGCCTGGCCCTGGCTCATTGATGTACTCCGTAGTGTGGTGTCCTCTGTACTGAGCCTTGGAAGCAGTAGCAGCAGCCGCTCCAGAGGATGGCCTGCCAGAAGCTGGGATCCAGAGCAGATGCGTTCAGGAAGCAAGGGCAAGAATGGTATGTGCACCTCCACACTTACCCTACCACGACTAATCTGTGCAATGGTGCCGTTTTTTTTTCCTTTGCTTGGCCTACTTCTAGTTTTTGCAACGCTTATAATAATTGACTAATTCGTTGATACAATTATTATACGTACGACCACATAGACCACTAGTATTTGTCTATGGGCCAAATGAAAGGCGACATGCATGGTACTAGAAGCTGCCGTACACCCACTGCCAAATATCTTCCTGTTGGCTCCATCTGGGGCTCTGATTATAATATGCTAACCAATTCCTGCTGGATGGATGGCTTTAATCAAGAGATTGGAGCCAGCTACAAGAATACAATTTTTGAGTACTAGTAGTTTGTTTTTAGCTGATACGCCTTGCTGGACAGCCTTGTGAAGTTGTGATCAATTGGTGAAAAGATAGCCTGTTAATGTGAATATGCTAATATTTCCACTTCAATGAGTTCTATTCACGGCCTACGTTTTGTTGTACTGCTCTTTTGAAGTTATTGAGGTGAAGGAATTGGTGGTGGATAAATAGACCATGTACATTGCAGAAAATCTTGTCCTAGATTTAGTATTTACAGCCGCTATTTCCCCCTTTTGTGTTCAGCAATTGTTTCACTTGACTTTTGGGGCTCGCATTATGTTCGTACTTGTTAGTGTGCACATGTTGAGCACTGAGTGGACCAAATTTATTCCTTTATAGCCTGCCCTGTCACCACATTATATTAAGTACTCTGTCAGATACTGCCATCCTGGCCGTGCAGTGTGTAAATACACTAGTCCCATGCCTAAACGTTTAGGAATGATCTTTTGTCGGACAAATTTATTATTCAGAACTGACTATTTGGAGGACGAAAAAGGAACAAATGCAACCATTGTCAATGGATCCTAACTACTTTCAAATTTGTCAATAGAACTGGACTAAACGACAACTAAGTTTGTTCCCTCTGAAATAGCTGATCTTGATAGCTTCATGGTGTTCAATGACCTCTACAGTTAAACAGTGTTTAATGTTTCTAAATAGCAACTGTATGTATCAATTAACTCATGGTTGAAAATTCGCTACTCTACCATGTTCCATGTCCAGGGATACCATGACAGTCTATGGTGGACTCTTTTTAGGATTGGCAGGAAAATTATCTTTTATGGTTTTAATGAAATGAGTTCTTTACTTATTTTCATGCATGTCTTTCTGTTGAAGTTGTCCAATACATGGGGTTATCCAAAGAAAAGTACTGATAACAGGTATGTCCGTTATGCAGGTTTTGCACATCTGGTCTTCCTAGTGATATAACTGTGGTAGTTGGGGAGCAGTCTTTCCATCTTCACAAGGTAAAATCACCAGAATGATTCACACCGTTGTTTCTTTGTTTCACACCATTTTTTGTTAGCATTTGCAACTGGTTTACTCATTTCTTTGAATTTGGGTGGCTATTTCAGTTCCCTCTATTATCAAAAAGTGGCATGTTGGAGAGGTGTATCAGAGAGAAAATTGATAAGGGGGAAGATAGTTGTGTCATTGATCTATCTGATATTCCTGGTGGAGCAAAGGCTTTTGAACTAGCTGCTAAGTTTTGCTATGGTGTAAAGTTTGAAATGACTGCCTCCAATGTTGTGCACCTTCGTTGTGCTGCTGATTATCTTGAAATGACAGAAGAGATGTCTGAGGGAAACTTGATTACACAGACAGAGAACTTCCTTACCCAAACAGTCCTCAGGAGCTGGAAAGACTCAGTCAAGGCACTTCAAACCTGTGATGACGTCCTTGAAATTGCTGAAAGGTTGCAGATTGTAAAGAGATGTGTAGACTCAATTGCAACTAGATCATGTAGTGATCCGGATTTATTTGGTTGGCCAGTAGCCCAGTATGGAGGCCCCATGCAGAGTCCTGGAGGGAGCCTATTGTGGAATGGTATTAGCACGGGAGCAAGGCCAAGAAATAGCAGCCCAGATTGGTGGTATGATGATGTCTCATGCTTAAGCCTTCCGTTATACAAAAAACTCATCTCAGCCATGGAATATCGGGGCATCAGTCAGGAGATTATCGTTGGATCCCTTAACCATTATGCCAAAAGGCGTTTGCCTGGTTTGAACCGGCGTAAAAGCATTAGTGATGTCAGCAACTGTCTTTCTATGACAAGTTTAACATCCATCCCCTCTGAAGATGACCAGAAGTATCTTCTTGAGGAGATCGATAGATTACTACCTTTCCAAAGGGGCGTTACATCTTGCAAGCTACTGTTTGGCCTTCTGCGCACAGCGATCTTTCTGAAAGCCAGCTCCTCCTGCTTGTCCAACTTGGAGAGACGGATAGGTATGCAGCTTGACAAGGCCAGTCTGGAAGATCTTTTGATAGCAAACATCTCCGAGTCTGTAGAAACACTATATGATGTGGACTGCGTGCAGAGGATTGTAGACCATTTCTTGGCAATGGACCAAGAAACTGGTGGGGTGTCCCCTGGCCTGGGTGAAGATGGGCAAATCTTAGCTTCACCATCTTTAATGCCGATAACTATGGTCGCTAAGTTGATTGATGGTTATCTGGCTGAAGTTGCATCAGACGAGAACTTGAAGCTGCCAAAGTTCCGTTCTTTGGCTGCTGCTATACCTGACTATGCCCGTCTGATAGATGACGGACTTTATCGTGCTATCGACATATATCTCAAGGTAATGTTATTTCATTTGTGCCATTTTTTCTCTCTCCATGAACAGTCATACCCTTGTATGTGTACTGTTTTTTTATTCTTGTACTGCACATACGATTCACAGTTCTACCATATCCTTCACTGTTAGTATCTATTTGGTGGATACTGTTCTCACTTCCTGCTGTTCCAAAAGTCTCAAATTAATTGTATGAATGATACTATACATCCAACAGTGTCATATGACTCACGTCTGGCCAGGTGCAGAGCAGGTGTATGTGTATGGTCGGCCCACAGCCACCTTCTGTTTCACATGAGGGTCGTAACATAGTTGGACATTCCAGACATGTGTAGCCTTTGTCCTAATTGTATAGGTTAATAATTAATTATATTTGTTGCACTGTGATGTTGCTTATTGCATACTATGGTATCCCACTAATCAACTATTATAGCCTTTAATTCTAGCACCAGTCGTATTCTGATATTGCTATTGCATTTCCCATTATACTTATGCCATATTTTGCTCGCGTGTATTTGACAAAAAAATGGCATTGGCTCTTTGTATGACTGATAAGCATGGATGTTGGCTGCTGCTGCTTTATTTTCCATAGGTATCAATGAAGCTGTCAAGCTAACCATATGCAGTTAGTACTGTTGATATGTCATCTTGCGATAAATGGATTATGATCATAGTTTACTTTGTTTTCGTTCATAGGCGCATCCATATCTGTCTGAATCAGACAAGGAAGACCTCTGCCGTGTGATGGACTGCCAGAAGCTGTCCCTGGAGGCTTGCACGCACGCTGCGCAGAACGAGCGCCTCCCACTGCGCATCATCGTGCAGGTCCTCTTCTTTGAGCAGCTCCAGCTGCGGAGCTCCATCGCAGAATGTCTTATGATCTCCGAGCCCCTTGATGGCGGCGTCTCGCGGCAGCTTGGTGGCCAGCCCGTCTCCGGGGAGCACCACCGTGGTGGTGCTGGCTGGCCCCTGGCTGCTAGGGAGAACCAGACGCTGCGTGAAGGTATGGACAGCATGAAGCAGCGGGTGGCCGAGCTGGAGAAGGAGTGCACTGCCATGCGGGAGGACATCGAGCGCCTCGGGCGCAGCCGGAGTGCCAGCAAGAGCAGGTTCCCGTTTGCGCTTGCCGCCAAGCCGCAGGTTTGCAGCACCAAGGACAAGGATGCTGCTCCGGGGACATCAAAGATTGCAGAGACGGCAACCAGAAGTGAGGACAAGGTGACCGTGGTGAAGGGTGGCGCCGGCAGTGATGGTACGCCCCAGCTGAAGCTCAGGAAGCACAAGATGAACCTGTCAACCTGTTAGATATTCTACATACATACAGTACAGACCCAGGACGAACTTAGACTACTGATTGGATCCTAAAGTTTTTGACATTTGCTAAGTGAAAATGCATAGCACTATCAGCATATTCTGTTCTGTTCTATCTCAATAGTCATTAGATTCGCTTGCCAGGCACTTTCACATCCATCCTGCATAGGTGGATGGATACTTCATACTTGAATGAATGCCTCCTTGGAGGAATGTTCCATGAATTTCATAAGAATTCGCCACTAGTATGGTGTGAAATTTCTAATTTCCAAACAAATTCTTAAACCCAATACATAAAAAGGAGCCTTGGTTTTGTTAAATTAAATGCATTGTGCATCTGAAATTGGTTGAAAATTTGAAACAGAATATCCAAATGTCTACTGGCTAATTTATTTCGTGTCCTCAATCAAATTTCTAGCCATCTGATTTGCCTGGGAGATTCGTTTGTCATGTACGTAGGCCACTGCCATCAGTTGGCTTTATTACTGCAGTCAATACTCAATAACTCACTACATAAGCTGTGAGCCGAGCTACCATTTACCCTTAAAAATCAGATGCACAATTACATTACATTGAAGTTTAAAACTAAGTACAGTAAAACCGACGCATGGCCGCAAGTTCATTTTCTGTGTTTATGGGCTTCGCTGTCCGCGTCCAACTTGCGGCCCAACCCAATTGCGTCCCGACGAGCAGAGCAAGCCCGGCCCATGCGCACCCGCCGCAGCCCACTAACCCTCCTCCCGTCCCCCTATAGAACCCCGCCACCACCCGCCTCCCATCCCCTAGGTTAAAGCGACGCCGCCGCCACCACCACCCGCCGTCCGCCTCGCCCTTCCTCTTCCTCGAAGGCCTGGTCCTCTCCCTCCTCCGCCGCCTCCCTCCCCACCTCCACGCCCAGATCCGCCGCTAGCTAGCTAGCTAGGGTTAGGTCGGCAGCGATGGCGATCAAGCGGACCAAGGCGGAGAAGAAGCAGGCGTACGACCGCAAGCTGTGCGGCCTGCTGGACGAGTACACCAAGGTGCTCATCGCCCTCGCCGACAACGTGGGATCCAAGCAGCTCCAGGACATCCGCCGCGGCCTCAGGGGCGACTCCGTCGTGCTCATGGGGAAGAACACGCTCATCAGGCGCTGCATCAAGGTGTATGCCGAGAAGACCGGGAACCACACCTTCGACCCGCTCATGGACCTGCTCGTCGGCAACGTCGGCCTCATCTTCACCAAGGGTGACCTCAAGGAAGTCCGCGAGGAGGTCGCCAAGTACAAGGTGAATTCATGTTTCCTTGCGTTAGGTTTTTTTTTGGGTTAGATTGCGAATTCCTCGCACCTACTGTGAGCTACATGCCAGCGAGTAAAATTTTTAGGGCTAGATTGTGAATTGTGTAGATTTATGGTTTGGTAGCTCACCAATGCAATCTGACTGTCTCGAATATGGATTAGATGATTCAGAAACTGCAGAAAAACTTGATTGCTCTGTATGCGATATCTGTTGCATGCGTCCAATGCGTGTAGTAGATCCCGAACCTCAATAACATTGAGAAGTCTGGTTATAACGTTGGGAGTTTTACTTAGGTCACTTGATTCTAATTTATGTGTTGCACCTAGTTTATGGATTCATAACTGCATCTGTTCTGCTGCATGATTGTCTATCGTAGTAGTTTTGTTTGTAAAACTAGGGCTGCTCATTACCATGTAATTACCCTGAACAACGGGATATTTTATTTGTTTTAGTTTCAGGATTTATGTATCATATGATTCATAAAGTGCGCGATCTTCCATTGTTATGTATGCTCATAAATTCACAGAGCCGTTTCCTTGTTTTATATATATAATCACATGTTCATAGTTCCATCTGTGGAACCTGTACGAAATTAAGATGAACCATTGTGTGCTATTCTAGTTTTGATGGTGGAGGAAGGGCTGTTAGTTTCTATGTGATAAGATTCGTTCATTGAATCTTTGTTGCAGCATGTCTTGTTGTCGTGTTTTGAGGGTTACAGTCAGAATATTATCTTGTTGGTTATAAGGTGCTGTGAATTTATATGGTATGCTTTGAAATAGGTGTGGAGTAAGCTGTATAAATTTGTACTGTAAAAAAATTATTTGTTCTGTGGCTAATGTTACAGTCCTCCTGTACCTGTCTGTAGTAGATCCAATTTCATGCTGACATCAAAACTGCAGTTTTGTTATTAAAATTTTGTGCAGAGGCATGTCAAGTAACATTCTAATTTTATGTTACCGATCTTTTTAGGCTCATGAATCTTAGTAATACATACTGAAGTATGCAGATTGCACTTCTTTGTTTCTTTTTTTTTTGTCTTGGATACAGTATTTCTGTATAGTCAAAGCTTACTCAGAACAACAGTAATTCCTATAGATTATAGTATGTCAATTTGTTCTGATTTTGTTTTATTTTGCCCCAACACAGGTTGGTGCTCCTGCTCGTGTTGGGCTGGTTGCTCCAGTTGATGTCGTTGTCCCCCCTGGCAACACTGGCCTGGATCCCTCCCAGACCTCTTTCTTCCAGGTGAGCACCAGATGGACACTGCATCTCTGTAACAGTTTGAAGCACTGCATCATACTCACACGGGTGGTTTGTTCTAGGTGCTCAACATCCCCACCAAGATTAACAAGGGTACTGTAGAAATCATCACCCCCGTGGAGCTTATCAAGAAGGGTGACAAGGTGGGCTCATCTGAGTCTGCCCTGCTCGCCAAGCTGGGTATCCGCCCCTTCTCGTACGGTCTTCAGATCACCAATGTCTACGAGGATGGGTCAGTCTTCAGCCCTGAGGTGCTTGACCTGACTGAGGAGGACTTGATTGAGAAGTTTGCCACTGGTGTCTCCATGGTTGCCTCTCTGTCCCTGGCACTCGCCTACCCGACCCTTGCTGCTGCGCCCCACATATTCATCAATGGGTACAAGAACGTGCTTGCTGTTGCTGTGGAGACGGACTACTCCTACCCGCATGCTGACGAGATCAAGGAATACCTCAAGGTAATCCCTTTTGCCTGTGTATCCTAGTTGTGCTATAGAATTTTTTTGAGAAACTGAAACCCTATATCTGCTCGATTAATAGGCTCGATGATCTGGGAAATTGTTTTGTACTGATTTTATCCCTTGCACATAGCTTCTCATGCCTGCTGATTATTTTTAAGCTGATGTTTTAGATGGTCCTAATTCTGTTATGCTTTTGGTATGCAGGACCCGAGCAAGTTTGCCGTTGCTGCCCCAGTCGCTGCTGCGGACACTGGTGCCGCTGCTGCCAAGGAAGAAGAGAAGGCGCCTGAGCCCGCCGAGGAGTCAGACGAGGAGATGGGCTTCAGCCTGTTCGACGACTAGAGCTCTGGTCACACCGTCTATGCTGCTGCTGCTGCAAGTTTTGGCTTTTGCTTATGATGAAACAGAAACACCCAAGTACTGTCACCTTATTATTTAGCGTATAATGTTTGTCTAGTAGTAGATAAAGAACTCATTCGTGTCCCTAGCGTGTGTAATCGAATCGATGATGGTAATCTGGTTTACGCACTTGCTGTCCTATTGCTCTCGTGTCAACCTTGATGTATGCTGCAAGAGGAAACGCTGCTCCAAAGTCATCTTCATATACCCTTTTAAATTGGTACAAGCTTGCCAGGCAAAGCAACATGCTCCTTTTAAAAAATGTTCTGTCACAACTCGCAAGTCTAAATGCCTGTAGTAAAGTCTCACAAAGCTCTAAGTTTTGTTTATATTCCAACCTGGGTTATCAACACAGTCGGCATATAAATAAATCTCTAAAGAAAATTGGAGCCAAAGTCTCATAAAGCTCCAGTTTCAAAGTCTCAGAAAGCTTCCGTTTCAAAGTCGGCTGGCCCAGCAAGTTATCAACAAACACGATGGCATGGTCGTTTCCCTATCTCGTTACCTGCTGTCTGTGGCCGCAACTCTCTCTCCTCCGTGCTGGCGTCGTCAAACCCGAGTACTAATACCACCGCCGTCAGAGCTCACCTCGCCGTCGACGGAGGAAGACGATGGCTTCCCATTGCCAGGGCCACATTGCGCAGTGCCTCGGCGGCATCCTCGCCCGCCGCGGCGGCGCCACCGTCGCTGTGGACTCCGGCGGCCACGGGCTCTCCGGCGCGGAGTTCGTCGACGGCGTGCGGAGGCTCGCCGCCGGCCTCGTCCAGCGCGGGCTGCGCCCCGGCGACGTCGTCGCCGCCGTCGCCTTCAACAGGTAGACAGCAGGCTCAGCCTCGTTGCCGATTGAGTTTCACTGAACATTTTCTGGAAATTCAGTTTCGCCGGACCAACCATTTTTGTGTGCTTGTGCCCAGCATCGAGTACGTCGAGCTGTTCCTCGCCGTCACGTTCGCCGGAGCAATCATCGCCCCTCTCAACTACCGTTGGGTAATTCTTGTGATTAATAAGCTGCCATTAGTTTTAGCAATCTTCAGTTTCAGTAGCTACTGGTTACTAACTAGTTCCCCTGTACATATCATGTCGTGGTTTCGTCTTTGATTTCTTGTGTGAGACAGAGCTTCGAGGAGGCGGCGCAGGCGCTGGAGCTCGTGCAGCCAACGGCGTTCATCTTCGATGACGACTTCAGCTCATGGGCGATTCGACTGAAGAACAGCGACAGCAACAAGCTTTCATCGATTGGCCTGTACCTCGTCATGGGGGACACTTGCAGTACCGGCCATCCTGCAAACTGTAAGAGCTTGGCTGGAGCTGGAACATGTTGGGTTGTTCTGCATGAAGCTTGAGATTTTTACATGTTCCCTGTTCTGTCTCCAAACATGCTGTTTCAGCTGCATCGGTTGCTCACGTCAAGAGGAGCGTGGGAGGGGCTACTGCGATGGAGCCCGTGTCGGCTCCAAGGGATGTTGCTTTGATATGCTTTACATCTGGTAACATCTCCAAACTGTGAGTCTGTGAGCTGATTCCCTGCTTCAATTTGTATCCTGTTTGAGCGTTGAATTGAAAACTGGGTTTGTAATTGATGGCATAAGTTATTCTGATTCAGGTACTACTGGACGACCAAAGGGGGTAGCGATAAGCCATACATCTTTGATCGTTCAATCCCTAGCAAAGATCGCCATTGTTGGCTACGGTGAGGATGATGTATGCTTTCAGGATCCAAGTACTTTTGTGTTACAGCTTTCCCCTGAAAATTGCATTGACCTGTACTCATGTAGCTGTAGTTGATAAATCACCAAAAAAGAACTTTTATGCCATGCTAATGCAACTCGATTTCCTTTCAGAAGAGACAATAGGTGTATGAACTCAAATGTTTCCCTTGTTGATCTGCAGGTCTACCTGCATACGGCGCCTCTTTGCCATATCGGAGGGATCTCCTCATGCATGGCCGTCCTGATGGCTGGAGGCTGCCATGTCCTGATACCGAAATTTGATGCCAAACCAGCTTTTGATGCCATCAAGAAACATGGAGTGACTTCTTTCATCACTGTCCCTGCCATCATGTCTGATCTACTGTCTTATGCTCGGTACGCCAGAGTACTTGATTTTTCTGAAAACCAGGAATGCACAATTTGGTGACTCACTAACTTGCTGGGACTTTCTCAACCAGAGAAGAGAGGATATCAGGCCCTGTGATGACAGTGACCAAGATTCTGAATGGTGGTGGTGGATTGTCAGAGGAGCTGATGGATGGAGCTTCTCAATTATTTCCTCATGCTGCCATTTTCTCTGCTTATGGTATTTCTTTTACCAATCACCACTACAATGAACTTTCTTAACTGTTACCTTCTCCAAGCATTAAGCTACTCCTTGTCATACCTTATTTCCATGAACTCCAAAATTCTGTTGCTAACAACTCTCACATTTACCTACTAAGTGAATCACTTTGGAAAGGTAGCTACTGAATTTTAGTGCTTATTTTCAACAGGGATGACTGAGGCCTGCTCATCTCTGACATTCATGGCTCTCAACAAACCGAAACCACAAGAAGCCAAGAACCAACCAGGTAGCCATTCTGGGGGCATTTGTGTCGGCAAACCAGCACCCCATGTCGAGATACAAATCGGCATGGATGGTAATAGCACTAGTTCTTCACCAACTGGGAACATCTTAACGAGAGGCTTGCATACCATGGTTGGGTACTGGGCAAACAACAAGATGGATTCGTCAGATTGTGTCAGGAATGGATGGCTGGACACTGGTGACACTGGATGGATGGATAAAGCCGGTAATCTATGGCTCATGGGGCGGCAAAAGGGCCGCATCAAAACCGGAGGTGAAAACGTTTACCCAGAAGAGGTACTTTTCCATAACTAGTCAAAGTTTGACATGTTCTTCAATCTTTAACTATAACATTTGATTTGACAATATAACACCTGAATTTTGTTCAGGTTGAATTGGTACTGTCCCAGCACCCTGGAGTAGCTAGAGTCGTGGTAGTCGGTATACCAGATACCCGTCTTGGTGAGAAAGTTATTGCTTGTGTTAGCGTCAGGGATGGCTGGAAGTGGGTTGATGCAAGAGCTGAGTACCAAGGCGAAGGCAAAGAAGTGTCTTCTAAGATCCTTCATGACTACTGCAGGATGAAAAATCTGAGCAGGTGATCTTGTCATATATGTACAATTTTAAAACTGAGTCTGCAACTGTTTGAGAACAATTTCTTTCCCCGGGTAATGTTTGAGAACAAATATTCCTCACCGTGAAGCCACCATCATTGTTCGATCTTTTTTAAACAGATTTAAGGTACCAAGAACGTATTATCAGTGGAGGCGGCCATTTCCAGTGACCAGTACAGGCAAAATCAGAAGAGAGGAGCTCAAGAGGGAAATCTTAACGACAATGCAAGTACCCAGCAACCTGTAATTTTTTTTGAGGCAAATATATATTTTATAAACCAAATTGTGTCCCAATTCGCTTCGAAACTTCAAATTGAAATTTTTAGTTTATCTAGCATCTCAATGATATGTCCCTTTTTTTTGTCTTCCCTTTTTCGACTTATGTCATATGGGTTGATCAGGTTAGAGTTTAAGATGCGAGACAGAGAAAACATGTAAAATGAGAGTTTCTTCTCTGACAACTGAAATACTGTCTTTTATGAGCATTAGTGCATAAATTTTGCAACCTCGTTTCTGAATGTGTTATCACAAATCTGAGAAAGTGAGAACATATGGTTCTCGGTGGTGGATTGTGCATCCATGACGCATTCTCAATCTGAGAAAATTAATAGTTCAGATACACATGAACAAAAACCTTAGCAATTTGATGAATGAAAAATACACATTGGTCCTGAGTCCTGACAGGAGGAAAAAAAAGAGAGAGAACAAAATGAGTTGCATTCTCGTGTTGGGCCGTCAGAGTGAAACAGGAATATGGGCCAAATCCATGGGCCGGGCTGCGACCCGTAGGTGAGGTCAGCGTCTCAGCGGCGGTAACCTGCCCAGCACCACCACGGCAGCGCAGTCAGTTGTAGTCAAGCAGGCAGCGCCGCAGCACGGAACGGCGGCGGGGGGAAAAGGGGGTGAGGAGTTGGAGAAGAAAGGCGGCTGCTTTCGGTGTCTCCGAACCACCCCCACGCCCCCACTGGCGGCACTGACGGCGGCAGGCGAGAAAGGTAAATAATGATTCCTCACCGCATCAATTTCTTTCCCCTCTTGCGCTGTCGTATTCTCGGGCAGGAATCCTTTCCTCGCCGTTTCGGTTTCGGTGCCTGCTTCTTGCTCTATGGATTAGCGGATGGAGCTTCATCCTTGGCGGTGATTGGTTTTTTCCGGCATGTTTCGTCGCATCCCCTTGTTTTGAGCCAAGGTTACCTTGGTTTAGATTTTTACCTTCTTAATCTAGGGCGGTGGGTAGCTTGTTTAGGCTTTGATTTACTCTTTTTTGTTGCCCTTTTTGTTACCTGATTCGGCTAATTGATTCTATTTTTTGTTGTTTGAGCTCTTTCAGCCCATGTCCCTGGTTAGCATTGCCCTAGATGTTAATGTCTCTTTGCGTTTCCGTGCAATTAATATCTGAGCATTCGATGTAGGAGTAGTAGTTGATACTGGGAATTTGTGAGCTATTGGTCTTCTTGTTAAGGTAGGGTTTTGCTGACAGTCCATTATATTGCCAGAAGCTTGGGGGTGGTGCGTTAATTTCATAGGTCATGTTGGATGTGATCTATTAATAGTACTTGTGAGGTTGCACCCGAGCAATAAATGTTCAGATGAATTTTCTGAGGGAAACAGAATCCTGCTCTGATTATAGTCCATGAGTAACGTTCATTTTTTGTGTCTTTCTTTTCTTTTGCAGCTGCGTCAATCCACTCACAGTCAGATAGAAATGGCAGAGACCTTGGATGTATCACCTGATGATGCCAATGGAAGTGCTGCAGTTCAGATTGAACCTCCTTGCCATGAAGAAGTCTTGTTCCATGACCTTGACAGTGTGGCTTCTTTGTACGAAGAAGTCATTGCTGGGCTTCACATTTCAAAGTCTGTGACTGACACAGTCATGATGGGGATTTTAACTGATATGCAGCAAGAAGCTACTCTGCAGATCTCTTCCAAGGATGCAGAGATGGCATCAATCAATCAGAAGCTGCAGCAACTAGGAAATGGCAACTTAAGTTTATCTGACGGGCGGGATAAAAGACATGATGAATTTCATAGTCTTCGCCATCAGCTTGATTCTATTTCCAAGTCACTTTTGAATTCTGAATGGGGGCTTTCGGGGTCACAGCACAACTTTGAAGGTTCAGAAAATGTGAGCAAGCAGATAGACAAGGGAAAATCCTCTGGAAATGGTGTAGCAAGGAAAATTCGTTCTGAAGACTCTGAAGAAGAGTTTGGTGATCCAAAACTTCTGGGTCATATGGATAATGTTAGCTTGATAGCCCACTTCAATAAAGCAATGAATGAGATGAAAATGCAGCATGATTCAGTTGTGTACGACATGACGGAAGAGATATTCAAACTAAAACGTGAGAACCTAAAAAAGGATGGATCAAACCCTTTTCATTTACGAAACAACAAAGAACTTGAGCAAATGAGGAAGAAAATCGAGGAAGTCATCTCGAAGTTGGATGTGCTTCTCTTGGAGAATAAAAGAACCTTTGTCCGTATCAAGTCAGATACAATTCCTGCTCAACAAGACAAGAGCAATGTATTAGATTCTGATATTCAGCAGCTAGAAGGTGGCACAACTAATAACGAAGAAGACCATTGCTCTATTCCAACTCACTCTTTGCATTTTGCATCTGAGGAGGCAGATCACAAAAGGCATATTATAAGGCTTCAATCTGAAATTGAAGATGCCAACACTGTGGCCACCATTAGAGAAGAGGTAGAAAATATTGTCATGAAAGAGTTCTTTAGTGAAATGAAAATAAGATTGCATGGTTATGAGATGGAGCTCAATATGAAGCACGAAGTTTGCTCAGTAATTCAGAATGAGGCTATTGCTCGAGCAATGTCAAACATTGATACTTTGCTGTTGAAGTGTAAGGAGGAAAAGGGTTTTGCTGAAGAGGAATCTAAACAGAAGCAAAAGATTGAGAAACTGAAGCAAATTGTGGATTCTTTCACTGAACTAGTGAGGGAAAAGGAGGAATTTGTGTCACAGATTGGATTGGAGGCAATGGAGGCTCGTGTGGGCTCTCTGTGCCGTGAACTTGATATGCTAAGAGACAAAGTGGGTAAGCAGGATTCCTACATATCTGAAAAGAACAAGGAGTTTGATATCATTGTGGGCAGGTTGGAGCAAGCTCAGCAGCATGTTCAGAACAATGATGCCGTTTTGAGTGACTTGTATGATAGATTTAGAACCATTTTAGCCTCTCTAAAGGAGTTGGAGAAGCAAAACCAAGTTCTATATACTGTCATTGAAGAAAAAGAGAAGAGATTAACATCTGCTGTTTCCAAAGACAAGGAGTTGAAAGAATTCACGGAAAATATTGTTAAATCTGTGAAAGATTTTGAAAAATTCATGATGGATCAACAAACTGTTGTTGCAAATAAATTCCAACACAATGAATCAAGGTGCATGTTTCTTCATTCACCCTGAACTTATTTATTGTAAGCAAATATTATGTCTGTAGTTGTTGGTACTTATTACTTATTTATAGAATTTTCTGTTTCATTCACAGGTTCTGTTTATTAAAAGAACAATGTAAACACCTTGTTAAAGAAGGTAATCTTTTAAGAAAGAAGGCATTGCGATACAAAGAGATATCTGAGGCAAGAGGCTCTAATCTTCAGAAAGCTGAGCTTGAGGTAATTTATTTGTGAAGCCTAGCTAGTAACTAGTACTGATTTAGCTTCACTTTTCAATTGCAAACCATGACAAGGTCATAACCTAAGATGAGAGTAAAAGTGATGTAGTATGGTTCAGTTTGTAGCTAAGCTAAGGATCAATGATTGAAGCACAGGATAGAATTGATTAGTTTTATTTGGTGTGCAGGTGGATTTACTTGGTGATGAGGTTGAGGCCTTAACAGATCTTCTTGCAAAAATCTATATTGCACTTGATCACTATTCTCCAGTCCTGCAGCACTATACTGGCGTAAGTTTCATTTCTATGTTGTAGCATGCTTTTGCATGATTCCTTTGTTTTCTGCTTCTGAATCTTCGTGGTCATATTTCTACTAAATAAACTGATGTCAATTGATATCCTATCTAGGTTGACTCATTGGTTGCAAGAATTTGGATGTTGCCATTGGAGTACATTTTTCCACATTATCCTGCCAAAATTATATATTATTGTAGCCATCTCATATTCTCTAAATTTTTAATGAAAAAAAGAAGTGACCCATCTCAGATTTGAACAGAAATTTCATTTAGCAGTAACACCGTAACTACTAGCAAT
Organism: Echinochloa crus-galli; assembly: GCA_900205405.1. Lineage (NCBI taxonomy): Eukaryota > Viridiplantae > Streptophyta > Magnoliopsida > Poales > Poaceae > Echinochloa > Echinochloa crus-galli. The sequence goes on along the minus strand of OAMR01000460.1, from coordinate 682,789 downwards.
TTGCACTCATGTATCCTTACGAGTAATAGACTATGAACATTATTAACTGTATTATCTCTTTCCTGTAGGTTATGGAGACCTTGACCATGATTAAGAAACATATTGGTGTGGCAAAGTGTAATGCTTCTGCGTGTTAATACCAGATGGTCAATGTTAACCAGCCATGGTATCATTGACTTGACATCCTACTTCCAGCAGTCTCAGATAACTTTTGTAGAAGGTTGCTAGCTTTTGTTTCCAACTCAAGGACTAGGTGATGCAGAGTGGCTTACTCCCTTTTGTAGGCAAGTAATCTTGGTAGCCTTTGACCACTTTGTAAATGACCCAACAATAGCTATTAGTCGTGTTTGACTATTGGCTCCATGTATTTTGTCACCTGCTATGATTAGTTGCAATGGTGAACTCTTGCAACTACTAGCTACGAGCAAGAGTTGTAGGGTATGTTTGGTTGGTTGGTTGGTTTAGGCTATCCTGGATAGGAGTTAGCTGTGGCTAGAGTTAGCCCGTGTGGTGCAAGAAAACGCCTTCCTGTTTGGTTGGATTGTTGAAGCCTGGAGTTCAGATGATCTTTTCTTGCTAAGTGGCTGAAGAGTGAAGATGTACGGCATTCGCTCATTAGTTTTGACTGTCTGATGGTAACCTGATGGACAATTTGTGTTCCAAACCATGGTTTGGATTTTGCTCTCCATTGGTCCTTGCTGTCAAGAATCGACTGGTTTTGAAACTCTGGGATGCTAAATGTTGTTAAACTATGATCCAGGTAGAATTTCAGAAGACCGGAACTGGCATCTGTCCAACACTAACAGTTGAAATGCTTGTGGGTTGTTATGAAGGCTATTCAGAATTCCTTTATTCCTATCGCAGGACAGAGAACTCAGTTACCAGAATTATGTAATTCAATGCAAATTTGCACTAACTCCTCCCTTCGACATAATTATAAACAACAAGCAAACGCTGGACAATATCTCAAGTTCAACGTATCAACCAAGTCTAGAGGCAAGTAAACTGAAGAGAGAATAAATATCGTACATTTGAAAAATCAATTATCCATGATACACTGATACATGTTGGTACCTCCAAACACAAATGGCACACATACAAAGATCACGAGAATTAGGATCAAAGGTCTATTTTACAACTCTTTTGACACTACCTACTTACATCAGAAATATGTTTTCATCCCCGCCGTTTGCATCCATCCAAGATTTATTATTTACACAATAGCAGCACCGTGCTGACGAATGTGTCTTTGGCACCAAATTTATCCTTAGGTTGGCCAAACTCCTCAATGCTCAATTCACATCCTCACATGCTGGGAATCAACTTCCATTCTCCAGCTTCAATCCTTTGCGATAATGGCTCCAGGCTAGTAAGGCGGCTCCAATTGCAGGCTCAACCTTAATTTTCATGAGAAAATTTTGTTAGCTTTGTCAAGCAAAGTTTCAGAACAGGGGACAATTTATTCATTTTCAAGTAGACTGATACCTACTACCAACTTTCTTGGGACTAAACATTGTGTTATTTTTTTTTTCAAAATGATTATTTATTTGCTTTCTTGGTGGTTGAAATGTATGCTCCTTTGATCCAACTACAGATGCCATGTATCATCTCAAATTACTGAGAAAAAGATTACTCCTGAGAATAGCTCTTTTAAATCCTTGGAATGCTCAAGCATCCAAACACAGCATGGCTATGTCTGTAGAAGAGAAATAAAGTTCTGGACAAGACATAGTAGAGAATATACTAACCTCAGGCCAAATAGGATCAGTGCCTGGGAAGACCTTCGAAATGCATTTTATGACCTCACCGCTAATATCCCACTTTTTATTTCCTTCAAGGACCCCTCCAACCAAAACAAGAGGGAATTTGTCCTTTTCATCTGCCAGATTAAAAAAACACATTCAAGTATACAGAGCATGCTTTACTACTGTGAGTTCCAACACTCTATTAGCATGGTTAGCGACTTAATAATATAGAGATCTAGCAACATGCATGCCATCTCCCTGGCCCATAAACCTTATTCAAAATGTAACATCAGCATGCGTCATGCACCACATCTGGAAATGGGAACATAACCAAAACAGAATTTCATAGTAGGATCCAGAGAAATTCTTAGAACTATCAACTCCAAAAGGCCGTGCACAATATGTGCCAATACCAGAGGAATAATGTCTATATCTATGATGAAATTATTCCATTTGAATAGTCAAAATAGAGCTGGTGGACAAAGTTAAAACCAAGTGATGTTCCATGATCAAGCATTACCTTCACCACAAAGTCTAAGACGCCGAACAACAGCTATAACAGTATCAGCTAACTCTTGAACTGAATCATGCAAAATTTTGTTAGCTACTTCATCACCATCTTCAGCAGAAGATACCACAACAGGTACAAGTGCTGCAATACGAGCCCAAGAAGGATCTGCGTATGTCCACCTGTGCAAGGTACACAAGTGACAAGTATAAGATTCAAAATATCAATGGTTATTCATGAAACTTTTAGAAGCTCCAGATATTACAAAGTTATGAATAATACACTACTAATCTTTCCAGAAGCTTAATACAATGATGCGCAGTTCTCCTGCGTATTCAAGAAAAAAAAATCTTTCCAGAAGCTTAAACATGAAATGTTTAATGCAAGGATCTTTGTACACCACTGACAAATAAAGTTAAGGATCAATGCCTAATGGCAAAAGGCTGGTGAAAGCAAAACAATGCAGGACTGGTATGAGTTCATTCTTAAGTTGAGCCATATTGTACAATAGTGTTCAGAGAAAGTACTTCATGCATTTTTTACATGAATGTAGTATGTTATGCAGTAACACTAGTGTATCTTCTTAAACATATTAAGCTATCATTCTAGTTCCCAGGGCGTATAACTGAACTGTGATGCATTAGAGTGAGAACTTACCCAATGATTTCATCTGGTGAAGAAAGTCCAAGCTTCTCAAGGATATCTCCTGTAAGGCTAGTTTGTGGTCCACGACCATCATGTGCTTTTATTACTGCTGTCAGGGCCTGTGCAGCAATGCCATATCCACTGCATTAATGTACAGATATATGTGATCAATTTCCTTTGTAACAAGCAAGCGGTATTGGAATCACACAATAATAGGTTTTAGTCTTTCACAAGCACATAAACATATCTTTTAAACTACAAAAGTCAATTAGCGAACAATTTCAAGATGCTGGAGGACCCATCAATTTGTGTGGGAGGGATGAGCTGCAACACTTGAGTCATTTGAATTGCAAGAAGGGGGAACCAGCAAACTATCCGCTAATGGTCTCTCTCCCTAACACCACAGAATCACTCACAGTGAATCCCAATTCACAGTCTGGCAATTCCTCTGGCAGGTCTCCTTAACCAAAGCAACAAGTGGTCATCTCCCTTCTTCCCAATTCACAGTTCAACAACCCTGAACACGTATAGATAGTACTTTTGCCATATGCTCGGGACTAAAAGGTATCCATACAAGATCTGAAAAGAGTAGTATAATCTCTACTTGGTGTGGGATCAACAATTGACCCCCCCCCTTGTTGCCAAGTTGTCGGTTGACCACCGCCCAAACTTCTATCTGATTCCCATGTTGCAAAACAGGTGTAAACTTGTGAAGAAAGAGCACACAGAAACTGAGAGCACTTATATCTATTCTAAAACCCAAATCATAAACAAAGAATGATGTTCCAAGAATCCATTCCAAAGTTCAAACAAGGTATTGGTCTTGAGGATCATTTAAAGTATCCTGTTTACATAAATAGTATAACTCACCTACCCCAGTCGCCCAGAACAGGACCGGCACCAGCTGCTCTTGCTACTTTTCCATCTTCTGTGACCCCATAAGCAATGCTTCCAGTGCCCGCAATCAACACACAGCCATGCAGCTTTCCCATTGTACCACTAGCCAGAGCTGCCACAGCATCATTTTCCACATAAAACTTGGCATTGCCTGGGAACAGATCCCTGGAGAACAAACAAAGTTCACTTAGCAATAAAAGAGAAGAATTGAAGGGACTCCTTTACCATTTATTAGGGTTGAGTGCAAATGAACAACAAAATGACGATTTCACTATCTATTAGTTGCCAGCTTGTTGTGATTGCAATTATACACACAAAAGCAGCACCAAAGAATTAGCTGGCTATTTGAGCATTCAGCAAGTGTTTCGAGGCACCATAATGTACTTGAAGCTTGGAAGACAACAAATGAAATAAGGTAGTTGGCATGGACCACAACAATGACGCAATTTATGTTTTAGGAGAATTGGGTTTTAACTAATATATAGAGAACTATACCGGATCCATTCCAGCATCCTCTGCTGATCTGATGGATGGTTAACTCCAGATACAGCTAAACAAACTGCACGGACAGCTGAACGATCTGTTTTGGCCATTGCGAGAGCCTGTGTCATGACCTGCTCTAGAGTTTCCAATGCAGTGGTTTCTGATAAATAGAAGATATGGAGGTCAGTATATCTTTGATCAAAGAATTCTGCCGTATGCTATTCTAAACATATTACAACATGGGAAAAATCATGTAACTAGAAACATTCCCTTGCTGCAATCGCATACTATGTTACCTTACAAAAACGTATATGATTTGCACACAGGACTATGGATTCTTGTTAAACATTGGGCCCAGTATTCCTTTATCCTTTAGAACTACATAAGAAGTGCAAGACACAGTGGTATTAGAATGAGGTAAAGGTGTAACAGTATGGCTGACATAGACACCTCTAGGCACAGCTCCCTTAAGCAACTTCATTATATGATTGACATAGGAATCCAAATAATTGACAGCAAGCAGGATTGGCAGGATGGTGTCATAATCTTTGTAAATCCAAGAACAAGATCTTATAATAAAATAGGAACATAGGCAATCAGTTTTTACACAAACAACTCATCTATTTCCCTAAAACTCTCCAATACATCCAACATACTCCGGTAAGCCATGAGACACCCGCACGCTACATATGACCAATAAACCGCGACCACGCAACACTTATTGGATCAATGGACACGAAATCCCCCAAAATTGATACGAAGCCCGTCGCCTATTCCCAAGATCCGATTTTTCACATGAGGCACGCCCCAGCCACCCTCTGAACGGGGAGATCCTTTGGCGATTACCTCCGACGGAGTTGCGGTTGGAGCAGCCGGCAACGGCGCGGGCGAGGACGGGAACGGCGGCGGGCGACTCCGGCGGCGGCATTGCGGCCGGCAGGCAGACGCAGACGGTGTTGGTGGTGCCGCCGTCCACGCCCAGGATAACGCCGTCCTCCCCAGCGAGCGCCGCCGGGGAGTCGCCGTTCTCGTAGCCGCCCATCTCGCGCTCGGCCCCCTTCCTCGCTTGTCGGGCGGCGAGATAGAAGGGGAGGAGGGAGTCAAACTCTGACGAAGATTTTTCTTTTTCCCGGTTTTAGCACAAGAAGGAAAAAGATTCGTTTTGTAGCGTGTGCTTGAGAGTTGAGAGCATCGTTAGTCTCTCCTTTCTCTCTCATGAGCATATAACCCCCAACTAATCCATGGCCAGCATGTGTAGATATTCTAATGGGATTTTTGGGCCTTGTTTAGATGCCAAATTCAACTCCCAAATTCACTATGCAAAAAGAAGATTCCCCATCACATCAAAATGTCATAACATGTATGGAGTATTAAATATAGATGAAATCAAAAATTAATTACACAGTTTTGTTGTACTCTGCGAGACGAACATTTTAAGCCTAATTAATCAATTTTTAGATAATTTTTACACAAACAAACGAAATGCTACAGTGGTACAATGATTACGACGTGACATCATACTACCAAATTTGCCATCCCAAATTCGGCATCTAAACAAGGCCTTGGTGTCTTGGCACTGTTGGCTTGGTTTTAAAGCATGTCTTTTTATGCCCAAAAGCTAGTGAAAAGTGATGAAACACTGCGAATTTAGGTGAAGCATGAAGCATCTATTTTGATAGGCAGTCGTAGGTACTAGCCTTTTGATCACATAGCAATAAATTGGCAAAAAAATCAATGATTGGAGTTATTGCTTATAAATATATATCTACACTAAAGAAAGATCGAAAATAATTGAGAGGTTGGGAAAAAAATACAGAATCCATCTTCCAAAATAATTGAATGGTTGAATAAAAATATACGTGATCCATCTGTATACCTATACATGGTAAGGAATAGTATAGGATCCAAAACAATTAAAATGTTGAAAAAAAAAATATTTGAGACTCATGTTCCAAAACAATTAAGAGGTTGAACAAAACAAAATACGTGAGGACCATTCATATACCTATACATGGTAAGGAATAGTATATGGATCCAGTATAATTAAAAACAATTAACATCTAAAATTTTCTACCCACCCTTTATATAGGATCCACATATCAGGGCCAGGAAGGGAAATTCGTGATGAATTTACGATGTCAAACGAAAATGACCACTTTTAGAGGGTTTACACGGTTTAGAAGCTACATTTTTCACCATCCAAAAATTTATCCACATTTTGTATTCACATCCCTACCTGTTTAAGATTTGGCCTTTCTAATCTGATTATCTTTGGACGTTCCCTTTTCTATTTCCTTTAATTATCTATTATACAATCTTATTTTCTATTTAATGTGCATATCACACTTGCGCTCTTGTTATTAAAAGATTATTTTTAGATCTAGGTTATCGTCCGTTCGATCTTGATTGTATTGTCATTTTTCTTGCTCTTATATGCATGATTGCAAATTTCTTCCTTGCTCTAGTGGCCCTGCTTGGATCCACTAGCTAAACTTTAGCGGCTTTAAGTTTAGTTGCTAGGGATCCAAACAGGAGCAGCTAAAACTCAGCTTAACTTTAGCTGCAGGCCAAAAGATACATGATTTTTTTAGCTGGTTGAACCTAAACCCAGCTAAACGGGTTCAAAGACCGAAATTCTCCCACCTATTTATGGAAATTTCTCATTGCCACAACACTCTGTCTATAATTAATGAACGGTAGAATAGTTCAATTAATTCAATTAGCTGATGGATCCAAACATCCCTAACTAAAGTTTAGCTAGGTACTTAGCCAGCTAAAATAAAGGATGGATCCAAACAGGACCTAAACCCGTCCCTGCATTCTGTCACTATAACTACTTTGCCAATTGCGTGAAAAAAACGTTGCCTCTTTTTTTTTTTCCTTGAGAAAATTTGCCGATGTTACCCGTCCATTGGCCCAACCACCATCCATCTCCTTAAGCATGTGGTCCCACCCTATGCCTCTCTTTCTAAATTAAATGAATATAGAAAAAAAAGTCCCATTCCTACTGGGACCTTAGCAATAAAAAGGCACACCACAAACACGTAGGAATTGACCTGTTGGATGGCCCAGATTAGTGTGGTGCTCTTGGCATTAGCAAAGAGTTAATACTAGAAGTTATAGCCCTCTCGCGGGTCAAGGTGTTATTGTGCTACCACATGAAAAATAAAGCTCCAAAGGTGCATAAAAATTCTAACAAAAATATAGATGGATAGAACTTTTTATGCTCTATGCACATGCAAAATTTGGAATTGAACAAAAATGTCGATTGGGATAAAACTGTTGCGGTAGTTTACCTATTAACCCATATTATTAACCAACCATATTGTAATGAATATTGTGGAGAACTTTAATGAACAATGAAAAAATACAATTGCATGCACATAATTTGCAAAACAATGTTCGAAAAATAACTTCTCGAGTAGGTGTAAAAGAAAATTATTAACCAACCGGTCCACTTTACTTGAGTAATGCGTATAAAAAGTCTTTTATAGAAAACCAAAAGGATCACAACAATAAAATACATTCACCAATTACGAATTTGTCATCATCAACAACAATCACTGTGAACATCTAACATGAGCTATATATGGATGTTAGTCAACTAGAGAACCCGACGGCGCTAGTGACGAAGCCAGGAGTCTGGCGGGGGGCCATTGCCCCCTCCCCCTCCAGGCACACCTAGATGCCAATTGTTCCATTGCCAGGTGTGGAACCCCCGTCAACGATGGCATCCTCTGCGAAGTGATGCGCGAGAAGGAGGGTTCCTTCGAAATGGCCACCACCGTCGGTGACAGCACCAACTTGTACACATACTGGGTCAATGCCGCCGTCTCCGTGGGGGCGTTCGGCATGGGCAGTCCAACCGTATTGGATTGTTACACGCACTGGCGAGCCATCGCTGGCGACGGCATGGTGGTGCCTCCTTCAGTTTCGCCCCATCCTCCGGTGTCGGCACTTCTTCCGCGGCGGCTCCTTCTCCATCTGCTGCTGCTCCTCCTCCCGCGGCAACTCCTGCTCCAGCATTGGCGCCTCTTGCTGATGGTGATCCTCCAGCAGCCAAACGCCAGTGCTGGAGCGATTTCCAGGATACGCTGCTTATCATGGGGGAGCGCGTACGCCCGGCAGGTGACTAGTGCCCCGACCTCCGGCGAGCCAACCAACTCCCGTCATATATGCGCTCGAGTTACCTTTTCAATCTCTTTTCAACAATCCTCGGAACCGGGGGCTGGCAGGGGCCATGCCTCCCTCCCCCTATTTGTGTTCAAACGTGCAGGTATAGTGCACTAGTCGCTGTATTTTGCAGTGGTGATAAAGCATTGTTGGCACTTCTTACGATCCAATATCAGAATTGGGGAATCCCGGTACTGGATGCAAGAAGTGTTCAGTGGTTTTCCTTATGGCTAGTAAAATATGTGAATATTCTGCAAGCGCACAGAATCACCACTGTAGCACTTCACCTGGGAGTATCCCGAGGTATCGTAATTTATATTTCCGCAGGGAAGCTTTGGCAAGACTACTAGTGAACAGATATTCGAGACTATCAGAACTGATCTGAAGTATGTATGTGGAGCTTGGAGGCAAATATATGGTAGCAAGGATTAGCAATAATTCAATTCAGAAATTGCAAAACT
>OAMR01000460.1:658155-669835 GCA_900205405.1 Echinochloa crus-galli | reverse complement strand
GCCTCCTGCGCTGACTTGATTTGATGGTCTTCGTGTTGTAGTGGCCCAGGAGTAACGTGTCAGCTATATCTTGTTTAGACTATAGTCAGTTATAGTTCTAGTGCTTGTAGTCTTGTTTAAGTCTTTGTCTTGGCTGGTTCTTCGATCTTGCTTGATACTGGAGGTGAATTGTCACCAAGAGTATTGACAAGGTTGCTTGCTCTTGCTAGCAGAGTAAGTAGTCGTTGCCTAGTGTAGGAGTGGTTCCTAGGCTAGTCAGTGGCCTTAGTTTATTCCCGTCGCAACGGAGGTGGTAGCCGTAAGGTGGTGACAGCCCTTCCGGTCTTTGTAGCCCATCACGTTAGTTCCGGTCCGTAGGATTCCCCAGTTGGGAAATAGTGGCACCCCTTCTCATCCCTTTCTGTGTGTCCACCGGTTCCCTTGTCCCGAAGCAAGTATCTATCTGTATCCTCTGATCTGCTCGATCAATCAGTAGAATACCTCTACCAGACTCGTACCCTCTCTACCCTCCTATCACTCCTCTTCTCTTTGTTGTTGTCATCCACCTCATCCATACCATTCACTCCATTCCATCTACCTAGGACAACTTAGTTTAGAATCAGTCCACTTCTCGTTCTCCGTGGAAATCGATACCTTGGAATACTCCCGGGTGAAAGCTACATCGGTATCCGTCCGCTTGCGGATTTATCTGTAGGCCGTAAGGAGTGCCAACAAGCTTTCTGGCGCCGTTGCCGGGGAACGGTAGCTGTTCTGATTCCGAACCCAAGTTGTCCGTGTATCCCACCACCATCCACCATCCATATGGATCCCACTCTTACCTTACGCCAACACTCGGCTCCAAAGGGCGCTTGTTTGGAGCCACCACCATCATCACATCCCATATCCACACCCGGCTATGAGCTACGTCCCGGCTTCATAGCCATGGTTCGTGAGCAATCGTTCTCAGGAACGAAGGCCGAGAGTCTATACGCGCATTTGCGTGAGTTTGAGCAACTCTGCTCGTGCCTGACCATTGCGGGCATGACACAAGAGACACTCAAATGGAAGCTATTCCCGTTCTCATTAACGGGAGGAGCGAAGAAATGGTACTCTCTGGCTGTCAGTACTATGGACGGGAGCTGGGACGTTCTCAAGGAAAAATTCTGTAAGGTAGCCAGTCTCCGAGCGGAAATCATTAACTTTAAGCAATTAAAGGGAGAATCGTTAGGAGCTGCCTGGGCTCGTTTCAAGCAAATACTGGCCTTAGGACCGGACCTAAGCCTACCAGAACCTGTTGTTTTACAACACTTCAGCCTTGGCCTCTGTCCCGTAGCCGCCACTTTCTTGGACTCTGCTTCAAAAGGGTCGTTTTTTCATTTGACTCCCGGTCCTAACCAATCTAGACTGGGCAAAAAGAGTGTTATATGAATTAAACATAAAGTAAAACCCAAATAACACAAGGTAACTTAATGAATCTATTAGATCTTTGCCACAATCTAATAGAGGCGATAACTTGCTTCAAGCTAAACCTTAGCCTACCGCATGACTCATGATTTAACAAAGAAGCCTTCTCATACCAAGCTTAAATCCACCGCATGATACTAAGCATGATACAAGGTTGTCGATATTTACGGAGGTCGACGGATCGATGGTTCCTCTCGAAGATTTCGACGACACGACTAAAGGACTCGAAAAGGTGGCACAAGGCCGGTTTGTTGTTGATTGTTCGATCCTTATTACAATCACCACGGGTTTATATTTATACCCTGGTTTTGACACTATTCCTAGTCGACTACGATTACAAAACGTTTATTTCCAAAGAAATACGTCGAAGCGCCGTATTCATCTCATATTCTTTATCAAATCGGCTTCTTCTTGCCCTGAGAATTTAGTGAATTCTGTAGGAACTTTGACTCTGTTAGGCAATGACACTCTTTGGTACCATTCTGGGAAAGGAGAGGAGTACATGTATCCCTGATTTTTGGGCTTCAAACTGAATTGATTTTGCAACACATCGGTCATTTTTTGCACCATGAGGTCAACATTAGTGTCTTGATTTCCTGTTCTTCCAGCAATCATCCCTGCATTATTAACATATCCAGGATTCGGGAGAGCATCGATAGCATTATAATCCATGAATTCTGTATATCCATTCCCATACATATCCCTCTGCAACCTGTTATTCAAAGGAGATATCTTGTAAGCAGATGCAGGTGGATTTGCTGTGGTGCCGAATGCCATATCACCGTATGTGCGAGTTTTTTGCATTGCAGGCTGAGGATTCTGCTGAATTGGTTGACCATTCACATCCTTGGTACCAGAAGCTCCAGTTTCTTCAACAGTTCCTTTACCATGAGCTCTTTGACCTGCTGTTTGAACATTGAAGTATGTTGGGCCACCAAGTTGCCCATATGTTTGCTCGAAAGGCTTATCACTTGCTGACCAAAGATGCCAATCATTATGTGTCGAAAGCTGTTCAAGAATGCAGAATTATGATTGGTCATTGTGTCCCCCAGAGCTTTGTATAACAGGCCAGAGAACTTCTCCCTTTCTTCATCTTCATTAAGGTCAGATTGTCCAGGCAGTAGAACTCTTGGTAGGTCTGTCTTGAGAAACGGTGCACCACTTCTGTTTTTAGCAAAAGATAGCAGACATTTCTTGATGAACTGTTCTGCATCAGTCTTCACCATTTGTTGATGTTCTTCAGACAATTCTTCAAGAGTGATGTCCAAAATGTCTCTTAATTCAGGCATCTTCAAAGCTTGTGTGTCCCACCGGGCGTGCCAAAAAGGTGTGTTGACGTAAAATCTGCAGTTCACGCCAAGCACACAGCAAGCCGAATTAGCTAGCTTCACACGCGAATGTTTGAATCCAGAGCGTGCCAGTCAATTTTCCCTGAAACTGACAAAGGAAGAAAATGTTTAGATAAAAACCTAGAACGTGCCGGATGATACCAGATAGTTCCATATCTACGGCTTTTCAAGACCACTTTTGATCGACATATAGTTACGAACAAGCTATCTGTCAGCAGTTGAAGCGTTCATTACATAATCGGTAAAGCATGTAAGAAGTACACTGCCGACCGCATGACGTCACCATGAAGAAAGATCGGTATTTAATTAAATAATCACTGCAGTACTTAATCACAACCGATTAACGAAAATGAAGCCCTGTTATTCAAAGGAGATATCTTGTAAGCAGATGCGGTGGATTTCCTGTGTGCCGAATGCCATATCACGTATGTGCGAGTTTTTTGCATGCAGGCTGAGGATTTTGCTGAATTGGTTGACCATTCGCATCCTTGGTACCAGAAGCTCCAGTTTCTTCAACAGTTCCTTTTACATGAGCTCTTTGACCTGCTGTTTGAACATTGAGTATGTTGGGCCACCAAGTTGCCCATATGTTTGCTCGAAAGGCTTATCCACTTGCTGACCAAAGATGCTAACATTATGTGCCGAAAGCTGTTCAAGAATGCAGCATTATGATTGGTCATTGTGTCCCCAGAGCTTTGTATAACAGGCCAGAGAACTTCTCCTTTCTTCATCTTCAGTGAGATCAGACTGTCCAGGCAGTAGAACTCTTGGTAGGTCTGACTTGAGAAATGGTGCACACTTCTATTTTTAGCAAAAGACAGCAGACATTTCTTGATAACTGTTCTGCAGCAGTCTTCACCATTTGTTGATGTTCTTCAAACAATTCTTCAAGAGTGATGTCCAAAATGTCTCTTAATTCAGGCATCTTCAAAGCTTGTGTGTCCACCGGGCGTGCCAAAAAGTGTGTTGACGTAAATCTGCAGTTCACGCCAAGCACACAACAAGCCGAATTAGCTAGCTTCACACGTGAACGTTTGAATCCAAAGCGTGCCAGTCAATTTTCCTGAAACTGACAAAGGAAGAAAATGTTTAGATAAAACCTGGAACGTGCCGGATGATACCAGACAGTTCCATATCTACGGCTTTTTCAAAGCCACTTTTGATCGACATATAGCTATGAACAAGCTATCTGTCAACAATTGAAGCATTCATTACATAATCGGCAAAGCATGTAAGAGGTACACTGCCGACCGCATGACGTCACTATAATGAAAGATCGGTATTTATTTAAATGATTGCCGCAGTACTTTTAAACTATGCATTCTTGTACTAGAGATTTACGATCATGCTTTTCACATTTATTATGCCTCATTCTCGTTAATCGGTTGTGAACTCAAATAACACAAGGTAACTTAATGAATCTATTAGATCTTTGCCACAATCTAATAGAGCCGATAACTTGCTTCAAGCTAAACCTTAGCCTACCGCATGACTCATGATTTAACAAAGAAGCCTTCTCATACCAAGCTTAAATCCACCGCATGATACTAAGCATGATACAAGGTTGTCGATACTTATGGAGGTCGACGGATCGATGGTTCCTCTCGAAGATTTCGACGACACGATTAAAGGACTCGAAAAGGTGGCGCAAGGCCGGTTTGTTGTATGATTGTTCGATGCTTATTACAATCACCACGGGTTTATATTTATACCCTGGTTTTGACACTATTCCTAGTCGACTACGATTACAAAACGTTTATTTCCAAAGAAATACGTCGAAGCGCCGTATTCATCTCATATTCTTCATCAAATCGGCTTCTCCCTTATATTCGATCCACATCATCACGCCTTCCCGAATGCTCCTGTTCTCAACTGCGTAATAATTCCTTTGCTGAACGATGAAGGGTTCCGGACCGCAGAGCATCTTTTGCCGATTACTTCAAAGAAGGCATTCCTGCCGAATGTAATCTTCCTACCAAATCTGGCCCACTTGTCAGCCTCTCTCAGGTGCCAATTTTTGGTGATAACAGCACCGGAACTAACGTGATGGATTACAACGACCGGAAGGGCTGTCACCACCTCCCGGCTACCACCTCCGTTGCGACGGGTAGAAACTAAGGCTACTGACAAGTCTAGGAACCACTCCTACACAGATCAATAACTACTCACTCCGCTAGCAGAAGCAAGCACCCTCGTTACTACTCTTAGTGACAATTCACCTCAAGTAGTAAGCAAGAACGAAGAACCAACAGAGACAGAGACTTAAGCAAGAACTAGAAGCACTAAGAACTAGGACCAACTATAGTCTAAACACAATATAGAAACAACTAGACTAAAGTAGATGCAACTATATAAGACAAAAGTAGAGCAAAGTAGATAACTATATTGATAACTCAAATTGCCCCCAGATCACAGAGTGCATCATCAATGCGACGATTCCAGATCGTGCATTGGATGACGGGTACTCCGGGATCTTCCTTCCGGTCCGGAGAGGTTTTGATGATCGCCTTCTTTGCAGCTCTCGGCAGGTAGGTCCATCTCGGTGTTAGCACTTGGATATTTGAGACCTTCCCTGCATGGTTAGCACGGAGAATACTACGAGACATCTTACCCTGTCTCATAGTAATAGCATTCACTGTTTCGAGGGGAGGTTCGGGTTGCCCCGGAATCTGCCGTCGGTTCGGCCGAACCCTGACGTTCGGCCAAACGCTGGATCAACCGACCTGGCCACCAAGGGCCAGGATCCATCCCCTGGAGGCGGTTGGCCAACTGGGGGCGGTTCGGCCGAACTGGTATGTTCGGCCGAATGGGCCTGGGGGCCCAGGCCTGCTCCCCTGCACCGCCTTCTGCTCTGGGTCCCCCCTGGGCTGCTTCTGGTGCTTGGACTTGTGTTGCTTTTGGCCCAGGATGACGTGGCATAGGTCCGGCTGAGTTGGCGGTCGTCCTACGTGGCACTTGATGTGTTCGTTTGGTTGTCGATGACGTGGACGGCTTCCGGCGGCCCGTACGGCTAAGGGGTCAAAATTGGGCTGTAACGACCGCTAACATACCTGCAAACATGAGACTCACCAAAACTCGTGGAACTTTATTAGAAATAAAACCTAAGTACATGGAATGTTGCATAGTCTCTCATTTTATTCCGAGTATTGGTGGTCGGATTTGGGTTGTAACGACCGCCAACAAGCTCCCCCAAGCTGCTGTTTTCTTCTTGCCTCTGTTATAAACTATGTTGAGAATTTTTAAGATACTAGCAATAATCTTAACTAAATTTAAAGATTAAGGGCCTGTTTGATTGGTGGCTAACCCTTTGCCAGGCTCCAATAAGTCATCCGGCCCATATTTGGTTGTCTGGTCAAGCCCTTAGCCAGGCTAGAGTAATGCAAAATTGGCCTCCGGGTCTGGCTCCACGAAAACGCGAGGAACGGCTGTTTCCGCTAAGCCAGGCTTGCTCAAGCCTTCATCGGCCCACGCTCTACCCGCCGATGCACCCGCGTATGCAGGCGCGAGTGAGGGGTCTCCGCTTCCCTCATCTCCCTTGTGTCATTTGTCCGTCTCTTTTAAGGATGGCAATTTTCCCCGCGGGGACCCGACCCGAATGGGGCAGGGACGGGGCTCATTTTTTCCCACGCAGGGGCGTCGGGGCGGGGCCCCGAAATCATACCGGGTCGGGGACGGAGATAGGTTTTTCCCCGCGGGGCTCCGATGGGGACCCGAGTTAAACAGCATAGGCTAATTTGCTCCACCGGCGGCAAGGCCCATGAGGCCCAGTAACTCAGCCCGACAGCCCACCGTCTCATGCCTGTATATAAAGCCTCCCTCCCAAACCCTAAACCTATCCCACTCATTTCATCTCCGGTCGTCACACCGGCAAAGCGGCGGCGACCGTCACTCCCATCTGCTCCCAGCCAGGCAGCCTCCCCCAATCCCACTCGGCGTCTCCACTCTCCGCCACTCTTCGTCCTTGCTGTCAACGCCACCACAGGAGTGGCCGAGCGGCGGCCGACAGGCACGCAGAGGCGCCAAGCAGCAGTGCAGCACGAGGTACGGCCGGTTCTTCTGCTTCCCTTCTGCCTAGCTTGCTAGCAAGTAGCAACTGCAACTCATAGTATTAGCAGCACTCAAGCACTTGAAGTTATTTATTTGTTACTGCTTGTTCTTTAAGTAGTGCATCTGGTTCCTAGATCTCGTGATTTGTTTTTGCATGATGTGAACATGTCCAGATCTATGAGTAATTCCTACGGATGTTTGTGCTTGAGTAATTGAGGCGTTGAGCCATTTGTGGCGGTATTACTTACTCATATATTGCTAGTAGTCGCTCGATCTGTGTGTTGTATGTGATATTATCCTCATTATGCTTGTTTTTTGCACAGCCATGGTGACCATCGGCAACGCCAAGCTCTGGTGAAGATACAACTATTGGCATCTAGAGAGGAAGATCAATATTTGCTCGACCTTATGTTACCTGGGCAATAATATTGTAATAGGCTAGTAATCTGCTACTTTATTTGCCTGTATGGACATGGATGGATGGAACTTAGCATGCAACGTGACATGGTCATTGGTGTTTAATTCTAATATATATCCTTTCTGTGCATGTACGTCTCATCCCCACGGGGACCCCGACGGGGTTCGGGCCTCCGACAAGGAAAGGGACGGGGCAAAAAATTTCCCCGATTAGCGTTTCGGGGCCGGGGCGGGGATCTGATTTCGGGGACGGGGGGCAGTCCCCCGGCCCCACCCCGCCCCGCTGCCATCTATAGTCTCTCTTCCTGCGTTCTTGAATGCGCTCTCCAGCAGATCTGCGATGGTTCTCGAGCCAGCGGGGCGGGTACGGTATGTACATGACGTCCCTCCGCTCCGCTTCTCTCACCATCGTTTTGGGCATCCAAATCGAACGCCGGCGCGGATGGCCTTGAGGGACGACGCAGCCTCAACAAGTTTGGCAACGATGGACCACCTCGTTGGCCTCGGCAAGTCGCGGCAAGCCGGCAAGTCCTCGACGAGCTCGATTTTGATGCGCGGATAGGTTACAGGTAGGCCTCGTTAGGTTCCATGTGCTGTCACCCATGCTCAGTCTTCGGAGAATAATGTTCTGTTAGCCTGTTGAATTTCATGCTGTTTCTTGCATAAACTAAGGAGTGGAAGAATGGAAAAAATTGAGATGGAAAGGGAACGTGGTTCACTGATGTCTATTAGCTAATTCGTGAAGTAGATATTGATAAGTTTTTCGGATGTGCTCAAATTCTGAGTGAATATGCAGTACGTCTTGTTCAATTTTAGGTGACTGAATGAAGTAGTGTTTATGGATTTGCACAGTTAGGAGTTTTCTTGCTTGCTCGTGACATCAAATTGGTTGCAGAAGATTGCTTGTAAAGATGTCAACATGCAAATGTAGCAAAACAAAGGCACATTGATAATAGGAATGTGGTCTGATATACTAATATCCTTTGTACTTTTCTCTCTTTATTTAGCATGATATATACGGGTTTAGAAACAAAGGCACAGTGATAATGGGTAGGGGTAAGCGTACCATCACTGGCCATAGGTAACTCTATCACTCTTACACAACAAACCAAACAAGCCTCTCATCTCTCACTATGCTGGCTGAGGTTTAATGCAGCCAACCAAACATGAGCTTATCTAGGCCAAGCCACATCTACCCAGCCAACCAAACATGTACCATTTGCACTAGCTAATCCAGGTTAGGGCTGGCCTGGCTACAGGCTAAAGTTAGCCTAGTAACCAAACCCACCCTAAATGACTAGCTAAAAAATAAAAAACTTTTCAAAAGCAGGGGTAAACCAATAGTCTCTTTAAAACTAGCGAGCGTGGATGGAGAGCGTGCCTGGCTAGACAAAGATACCTAGCGAAGGGAAGGAGATAGCTAACGTGGAAAAATAACTATCCAGTTGGCTAGTCTGTTGGATGCAATTTTTTCTTTTTTTCTCTTTTTTAGCTAGCCAAAGAAATATACAAGAGCTCTTAGAAGTTATTATTTTCTTGGGGCCCCCTAATAGGCTCGTAGTCAGTCCACATGCAGTAAAATACGTTTAATGATATTGTTATTTTACTTATTTAGTATAATAAGAATATGCAATCCCGACTAAGTCTTAGACCCACGTCCTGAACAAGATGCTATATAGTTTTCATCTGAAATAGTTGGCATTAAGTTATAAGAAGGAAAACTGAATTCACGTCGGTGTCGAGGAATGAAATGCAAAAGAGAATTGATATATTTTAGTACATACCAAGATTGATTGTTTGGACAAAGAAGTGCTACTCATGTTATCATAAATCGATGTGTCATCTTGTTGCAATTCTAGGGGCCGTTTTGGAAGAGTTTTACTGGAATCAATTTCACATGCAAAACACATAGCTAAAATGTAAGCCAATGACGCAAAATTTCATTTCAATGGAACATAGTTTTACTAGCCAAACTAAAATCTACCAAATCAAATCTACTGCTTCACTAATTTGACCAAATAGAAATACTCAAGGTAAAATGATCCAACCAAATTTGATCCTCCAATCACAAAGATCAAATTGGATCCATCAAATCTAGATAGATTTTATTTTCCTTCTCCTTCCTTTTATGTTTCAGATTGCGTCTCTCTGTTGCCAGCAGCGCCAGGGGGGATGAATCTCAACCATTGACTCTCAACGTAAATCCATAGTGGGCTTATGTGAAGGTGGAGGAAGGGGAAGACAGCCCCATATGACTAAGCGCAGCCTCAGATTTTGCCACAACTAGACTAAGGTAACATTGCAAAAAAAAAAATGTTGAACACATTTATCATCATAGAAAACTCTTGCATGATTTTTAAATATATGATACATAAGGCTTGGGTTGCTACCGAAACTAATTTGACCAAGATTACAGTTTGAAAAACCCCTTATAACGATCTTTTTGAAATTTGATACCTCCTCTGATCCAAAAGATATCACACCTAAAGGCTACAGTACCAAACAAAATATACAATCAAAACATATTACATCGTGGATTTAATCAAACTAATTTTGATGTTATGTATGTTTCTTGATGCATCTTTGACTTAAAAAACATACATAATTTTGAGTTAAGGATGAAACTAAAACATGCTACTGGAGTACTGGTATATTGTGACAATGGCCATATTACCTTCATGTCTACTTATCAGATCGTTTGACTTAAAAACGTGCCATATTTCGAAGAAATTAGCAGATAATGACGGGCCTGTGTGAAAATCTGCTCCGAGATCTCGTGCCCTGCTCCCTGGTAAATAACAGACTGAATGCGCTTGCAGTCTGGTGGTTTGTCTGCGCTGCGCGTCCGGATCTCTGAAGTCTGGAATTGAATGCCTTCATGCCGCAAACGTTTTTTCAGAATCCTGACGCCACCAGCATATGCAGTTTCTTCTCTGCATGTCTGATGAAGCCGTATCTGCTCGTGCTCCACTGCATCCAAGAATCACAGCCTGCGTGTGACTTCCATTCTCTCTCAGTCACTGCACTGGCCTTCTAGAGTTGTACTCTGCTCCCTGGTAAGCATATTGAATATGCAGTCTGCTGGTAAGCTGGGTGACAGTGTACAACTTCTGGATTCAATGCATTCATGCCTTGAGCGTTTTTCAGCACCATCATGCCACGGCACCTTTTTTTTCATGGGCATTCTGTACTCGTGTCAGTTTTTTTTGTTCTTCACGCTCAGTTCATGTTCATCGCCGTTCATGTTCATCGCCGGACGCCGTGGGCATACTTTAGTCGAAGAGGTGAGATTGTGGTGAAAATAAGCTGCTTTCTACTGCTAAACCTTTTATTATTTCCCATGCACCATCGCATTGTACTTCCTTAGTTACACAATACTTTTCCTGTTCGCATATCTAAATGGCATATTATTTGATTAAGATCAAATGAAAATATGTTAAAATCTGTAGTAAGTGGATAGTGCCATAGCTCATTGTAAGACTCGATTTGACTTGACATAGTCTTTTAAGTTATACTTTAGCTATTCATTTATCTTATATTATATCATTTGTTTGTAAACTACTCCGTCCGTTTCAAAATGCAGGTCGTTTGACTTTTTAACCACAAGTTTGACCACCTCGTCTTATTCAAAATTTTGTGCAAATTATCAGATTTTTTTGGGTGGTTTGCTTTATTAATATGAAACTTTTAAAAATTTCTTAAATGTGACTATGAATCTTAAGGCCAGTCTCAGTGGAGGTTTCATGGGAGTTTCATGGCATTAAATGTGCTGATGTGGCAGAGGAGAGAGAGGGAAGAGTTTCATGGGATGTGAGAGGAGTTTCATCACCATGAAACTCATTTGGCATGGTTTCATAGATTTTGGTCTAGGTAACCGTGTGATGAAATCCTGCACTGAGACTGGCCTAATTTTGCAAAAATATCACACAAATCTCAAAGGAGGAAAACAAAATGCTCTCATACTAAATGCCAAAACCAGGTCGAATTAAAATCAATTAACACTTCAAGCTCATGCACAATCTCCATCACAGCTCACACGCAACGCATGAGCTCCCCTTATTTACTCCGCCAAGCCATCATTGATTCGTTCATTCGTGCGCCCACCACCTTCCTCTTCCGGCGATCGGGTTTCCCGTGACGCTCCGCGTCCACGTCGGCAGCGGGCCCCGCGCTCCCGTCCACGTCAGCTCCCCTTCGAAATTCAAAGCGCTCCCAACGCGACGCGTGTCGTATAAGACGCTGCGGTTGCTTTCCGTTTCGTTGGGTTGCTGTTGCCTTTGCCTTCCTCCGCGCGCGCTTCCCTCGTCTCGGGGCCACCACCACACCGCCTCGCCGCGGTGGCGCAACGCAAGCAGCCGGGGCGGCTAGGGTTTCGGCGGCGCCCGGTTGGCTTCGCTTCGCTTCACCGAGGTGAGCGCCGCCCC
>OAMR01000460.1:637238-651593 GCA_900205405.1 Echinochloa crus-galli | reverse complement strand
CGAGGTGGAGCCCTGCTGCTTCTGGTGCCGGAACCCCCGCGGGCGCGGGCGCGGGCGCGGGCGCGGGCGCGGGCGCGGGCGCGGGCGCGGGCGCGGGCGCGGGCGCGGGCGCGGGCGCGGGCGCGGGCGCGGGCGCGGGCGCGGGCGCGGGCGCGGGCGCGGGCGCGGGCGCGGGCGCGGGCGCGGGCGCGGGCGCGGGCGCGGGCGCGGGCGCGGGCGCGGGCGCGGGCGCGGGCGCGGGCGCGGGCGCGGGCGCGGGCGCGGGCGCGGGCGCGGGCGCGGGCGCGGGCGCGGGCGCGGGCGCGGGCGCGGGCGCGGGCTACGGGACGCCGCCCCTGAGCGCGGGGGGCTGCTTCGGCACGCGCGTCACGCCGCCCACGAGCGGGGGCGGGCGCGGCTCGTCGCGGCCGCCGAGGCCGCCGCCTTCCCTGGACTCGCCCTACGTCCGCGCCAAGCAGGCGCAGGTAATCGTAATTCAGGATCGCCGTGCCTCAAGTTTTACCATTCCGGTCATGTTTACTTTGGCTCAGCAAGTCAGAATTCGAGTTTCCCGCAACTAGTTATGGCCACCATGGTCAGCAAGTAGTGCAAATGGTTATGTGGACTCGCGCATGTAAATGGAAGCGGCGGCTGGCTGCTGCTACCGTGAAATGGTTCAGGCATTTATCGTCAATAAGCATGCTGTGATCAGTAAATTGATGTTCTCACTCCCTTAACGTGCACTTGAATTATATCAAGCTTTCTAGCTTGGTTTTTTAGATGTGAACTGTGTGCAGCAATGGTTTTTGTTTTCTACATGCATATGTGGTCAATTTCTGAAGAATGAATTGAATTTGTCCCCCAGCTTACGCTGCAGAAAAATCTGCCTTCCTGGCCTCTGTTCCCATGTCTATCAGGTTTAATCAGTTGTTGACTTGTTGGCAATTGTCTACTGCAAACAGTGTGTAAAGTCATTAAATAAAGCCAGTTGTAGTCTAATATCAACATATATGCGAGGTTAACCTAATTTACAAACATTTATAACCCTCAATGTCTGTATCAGTGGACACATAGTTACCCTGCAAGCTGGATGTGATGGCATTTGGTCTGCTGTCTGTGCGTCAGGCTCATTCTCTGATTTGTTTGTAAACTTGAGTGTAACATATCTATCAGGAGAGAAGATGTAGTAGCCTTTAAGGAAAGCTTGGTTGTTTAACATGCTAAAATCCCCCATCATTTTAGGATACCATGTAGCTGTCACAAAAGACAAGGACATTGCTGTGCACAGATAAAATTATAGATTACATGAGCATTAGCATGAAGCAAGTGAAACCAAAATTTTGGTCCTTCGGGCTACACGTAGTTTTACGAGAAATCTGTTGTACCAAAAGATTGGACTGACACTATTAAGTCAAGATTTTTATGTGTACTGGCATTAGCTGTTTCTTTCATTGTGGATGTTCAATTCCCTGTTTTTTTTTTGCTTATTTACACATAGCATACTAATTAATAAGTTATACATGTTCTTCACCTCTTGTATTCTTGTAAAGGAAATTGCATTTGCTATCCTTAACATAGGAACTATCATAAGCTGACTATGCAGAGTTTGTGTTTCCTTACAATGTTTCTGTTCATTCCAGGTAATTGAAAAGGACCCAAACAAGGCAGTTCCGTTGTTCTGGGCAGCTATAAACAGTGGTGATCGGATTGAGAGTGCATTGAAAGATATGGCCAATGTACTGAAGCAAGCAAATAGGGCAGAAGAAGCCATTGAGGCAATAAGATCCTTTCGTGATCGTTGTCCCTATGAAGCTCAGGAGTCCCTTGACAATATTCTTCTTGACTTGTACAAGGTATGTTTGTCCTCATTCAAAGGAAAAAAGTTCCTTTTCATAAGCTAAAGCCTTCCCTTGTACCTTCTGTTTGGAGGTTAGGTTATGCAGATAGATATGGACCACATTTAAAATAGTGCACTGTCCATTGTGAATGAGTCATCTTAATATAATCAACTATCACTGAAATTTTAATGAAGAGGTCACCAATGCAATTTTCTGAAACCAATGGTTTTCCTTTTAAACCAGAAATGTGGTAGGACAGAAGAGCAGATTGAGATGTTGACGATAAAGCTGAGAATTGTTGATGAGGAGCTAGCTTCTGGCCGGTGGAAAACTAAACTCTCTAAATCTCATGGAAGAGTAGTATACCTTTCTCTCAGAGATGAAAAAGCAAGGTACTTTCCATTTCTTCATTTTGAATTGTTGAAGAGTAGATTGTTTTCCATTCCTTATATTCGCATTTAAGATTTGACTTGTAGTCGCTATTGAGATTTGACTTGTAGTCACTATTGAAACTAAGTCCCTTGTTTCTCCTAAAGGTTATTGGGGAACCTTGCATGGGCCTATATGCAGTCTGAAAACTACGAGGAAGCAGAAATGCTCTACAGGTACATTCTGAGTTTATTCTTCTATTTTTTGATGTCATGTATGATACTAAGCGCATATATGGCAATACTCGCATGTGCACATGTGGTGTGCTGTGTGCAGCTCCCCTGTATCTCAAAAGGGAAAACAAACTAATTTTTTCTACTACTAACTTGGAACAGGCAAGCTCTAGCTATAGAAGCTGACTACAACAAAGAGTGTAACTTAGCCATCTGTTTGATGAAGACTGGAAAGTTGGCTGAAGCTAGATACCTGCTCCAAGCTATACCTTACAACTGCGACGATGAAAGTCATGTGAAATCTCTTTCCCGGGCTACTGAAATGCTTAGTGAACTTGAGTTGCAATCACTCCCATCTCCCATAACTCAGATGAAGTCCAAAAACTCACATATTTTGCTTGCTGTTGATGTGGAGATGCTTGAAGATCCACAGCCACAAACACTATCAACTCCTTTGAGTCACCTGAAATATAAAGAATCACATATGTCAGTTTCAGAAAATGCAGAGAAGCATGAGAATAGCAGTTCATGGCTTCCATCTCCCATAACTCAGATGAAGCGTGAAGAACCACAGATTTTGGTTACTGCTGATGCAGAAAAGAATGAAGGCATTGGGGAGTTCCAAGATCTTTCTCGACTGTTCAATGATGCTCCTACACCTCATTCAATGCTTGAGAAACTACGAAAGCGGCTAATTAAAGAGGCACCAGAAGTTAGCATTCGTGATCAGATTCAGGGTCTTGCTCCAACTGAATGCTTGCCCAACTCCGATGGAATCCAAGATGCTAGTGAGAATCCTGTGCAAGGGGGCAAGCTATTGACCAGAGGTGTTAGAAAAACGTGGGCTGACATGGTGGATGAGGAGGAGCAACAATTGGGTGAGGACCAGCCATGGGCTGACATGGTTGTTAAGGATGAACAGCAATTGGGAGATGGCAAGTTAACAGTGGGTGTGGGCACTACTGAGCAGACTGAAAGCAGCAAACACGCAAATAAGCAGGAGTACAGAACATCATCACCCTCTCAAGGCAGCAGCACCCTCCACAGACCACTCGTGGGTGGTCACCAACAAGGTTCTTCAGCGAATTCATGGAGACACAGCGACTCCAAAATCTCCACAGATAAAATAAACTGGGATCTTGTCAGGACTGCTCCTACATGGAGTAAGCATAAGGTACAGGATCACAGCGACCGAGTTTGCCAAAGGCCTAACAAAGCTCGTCTCAACGAGAATGCTTCAGGCAGCAAACAAGCACCATGGAGAAGCAGCGCATCTCAGCGTGCGCTTTTTCCTGACTGGAAATCAAAGGGTGAAGGATATGGACATGGTCATGTGCCGTTTGGTGAGCATGAGCACTCTTGGGGTTCTAGTCGCACTGAGGCCACTCATCGCTGGCATAATAATGCCGCAGGTACAGTGTCATGGAGGCCACAGAACCGTCTGCGGGTCTTCCAGGAAATCACAAATGAGATCAACCAAAATGTTGTGTAACTATGTCCATGTTCCTCGCTGTTGATGGAAGTTCTTCTTTCAAGTAGCATGCTGTTTGCACTGCAGAGGGATTGGTGAAATGGTTCGCTTCCATTTTTGAGATTCAGATCTAGAGAAAACTCTCCGAGTGCCATCTGAGCTCATCATTCGTACACCTAGCAAGTTGACGAATCATACTGATCGTAATAGCTGTATGTATTTTCCTTGTCTCTAATGTGCCAAAGTATCTGTAAAAACTGTTACCATTTTCTCACAGTAGTCACTGTTTAGTGACTGAGAGAATCTTTTTCTCCACTGATTTCACATTGCCTGCACAATATGGCTTACCATGAAATTTCTTGGAGTCTTGTCACTACTGTTTAGATGTTAGTACATGGTTCCATCTGTGGCTGGAGACATCTCCTGCATAATGGGCTGCTGCAAGATCTGAGTGTGCTCCCTCCTCTGTCCACTGCAGGAAACAAGCAATGGCGAGTACTGCAGTTTGCAAATGGACGCAGTCTCCTGCATCTGCATAGTGCTCGCCCCTGTGGCATTTTCTACCTTGTCTACACACTGGAGCCTGCCGGATTCCATCGCTGCAGCTGCTCTGGGTGTCCTAACATGGTGGCTGTCCTTTCCTCAGGGGCAACAATGGCTGGCTGGCTGGCCGGCAGCCTTGAGCTTCATCTGCAGCCTGACCTTTTGGGCCCCGAGGCCATGGCGATGCCACCAGCTCAGCGGTTGTGAAGTGTAGTGCCTTGTCGGCACTTCGACGCGAGCGACAAGGCTGCCGGCGAGCCTCGCCGGAGCCAGGGCTTGGCATTCAATAATTCTGGTGCATGATTGTTGGCTTCACACATGGAGAAGCTGTCTGCTTGGTTCTGAACCCTCATCCTGGTCTTCGTTTACATGCACATGAATCTATATCTGATCTGCATTGCTTCTGTATGGAAGGTCGCCCATGATTGGCTGTTTACCAAGGCATGCCATGGTAGACACCAGGTCGGCCTGAACATTTCATCCGCTAGCAGATGAATGTGAAGCAATCAATTATCATCAGTACCGGATTTGCGTATGACAGGGAGTGGCATTGCTTCTGCATTTCTCTATCTATGTGATGGTATGCTGATCGATGCTGTGCATTGCCTGGGGTCAGTATGAGCAGTAACTCGCTGCACCAATGGATGCGTGCATTTGGAGGTAGGGTTGCACAGGGCACGTGAGATCATGGGACACATCTGAGGTACACACAATTACTGCTATATAAACTGTGCGGCCGTCAGAGTGGCAGCCGGCCGGCGGGCCTTAGTACGCAGACCATTACCTGAATCATCTGCTGATGGCTTTTTCCAGGGAGACTACTATATGGGCAACTGTTCGTCCGGCTCAATCATGTCGTGCAGCCATCTTCTTCAGTTAATTTCTTGACAGGGAGAGGGGAGAGAGAAGACACGGAACAGTGTGTTTTCACGTGCCGATACTGCGATCGGAGTAGTAACTGGCAAGTTGCAGTTTACAGTCGTTAAGCCCTGAACCTAATGTCGAGTGATATTTGATGGCATTCAGAGTAATTGGCAGAAAATTTGAATTGAATTGATTTCCAAATATACGCGGTTTATACACTGTACATTTATGACTGGTTGAATATACAGATGTGGATCGGGTCGAGCTTTATTTGCCGATGAAATGAAACAATTACATTTGAAATAACACAGCGAAGATTCAGACACGCAGGCCATGTATTGCTCTTCAAATAGGGGATCAACTCCTCAACTGTGGCCAGCTGTCTTTTGGTATCCTGCAGAGTGAATCACTCAGGTTTTCAAATGCAAAATACGAGCCATAACAGTAATAAAAGATATGAATTCATTCTCCATAATCTGGCACGAACTCCATGAATCAAGGTCTTCATCTGATGACGTTCCACCCTTTCAGGATACTGTTGGTTACCTCAACCATGCTTGAAGCTAAACTGTTTGGACCAAAGCCTTCCTCCACCATTCAGAAATCCTTCTGTTTCTCATCATCATTTTGCAACATAATTCTCATTATACTATTATAGAGGAATAAACATGCTAGTAAAGAGACAACGACATTGTCAAGATTTTGAAATCAAATGCTATTAATTTTCTACAGTTTTGCATTAACATTGTAGACGACCCTTTATCCATTTCCTCGTTCACTTATTTGCTTGTTCTTGAAATGCAAAAAGCTCTGGTGCCAAATATTTACATGTGATATATCCATCAACACAGTCAAACACAACATTTGGTTGTGCAATAAATGATGAAGAATAACCCCTATTAATTCCGTTGGCGGTAATCAACCACAGCATTAATATTTGATTGGAGCCATGCAAATCCAAATCCAATAAGATTAATGCGAGAATATATATAAGAAAACATTCATGGAGAATGGAAATCGAATAACGATATTTCTTGTTGAATGTGGGTAGAACAAACCTTTTTAAACACCGACTGTGTGTACATCACCAGTAGTATAAGATTATATAAACAACGATGAATACAGAAAAGCTTTCATTTGAAAAGATGTGAGATGAGAGAAGCCAAGAGGATTGAGAAGGAGAATGGAAGTAGAGAGATATGCTTGGCACCGTGCACGCCATCCATCGTAGGCAACCATAGAAATCAACTTGTTGCTATAGATGAGTGGCATACAGGGAGCCAGGCACATCCCAAATCAATATCACCTTTGCTCATGATGATCTACAGAAAAATCTCTATAGAAGTATATAGAGCCCTTTCCACCGACTGATCTCAAAGCTTCATATATGCAATGGCAATGGCATTGCCAATGCACGCTATGGACCATGCAGAAATATGATTTCCATCAACTGTGTGTGTTCTAATGGTGATGAATGTTGTATGAATGAATGTGGTGAAGGGAGGAGGAAGAGGTGACCGGCCTTTATATAGGCCGTGATGTATATGACGGAAGATTCCGGACATACGAGCTACACAAAAAGCGGAGAGGCGATGGAGAATTAATTCATGGCCTTCCGAAAACTGTGCTACAGGATTTACCAATGGTAAAAGGGAAACCCCGCTGTTCTAACCAGAAGATAGCTCTGCACAAAGCAACATGCATGAACCAGCAGGTCATTCTAAAAAGAAAAGGCTGCTGCTAAGGATCATTTGGCATTATACCTTGCTCTGGAAAACGGGATTTTTTTTGCACCATTTTTCTAGAAGAGGAATAAAAGTTTAGTGTTTTCTAGAGCAGTGATAATGATAATATTTTCTGGTAGAAGGCTGCAAGTTGCTTCACCTCGCCAAAAAATATGACACGAAAAAAAATACCATCCATCCATGCTGCATTTTGGTACCACACGAGTGTATTTATCTAGCATCGTCTCTTCATTAGCAACATCAACTTTAATTTATCCGTTGATGGGTGTAGTTCATCTACATTCGATGATTTTTTTTGTGGAAACCTTTGAGTGAACTTTGGTAGAACTAATCAGGGTGTCACCATTGATTTTTGACAATCAAGCTTTCATCACCCAAAGACCAAATTGGCACCAACCAGCAAACTTTGGATTGCAACTTTTAACTGCTGCTAGATGGGTGCATGCACACATGGCTCCCTGAAAGGATCCATTAAAAACATTGCTCCATTTTTTTTTACAAAAAAACACTCTCAAGTGGAGGGTCAAGCAGATCTGCTAAGACACATTTGTTCA
Organism: Echinochloa crus-galli; assembly: GCA_900205405.1. NCBI lineage: Eukaryota > Viridiplantae > Streptophyta > Magnoliopsida > Poales > Poaceae > Echinochloa > Echinochloa crus-galli. Next base: position 643,997 of record OAMR01000460.1, on the reverse strand, counting down.
TCTATTATGCCGCGTCAATTTCTTTTTTTTTCTGTGAGTATTATGCCGCCAATCTCTACGGTGTTACATCTTTACAATTCAGTGAAGCTAGCAACATGAAGTTTCTTTTTCAGGACACGTATGCAAAGGTGCACGTGGAATGAAGACGCCAAGCTAGCTCTTCCTCAGCCCCAACAATCTGTTCTGATTGGTAGGCACTCCGATCTTTATCTACAGAAAAGATGAACACAGATAAAACACAACATTGCCATAAAAACTAAATTAATATTGCTATTACTGTAGGAAACACAAATTGTGCCTGTATTCCAGATAGAAGTCATTAAATCTCTCTCATGTATATGCTAAGATATACCGAGATTTTAAATCTTAACGTGCCCAACCCAATCGCTAAATCAGCAACAAATGTATCCTCAGTAACGGCAATTAGTGGTACTAAGTCGACATTAGATATGAACAGTGATACATCAGCAGGAATATGCATACCTCCAATAATGAATTACCATCACACAACAACTAATATCTTTTGATATGTTCACTGTCTCAATACTCTTGATCATACCACAGTGCAGAGCCAGGATCTTGAGATGTTATTCCCGGTTATATATTATTCATCTAAAACTACAAAGGCCCATGCTATTGCTATCAGAAATTAAAGTATAAATTATTGATTCCAAATAAAAGAGCAATTGCGTGACACCAATAACTCTATCGAACAATAAAATGTCCATAATATGATAGTAGTTTAAGCTTCCATATTATTGATGTAATAAGAAATGACAACTTGACCAAATAAAGCGCCATCAACAATTTGATCTTGATAAACGCCCCACAAAAATTAAAATTTCTTCATATTCTAATATCCAACTTGGCGCCACAGATGGTAAAGGTCGTCTCATTCATCTAAAATACTAGGCAAAGCGCAGTCGGCCAACAAAAATTAATCAATCATGCGGTCGTATGAGTACTAAAGCAAATAGTCCATCTTTGATGTCATGGAGCCTTCAGTATCAGGGAGTGCTGATGGATAAACGAATTGCCTACTGGTTGGTGCATGCAACTCAAATATTCACAAGTGACTTGTAAAGCAAAAGGTTCAGTCTAATGACGCAATAAAAGCTTAAAATTCAGAGGGTAACGAACTAAAGATAAATACACCACAAGTTTCATATTTAACAAACACTACGTGTGTAGTCTGTTAATTCAAGGAGACAGACCTTGGTTCTGTATACAATCTTTTCAATTGTAGCCTTGAGAGGTTCCTGTTCTCCCACAAATCATGAAATAATATCCATACTTATTAAAGAAGAAAAAATCATATGACAAAAGTAAAGTGTACGTTATTGAGATAAAATACAAAAGTAAAAATAGCCTTTTCAAAATACAACCTTGTAGCATTAAAGCACATGAAATGAAATTAGCCAACCTTGTAACATTTCATCAATCTATAAAAAGAGAGATAAAATTTAGAATTGATAAGAAAAATTAAGAAGAAGGCAAGTAACAATTATATTGGACCAGCTTAGTGATGATTAATCCTTGTTAAATTACCTTGAGAACGGTGAGAAGCCAATTGATGAATACCTCTTCATTAATCGAGGAAGAAAGATGAGCAGCACGGGAGGAACTATGGGAGGACAGGAACTGAGTTGAGAGTTCATCATCATCTTCCCATCAGAGAGTATCGGTCACCGGTCAGGGCCTTTATATTTGCTTCTCGGAGGCTTCAAAAAACGCACAATGGCACCTGGGCCAATACGGCCGCAAACTCTCGGCCCACAAACTATTGCAAAGAAGACGTAATTGAGGACTTCTGCTTTCTACTGATGAATGTATGCCTTACTTTGGCACCTACCTTGTCATGACAACCAGCTCGGTCGCCGTACTCGATGCGCTGTCATGGTGGCACAACTGCACAAGGTTAGTTCGATGAAACACTTATACTGGATTTTCAGAAATCGATGTTCAGTGAAACAAATCGGCAGTCTCTGCCGCCGCTCCGGCTCCCTGCACACGTACCTATATTGATTGAAGGCTACGACATCTCCCGGCCGTCAACGATGCCGGCGGCAAAACCTCCGCGCGCCGTCAACGAACTCAGCGCCGGAGAGGCTGTGGCTGCCGTCCACCGGAGCCGGGAGTGACGGTGGCGCCGCAGCAGCAAGCGAGGATCGCGCCGAGGCAGTACGTTAGCAATGTAGCCCTGCAATGCAGTGCCCTCGCCGGCGCACGCCGTCTCCATCCATTGTTGACGCGACATTGGGAAGAACAGTTGCCAAAACCCCAAATTAGAAGGAATCACACAATTCAAAAAGAACACGCTCGCGCAATTGCTGCATAAACGCGCACCAAAGAACTTGGCAAGAACCGACCCTAAGTTTGCACGCAGGAGCAAAGCCCACATCAAAACTTGCAGGAAAAAAAACTAGAGCAACAGACACAAGACCAAGAGCTTTAACCTAACGAGATAACCATCGATTATACACTAGTGACACGACAGAGTTCTTCTCTACCAAACAAAAAAACTTGATACACTAAATAACGAGGTGGCAGTCTGACAGCATTTGGGTGTTTCCTACGCAGAAGCCAACCAAAAATAAAAATGCAGCAGTTCGGTTCGACGATTGTTAGACAGCTCTAGTCGAACAGGATAAGCCCATGTCATCGTCCAACTCCTCGGAGGGCTTGTCCCCCATCTCTTCTTCCTTGAGAGCAGCCGCAACAGCAACCGGGGCAGCAACAGCGAACTTGATCAGGTCCTGCAAACCAACAGCAGCCCACAGTTGTAAGACCAATGGCAGTTATATTGACATAAGGAAGGCTACAGCATTACAGGAGAACAAGCTGATTCCAGACATTTAAATCGATAGCCAACTATTTAATCACACAGCAATACACAAAGGAAAGCAGAGACGGCATGTTCCAACAATTGACAACATAAAGAAGAGGATTACCATTGAGGTACTGCTTGATCTTGTCAGAATGCGGGTATGAGTAGTCCGTTTCCACGGCAAGAGCAAGCACGTTCTTGTACCCATTGATGATGAACATGTGGGATGCAGCAGCAAGAGTCGGGCACAAGAGCGGCAGGGAGACAAAGGCTGACACCAGTGGCAAACTTCTCAGTCAGGTCAAGAACCTCAGGGCTGAAGACTAACCCATCCTCATAGACATTGGTGATCTGAAGACCGTACGAGAAGGTGCGGATACCCAGCTTGGCAGGCAGGGCTGACTCGGATGAGCACACCTTGTCACCCTTCTTTATCAGTTCCACAGGGGTGATAATTTCCACAGTACCCTTGTTAATATTGGTGGGCATGTTGACCGTCTGAAACAAACAATAGTCAATAGGTTTGGACTTCTGATTTTGGTACTTTCAACATACTGTTACAGAGATGTATTTCCTCCAATGCTCACCTGCAAAGAGTTCTTGGAGGGATCCATGTAAGTGTTGCCAGTGGGGATAACAGGAGCAACCAGCCCAATATGAGCAGAAGGTCCAACCTGTAATATGGAGACATAAAAGCACAATCAGGATGAATTGACATACTGTATTCTATAAGAATTACTGCTGTTCTCATTAAGCTTTGGCCAAGAAGCGAAACTGTATCTGAGATAAAGAAAATACACCAAAGTGCAAGGTTCATACTTCGACATATGTATTGCTTAGATGTTCCAACCTCATAAAACTATGCAACATAAGCTACAACATCACTTGACATGCCTCTGCTCTATATTTTTATGATAAAACTGTTATGTTCAATGTAACAGACACCCCAATATGAATTTAGATCTACTCCAGACGGGTAACACAAGCCCAATAACAATTTCCCAACCAGGAACCAAAGAAGATATAAGTGTTCATTTGCTCAAACAATTTCTATAGGACATCTAGGATACACAAGCATAAGGATTACCTTGAGGTATTCGTTGAACATGTGGAGCGCAGCAGCAAGGGTCGGGTAAGAGGCAACCATGGAGACACCAGTTGCTAAGTTCTCAGTAAGGTCAAGCACCTCAGGGCTGAAGACATCCTCATTGACACTATTGATTTGAAAACTGTGCGAGAAGCGACGGATACCCAGCTTGGCAAGTAGGGCAGGCTCAGATGGGTCCACCTCGTTGTTGGATAAGCCTTGCACTGTTTGGTCTTTGTGGGGCTGGTCCTTTTGTGGGGCTACTGCTGGTCCCTCTGTTCAGGACAGCAGGGTTAGGCAGTTACAGTCTCTTTGACTGCTGCTGGTCCTGGTGTTTAGGACAGCAGTTAGCATCTTTGTACAGCTTTGGCAAGCCAAAAGTTAGGCATGCCAATGTTTGGGATGCAAACCAATGAGGCTCTTTACCACGAAAATTGTCTCAAAACCAACATTATTCTGGTCTCAATGGCTTGATGTTTCCATTACCTCACAGACATTAGTACCACACACTGATACACAAGGCGAGGTAATATGCATCAACGCTAGGCCCAACAGAGTATCCGTACCAGACAGATACAAGGAAATTACCACGTCGTAATACATTCCCATAGATGTATTGTGCAAACTAATTCAGCACGCAGTTCCATGGTTCCTGATAGCACAGCAAGGTTTCGCGCCTAAATGATCATCATAGTGTGATGTACATGAGTTCAAGAGATCGTATATTTGTATCACGCTCAAAGGCGACTACAGGTTCAGTGTGCTGCGATCACATTCTTCACGTACTCTTGCCTCGCAGGGTGGCCCTCCTGAGGCCGGTTCAGGGCAGCCCAGACTGGCTCCCCGATGAAGAGCCTCATGAGCTGTGAATTTAAAGGCGTCAGAGTTGCATCAAACAGAATTCAGTTAGTATTGGGTCAGCAAAATATTAAGAGTGAATTTCACTGTGGGTCCTTTAACTATTGCCGAGGTCTCATCTAGGTCCGTAAACTTTCAAAACGTCCATCTAGGTCCACGATCTAATTAAACGTAGCAGTGGAGGTCCAAACGCCTCCATAGAGGATGATTTCGCCTACGTGGCTGCCAGCGTGGACTTGTAGTCAGCACGCTCGCCAGCATCGTCGCCACCACCGCCGTCAGAGCATGCGCCCCGGCCGCCCGCTCAGCCCAGCCATGCGCGCGGCCCACGACGCTGCGCCGGCCTCCCGCGCGCACCGCCGCCGCCGCCGCAATCTCCGCCACTCGGTGCCCCTGTTGCCTCTCCACCGCGATCCCTGTCGTCGCCCCGTCGCCTTCACCCTGCGACGCAGCACCGCCGCCATGAGCCAAGCGCCGCCGTCGGCCATTGGCACCCAATTCGCCGCCGTTGAGCTCCCTCGGGCCAAGCAGAGACCACCACGAGCTTCCCCTCATCGAGCCGAAGCTTCGTCGCCGGTTATCGTCGCCATCCGACTGCCGAAGCGCCTTCCCCCGCGTGAAGCCGAGCGCCGCCGGCCGTCTTCTCCACCACCGGCTAAAATTCCGGCCATCTCGGTGGCTAGCGGGCCAAGCCGCCACAACCACGAGCTTCCCCTCATCGACCTGAAGCTTCGTCGCCGGTTATCATCGTCGTTCGACTGCCGGAGAGCCTTCCCCGCGTGAACTGAGCGCCGCCGGCCGTCTTCTCCCCCACCGGCCAAAATTTCGGCCATGGCCGGCCAAGCCGCCACAACCACGAGATTCCCCTCATCGATACGAAGCTTCGTGGCTGATTATTGTCGTCGTTCGACTGCCGGAGTCACTGGCGTTGTCCAACACGGCCGCGGCCGCACACCGAGCCGGCGGTCCGCCATTGATCGGGGGGAAGGGGGAAGAAGGGGAAAAGAAAGGAGAAGGACTGGTCGGCCTCATGTTCCAGCACGAGGCGAAGCTCTTGAGGTAGAGCCAAGTATCAGGTTCCTTGAGCTCTGCTCCAAGATCGGGATGGTTCAACCCTCCCACAAGACGACGCACAAGTCTTAGGGGGAGAATGTTGGATAAGCCTTGCACTGTTTGGTCTTTGTGGGGCTGGTCCTTTTGTGGGGCTACTGCTGGTCCCTCTGTTCAGGACAGCAGGTAGGCAGTTAGGCAGTTACAGTCCTTGGTCTTTGACTGCTGCTGGTCCTGGTGTTTAGGACAGCAGTTAGCATCTTTGTACAGCTAGTCTTGCTGGTCCTGTAGGGCTGCAACGCATGGTATGCTTGCAGCTATGGAAGGACAGCATCTTGGACTAGTTAGGACAGTAAGTGCTGATGGTTTTTGCTGCCCACTTGGACAGCATCTTAGACTAGCATATTAGAATATGCTAGGGGCTGGTTCAGCCTATAAATATGTATCCCCAACCCCTTGGGTTGGCATCGCATTGTGAAGAGAAAACAGAAAATTGCCCCAACTTCGAGTGTGATCCTCTCTAGATGAGAGTAACCATTGAGCTACTAACAACTGGTATCAGAGCCGTTCTTTCCTGCAGCCTAAAGATTTCTTGCTCTACTCCCTCTCCAGCCCACAAACAGCCCCAAACAGAGGCAGCAACACCTGCTGCCCCTGTCCAATCCCCTCCACCTGAGCAGACGAACAGCAGCTCAGCGAGCAGCAGCTCGTCTGATGGAGGTTCCTCCAGGCGCAGCAGCAGCCCCCATGCAGCGCGCCAGGTCCGTAGGACCCTCTCTGCACTCGGTCGTTGTCATGAATTCCAGCTTTGCTTGAAGGCACAAAATTAGAACAGTACAAACAATAAAAAAATATGACATTCTTGAGTATACTTCTTCAGTGCCTATGTATTAACAAAATTAGGACCTTTCACTCAAGTTTTGTGCCTGCAAGCAAA
>OAMR01000460.1:603005-629554 GCA_900205405.1 Echinochloa crus-galli | reverse complement strand
GCGGTCTGACCGGTTTCATAAAGCGGTCTGACCGGTTTCATAAAGCGGTCTAACCGGTTTTGCTTCAAGGCAGCGGCGACTTTGTTGGCGCGATCTCGTGTCAACATATTTTGGCGACTCCGCTAGGGAAGAAAGCAAAGGGATCTGTTACTATGGTTAATCTACCAAAACCTAGTGACGTTGATCCTGATAACATCATTAGGCCGATTGTTGATGAATTGTCGGCTGAGGATCGTCAAGCTTATGAAGCCTTCTGGAAGGATCATGAAGAGAAGGAAGCACAACGCAAAGCAGAAGAAGATGAAAAAGCAACTCGGTGGTATTTATCTCACTTCTCCAAGAATCGGAAGGGCGAAATCTCCAAGGACAAGGAGGTGGTCGTCGTTTCGAGCGAGGACGAGCAAGATAAGGTACAAGCCAATGTGAGTACTACAGCATCATCTGTTACTTTGGAGCAAGTTAATAGCTTATTCATCAATAGTCAAAGACAAATGTTTGCTACTGTCCAAAACATGATTGATAAATCATTAGGAAAACAACATTTGGCTAGTGATAATAATGCTCCTAAGTTTAATGTGGCTGGTACTTCACAATGTAATTTTGTGCCTCCTGAATCATCGGCAACACCCATGCCTCAATTCGGCATGCCGATGAATTATTTTGAAGGTCAAACAGCTCCAGGACAATACAGTCCAAACAATGCTAGTCCAAACAATGTGGTCAGACCGGTTGTACAAACCGGTCAGACCGGTTCTGGGGGACCGGCTTCAGTCGGTCTAACCGGTTCTGGTGCTTTAGTTGATATGTGGAATAGCTATGTGCAAATATATGATTGTTTGTTCAAATTACTATAGATTGTTTTTAAAAGAAATCAATTTAGATATGAAGAAGTAATCATCTCTTAAAGCATGCATGCAAAAGATGAAGCGGAGGGTTTCTAAAGATTAGCATTGGCCTTAAATAAGCATGGACGATGTAAAAACTGCTAACCAATAACCATGGAACCTAACGATGTCCCTCCAGTACCAGCAGCATCTTGGGGCTCCAGAGGATTATCAATGTCCGTAGTGCCAACGTAGTGCCAACGTAAAACGGTAATTAAACCTAGATTATTTGCCCTGCAAATCTTTAATGAGTTTCCGATCTGCATGGTCATAATGATGGTATATTTGAATAAATATACCCGCGCGTCACGCACGGTACGTCACCGTTGTATCCCTAATCGAGCTCTCGCTTCGGCGAGCATGAACTCGGCGGAGACGAAGCCACGGTTTGCGACGTCGACGCCGTTGGGGTAGAAGAACAGCCGCCACTCGAGGCCGCGGCCAACAGGGAAGGCCCTCGACGTGACGGAATTGCCGGTCCTGACGTTCTTGTCAACGAGGAGTAGTCTTCGATGCGGTGGAGGGGGCTGCCGGTGGCGTGGCGCTGGCGAGGCCGGGCGACGGAGCCGGAGGTGTAGAGATGGCGGCCGGCGCGGGCAAACAACGACGACACCATTGTTAGCTTCGGTCGAGGTGCACGATTCGGTGGAGCGCGGGATCATGAACAATATTGATCTTCAGATTGCGACACAAACCGGTCTAACCGGTTATAGAACCGGTCTGACCGGTCAGCATGAAAACTTCAAAGACAGTGAGACCGAGCTTTGAAGAGCTCCTAGCCAAGTATAAAAAGAAAGGGGCTGCTCAGAAACGAAAGAAGCTTCAGAACAAAATCAAGGATGTAAAGACATGTCAGAAGCAGTCGATGCATAAACAAGAATCAGTGGAGCAACTTGCAAAGGTGGTGCCAACAAGATCAGCAACAATCAAGCAGGTATGGAAGCCAAAACAAGTTGTTTCATCATCAACGTGAATTAGTGCAAGGTATGGCCGATAATATGTTTATCGCCCTTAGAGCTAATATATGGCCGATGTATTGTTCATCATCGTCCTTACGTTCTAGGTGGCCTGCCGACCCTAGAACAACCCTAGACTCTCAAGCTCCGACGGGGTCCCTCCCGAGCTCGAGATTTTAGGTTTTCGTCGTCGCCTCATCAAAAGCGGTCTGACCGGTTTCGTTCAAGACAGCGGCGACTTCGTTGGCGCGATCTCGTGTCAACACTAAGATATATGTATGACACATGGCCTAGACCTGAAAAATCCACTAAGAAACCATTGTGTATTGGAATAGTTGCAAGCAAAAGCAAAGAGTGACAGCCACACGGAAGAAACAGGCTGCCATCAGGCAACAAACAGCAGCAAGCAGCAAAGAACCTCTAATACTAGTAGTCATTCTCAACCAAGATCAACCAGGCCAGCACCACTACTTTAAACTTTGCTTTCGGATTCAGTCTGCAGGGATACTGATACTACACAAGTGACGCAAGTACTCCATAAATATCACTATCACCAACAAACAAAATCACTGACCTTATACAGGAAATCTTTTAGTTGAATATACTCTGAGGAAGGGTTACTATAATTTTCTTCAAGCGAAACTACTAATGCTACTGTTGCTGTCCAGGAATGTGTGTTTCCAGTGCCAATCCCTGAGTAGCAACAGCACTGGCAACAGGGTTAACTATATCCCAAGCATTGATAATCTCAAATTCAATTACTTGTTTATATCCCTCAACGACCATGATCTAAACATTGAAGCTCCTACACTATTTTTGTTTGTCTAAACTACTAGTGCTATTGCTACTTTTTAATTTATATGCATTTCTAGAGCACCGGTCTAGTCTTCTATGCATTTCTAGAGCATGATTAACCTGATGAGTACGGGGTAAGTTAATGAAATAATCGTAATGTCTGATTGAACACGAATTGCCTATCAACAGTCCATATCCATATCGATGAAAAGGCATGTATCCACCAACATTCAGATTCATATATGTGAAAAACCAACATACAGATATGAACCAATTTGCAGACACCCTGCCTGTGCATTTTCCAATGACGTGGTCTACTGCCCTTCGAAGAAGCTGTTACAGTAGGGGGGTCTAAAAAGCTTTCACAAATTCCCAGATTATCCCTCCCCAGTAGCTGTCCCTTTTTTTCCCGGGTGTATCTATCTTGACTTCATGAGTGTATCTCTATCTCTTCCCAATTCTCAAATTACAATAAAAACCATTACAACCCGACAGGCACCGAGATTTGAGCACGCCGCGGGCCCAAAACCCCACTCGCACCCCACACCAACGCCTCACTATGTGCCAAATTAACCAGCAATTAGAGTTGAAGAGCGAAGCCTCACCAGAAGTGAAGAGGCGGGAGTCCAAAGTGGTGGCGGCGAGGTCGAGGAGGTCCACGCCGACGAGGAAGCCGAGGAGGAGCGGGCCGCGGAGCAGGAGCAGGTGGTGGTAGAAGCAGCACGCCCAGATCAGCGCACGTGGAGGATACGGAAGGCCGAGGAAGCGAGGGGGCCCTCGGAGGCAGCGGCGGTCCGGGTTGTTGCCCGGTGGTGGAGGCGACCTCGTCGGCGCTTGTTTTTTTGAGACGACACGATCGGAGAAGAAGAAATTGGGAAGTGGGTTTAGGCACGGGAAGAGGGGTTAAGCTTAAGCGGAAGCGCAAGGAGGCCGTGAGCGCGAGCCCCACGAGCCAGAGCCGGCGGCTTTTTGTTTGCGTCCTGAGTCTGAGTCAGGCCACGTGGCCCAAAAGCGCAGCGCCAGTGCCGGCTAGCGCTCTCTCACATCCGCATAAAACGATCTTTGCCGGAGATAGTTTATGAGCGTGTTTTACAAGATATAATAATGGATACTTCATATTTCACGCAAGGACATTTGCATTTTCTAATGCCAATAAAGGCTCAAAGGGATTGAAAGACCAAGCAGACGAATCACGAATCTGTGATACCTCGCATGCCTCGTGCTTTAGATCTCATGTCCCTAAACCGTCCTGTACCATTCAACTCAGAATAGATCATGAAATCACTATTTATAAGTGAACTCGCCAAATTCAAACAATCCTCTCAAGTTCCACCTTTTCAATTTACAAGCTTAACTCAAGACGAGCAAACACTGACGCAAAAAGGTTTCGATCTACCAAAAGGGAAACAACAGCTTTTCAAGAAGAAAGGTATGTTTACCAAAGAAGCATACCGGGCTTCTCATAGCAAATGGTTGCATTGCATCACTTAAATCGGACAAAAACATGCAATGGTTTCTAAAACTAGCAGGGCCACACTAAAAATAGCAGATTTGCTGTACACCTGGAGCACTAATGATGACTAGTGAGTTGATACGGATACAAAAACTGATACTGCAGCTAAGATGAGTGTGTAGGTAATCCACCGTCTCCACTGGCACTGACACCCTCAGGAAATGCATCCACTCAGCAGTAGAACGTTGTAGACCATGACACTTTTACTGACACCGCAGCACCGTTATGGAAATGATACTCTTTCGCCTGACTTCCATGGACAGCAGGTTTAAAGACAACAGGCTGACCCCCCTCCCCGAAGTCAATGTAAAGTATATCCTCCATTTGAACAGCTGCCACAAAATACTGTGGAAATCTCCCCACTGAGCTAACAAAGGAATCACATTCGCAGTACTTGTCAATAAAGGTGTACAAATTCTTCTGAACTGAAGTGTAACCACACATTTGCACATCAAAACCGCCAGGAGGTACCCTCAAGAAGTCCAGCTGTATGGTTGCCTCAGCACCAAACTGAAACATAATCAGATTGAAAATTGCAGCACCATATGGACCATCCATAGTGCACCTGAAGAGCGTGTTGAAAGAAACTTGGTCTTCAACAAATTCCATGCATCCATCAACTACAGTTTTGTCTTCTGTCCCTTCACCCACTGTCTTCACCCTGATGTCAACTTCGATCAGACAGTTAAATTTAAGGGACATGGCTCGTTTGGGGCTCATCAAACGCAGATAGTCACTGATCTGAAATTTAACAATGAACACAATCAACAATCGATTTTGCTTATCAAAGTTTCACATGTACCAAAAGCTTCTGATTTAACACAGAATAAACTAAAGCAAATGCAAATTCTTTAGTTCAATGTCAAAACTTGTTCATTACAATTATTATCTGTAGTTAAAAATACAGAACAAATAAATCCTCCGTGCTGACACACCCTATATGTCAGTTAATGCTTTGATTAACCCTTGGACTCTCTAGTAATAAAATCCAAATGTTAGACCTGAAATATTACAAATATAATACCCTGCAAAATTTAAGTTATGCAATTTAAGTTATAATTGCATGCTTAGGAGACAAAATTTAAGTTATACTTAGTGGAATTGGTCCAATTCCATCAAGTATTACTTACATCCATTTCTCCTAAATATGTGTTGTGTGCCAGTCAAACTCATGAAATATATCTACTACAGAGCACATCGCAACATATTAAAGGGCATAAGATCACAACTAAGTTGGTCGTATTTGTCCAGAAATTGTCCTGCTATCAGGATTTTGAATACCAATACTGCTTTACAACTTTTCTCAGGATCTGTGAGTATGAACACTCAAGATGTCACATTTCAATGTTAAATTAAAAATGACAGGTAGTTTCTTAAGTTATTTGGCAGTATATATGATTAATATTCACATAGGTTAGACATGCATGTAAAACTGATGCATGGATTTTTGACACTTCCCCTAAGAACCAAATTCCATAAAAAATTCCTACTTAGTAGTTAGCACAACCTGACATTTTGGAGCAGTATGTATTGGACCGATGTATCGAGAATGAAACACATCAGTTCGTAGTTAGACATTTTTTACCAAAGTCCAAAACATTAAACCAATATTCTCCAAGTGCTGCCATAAGTGTAACAAGAACAAACGATATATTTTCATTCATATAAACACTTCAGTGAAATTTCACATATCATGCTTCAAAATGCTATGGTAATATGATTAAATGGAGGCATAAGTTTCTTACCGGATTGATGGCAAGTGGGTTATCACGGGATCTGTTGAAAAGGTAGTTACGACAGTAATCATCACCATCACGAACAGCAATAACTCCATATACTTCAACTGGATTGATAATATCGGAGGAGAAAGTCTGCAACTTCATATCAAAAATCTGAAATACTGGTGATGGTTTATGAAAACACCTTGGCCCAGTTGAAGGATCACAGTGAGTATAACGCATCGGGGGTAAGGAAGCTAGAATCAAAGAACAAAAAACCTCAATTAGTATGGTTTAAGCAACTACAGTTGATCACAAGAGTCTGAAACAGAAATAGGAATGACAAGAACCAGTAGCTTACTCTCAGAAAGTTCACTCATATGATAATACTGATGCCAACAGCGATCACCAACATGCCTACGGTCTCTGGTAGACTCTGGAAGCGGACCAAAGTTGATGAAATAGTTCGGCTTCTGTGGAATATCAAGCAAAGTTCTAAGCAACAATCTCTTCAAGCTTTCCACTGGACCAATCCTTTCCACAATTCCCAAAACTGAAAAAAAAAGATAAACATGTTTCAACTTTCAATGGACTGGTACAGAAAAATAACTAGACAAATCCCCACATGTTGCCAACTTGCAATAGTAAATTTTGTATTATATGTGCGCCATACAATACAACTTGATACTAAAGAGTAATGAGGAAAAAAAACTCAAGTGGGAGTACAAATACCATCATCGGTAGTGAAATAATCGAGTGTGTCATCCTCAAATGGGACTATGTTGTCATCATCAAGCTCGGTATGAAGATAGCCACCATCCACAAAAGAGAGGATGTTATCATCAAGCATGTCTTGAGGATATTCACCATCTCCGAAACTGCTTTTTTCACTGAAGTTGCCACTTTTGCTCAGGGAAACATCCACAGCAGAGGCATACAGCAATTGAGGGTCAAGGAGTGTGGCAGGTAATCTGCCTTCATGCTTTTCAAATCCTTCACATGTCAGCATGAGACTGGGGAGCGGGAGCAAACATGAGCTCACATCCATCACGTGAAATCACAGATTGAAGATAGATATGAATGCCTGGGGATCTTAGATCCTGTTACACCTAAAAATCAGAGCAATAATTGTAATCTGTAGTGCATCACAGAGGGTGCAGGGAATAGCAGCAGAAACTAATACAAAAATGATAAACAAAGGTTTTCCACTTCGTTCTAGTATTACTCTGTATTGCTATTTGCTAGAAAAATATGATTTATGCAGACAGCAAAATTTGCAAACACCAATTTAACTTTATCATGTCTTTTACATTGTGACAGTTATAGCATCCTATAACAAGATGTGCCTCCTATATTCTTTTGAGAGAAGATGGGGAAACACCCAAGAGTCTGTGAAGGATGCAAATAGGCGAGCAGGCACCAAGGGGAAAGGACCCTGATTATTCATCTCTCTTAATATAAAACTACATGAGCCCCTGGACAGAAAGATCACATAACAACGCTACTGATCTTACCAATAAAAACTCATCAAATGAAATGGATATAAATTGATTAAAATCTCCGCTTGTGTTGTCTGAACAAAGACAATCCCAAGCCCCAGTAAATGAGGAGGGTCCCTTTCCCCTGAAAGGTTGTGATAGACTTGGCAAGCCAATGTAAAACCCATCCACTCATATGGAGATGAAACCAAAGAGAAAACCATTGGGCTATAAACCCTCTTAGCGACATCGAATAGATAAAACAAAGTTACTAACTATCATGCTGAACCAGACTATTCTTGTAGCAAAACATTTGCTTCCTGCTGGCTGAAGTTGACATTTCCTAAAAACTAGACTATTCTTGTAGCAAAACATTTGCTTCCTGCTGGCTGAAGTTGACATTTCCTAAAAACTAGCAGACACACAGAACTATATTACCATTATTGAAAAAAAAATTGCTGCCTACTAGGCCAAACATTCAGCAAACCTGTGCTTAACTGGAAGGCAATAAAAACCAGAACAATTATATTAAACACAATCAATTCTAAAAATACTGCAAATGTTTGACAAACCAATATCCAACAGAGAGCACAAAACATTAAATCCAGAACTGCATTGTTTATCTTGGATCCATCCCACATCTTGAATTCATCAGACTAAATAGGATTTGTACATCCTGATTGAAGACAGTATAGTATCCACATTTCTACTGCAAAACATGGATTCATCAAAAGGATTCAGACTGCTCAAGGGACAACATAATGTTCCGACAATCCGATCAATAACAACATAAAATTCAGTAAGGTGGCCGTGCAGATAGATGCCCAAACTTACACTGCTCAATAAAAAACAGAGAGCCATGCTAAATGCAATGCTATAATTAGCAGCCTTACTTTGGGATCGATGCCTCTAAACAGTTAGACTAGAGAAGGCAAACAGCACGCACATCCAAGTGCGCTTGATTTGATCCATGCCGAAACAGAACTATCAACAGTTATTGGACTAAGATAGCACGGGTGCAGATTAGAACTGGACACTAATTAATATAAGGGGACTAACAATTCCATTTCCAGAAAGTTTTTGTATCACGTTCACATGAATAGCAGAATGGACAAGCGTAGCTAACCTAGCGGCAAAAAGGAGCAAGTCCACGAAATAATCCACAAACCCTAGAGGAAGGAGATGGATGTCGTACCGTGGGAAAAGGAGGGGCGGGCCGGGGCGCCGTACTCGGGGAGGGTAGCCGGAGAGATGGCGGTCGACGGAGGCCAGCGGAGGAGGATCGGAGACGGCGGACGAGGAGCGGCGAGCGGAGGAGGGGCGCCGGACTGAGGTGGAGAGGCGGACGAAGGGGCGGCGGGGGCTTCGAGCCGCCCTCGGAGCGGCGAGCGGAGGAGGGGCGCCGGACTGAGGTGGAGAGGCGGACGGTGGCTGGGGCGGCGCGGGCTTCGAGCTGCCCTCGGAGCAGTCGGACGGGACGTGTGGAAGCCGAGGCGTCCCGTTTCGGGACTCACTCCATGGTGCTAGCGGGGCCCACACGTCAGTGGGTGAGTCTCTCTTACTGCAGAGACTCACACTCACCCCGTTCCGTTTGTCCCCGACCGGCGAGCGGCGACCCCGTTGGTTCGTTCGATTGTGCGGTGCTGGCTCGCATTTGTTTGCCCGACCCCGTTGGTTTCGCTCCTGCCGGGCCCGGGAGTTTTTTTTTTGAGAAAAGGTTGCTTTTGCTTTCTCTCGTTCGATTTATTATTAAATAAATAAAACAAAATGAAAACCCAACACAAAAAAGCGCCAATTTCGAAAAAAGAGCGATATGAAGACAACCAAGTCAAAAGAATGTTGGAATTTCAACCGAAGAGGTACAGGAAAAGAATTGATTGTAAAGGTGGATTTCAGTTTTTCATTTTGAGAGCAAAAGGCTGGATTTCAGGGTTTTTTTTTACAAGAAGTCGGATACCATATTGTTACCGATAGGTGATTTTGCTTGATGAAATAATGCTGCTACCTCCGTTCTAAATTACTATTCGCTGTTAACTTTTTTCCACGATCTTTGACCATTCGTCTTATTCAAAAAATTTGTCCAAATATATAACTAATAAGTTATACTTGAAGTATATACGATAATAAAACAAGTCATACGTAAAATAAATGATACTTATAAAAATTTTTGAATAAGACGAATGGTTAAATTTTTTAATAAGACGAATGGTTAAACGTTAAGCGAAAAAGTCAATAATGAATAGTAATTTAGAACGGATATAGTATAAAATATATAATAAGACTTTTTTACCCTTGGTTTGCACATAGGCCCTGTTTAGTTCCCGGTCACATCATTAAACTTCTAAAAATTCTCTCTCCAAACTTCACTATTCACCTATCACATCAAATCCCTCTCCTCATGCATGGAGTGCTAAACGTGGGTAAATAAAAAAACTAGTTACATGGTTTTGATGTACACGACGAGACGAATCTTTTGAGCCTAGTTAAGTCATGGTAGGACAATGTTTACCACAAACAAACGAAAAGTGCTACAGTGTCCGATGTGACTTTTTCACTTCACTTTTTACTTTTTTTTCACAAACTAAACACCCCCATAGGCCCGCACCGTCTCAGCGGCCTATCAGATTGACTGCCTAAAAAAACTATCATATTGACCGTTGACACGCTGAGTGGCACTGGCAAAAGGGCGTCCGCGGCTCGACAAGCAGAAGCACATATCACGTACGGCATCGTCTCGCTCTCGCCGTCCGTCTGCATTCGCGAACAAGGTGGAAGTGGAACAACGGAACGTCGAAGTGGGTGTTGGTGCACGGCCACGGGACCCGGGCCCGGCGGCGGGCGATTGATGACATTGCGGCCGAGACGTACGGGGCATGGTCTCGATCTGCAATTCTGCATGCAGGCCATCATCGGGCCATGGTCGTTCGGCGTGCATGGTTAGGCCGAGGCGAGGACGCTGAGACAAGCCCTGCCGCGTTGGATTGGGTGGGATGCAATTAACAAGATTTGATCGTGAACCAAGGTGAACCAAGACTACTGACGACAAATAGGCTGGTACCTCCGTTCCAAATTACTATTCACCGTTGACTTTTTCTCGTAATGTTTGACCATTCGTCTTATTCAAAAAAATTTGTAAATGTTATTTTTTTATTTGTGGCTTACTTTATCATCACACATACTTTAGATATGACTTATTTTTTTTATATTTGGATAAAATTTTTAAATAAGACGAATAGTTTAATAATATTATGAGAAAAATCAGTAATTTGGAACGGAGGGAGTAGCTGAATGCCAACTGATTCTGCTGAACTCTATGTTTGTTGAAGATGGTGGGTGGCACAATAATGCAACCATGCATTCAGGATTCATGTACACATATATCAGAATTAGTACAAAAGTCCAGAAATTAAACAGGGTATGGGTATGTACCGGAAAACGCATATCAGTACAGTATATATTATTGTTGGGCTAAATGTCGCTCCTTACGAAGTAATAGTAACCCAAGTGATGCCCAATACAACATGTTTGCGTCTGAGTCGTTGATTGCTACCTGCCTACCTCAACGGACGGTACAAATGGGTTTGAGAGAGCAAACCTTAAACCTCCCATATATCTCTCTAGTGTGTGAGAAACATGCATGTTGGAGAGAGACAGGAGTGACAGGCACGTTCAGCCCACTAAACAAGAAAGGAAAAACAAGAGAGGAGAAAAAAGCCTGCTGCCCGGTCAAGTGCGTCCTATATAACCATCGTTAAGCTATTGACCGGAGGTGCGCAAACGGAGTTGGATGGGTGCAAAACTTGATGGGCTTGTTTCACCGGAGGTTGTCTTGAGGATTTTATTAGTCGAGTACCAAACTTTAGGGGGGCGTTTGTCACCTCTGTTAGCAGCAGATTTAGAGGTGCGCAGTTTTGGTAGAATATGATCTGAGAGGTAAAATGAGATCTCCAATTTAGTTGAAACTTTATCAGCGCATGGGAGGCTTGTGTTGAATTTCAGTTCTACCATTTTTTTTAGGAACCTACGGAGGGTCAGAGGCCCACGCATTTTATTCCTTCAAAAGGGTAAATTTTGAGGCAAGCTTGGCGCCTCTAGAGAGAGTACAAAGGGGAGGGAGGGAGGGAGGAAGACGACCGGAGAGGTTAGGAAGGGCGGGGCCGGCGGCGGTGGGCGGGAGGAGGGCGGCCGGCACGGCGGCGAGGTCGCCGCCGGCCGCGGGCGGTGAGGGAGGTGGCGGGGGAGGAGGAGGCTGGGCACGGCGATGGCCGGAGAGGTTCGGAAGGGCGGGGGCGGCGGCGGTGGGTGGAAGGTGAGCGGACGGCCGGCGGCGCTCGCCGCGGGCCGCGGGCGGTGGGGGAGGAGGCAGCTGGGCGGGCGCGGGCGTGGGGAGGCGGGCGGGTGGGCGGTGGCGGGTGGACGGCCGGCGGCGGGAGCCGCGGGCTGCAGGCGGCGGGCGGGAGCCCGGGAGGGAGCCGTGCTTGAGGTAGGCGGTGACCGCACGGAAGCTTCCGTGCGGTCGACCGCAATCTAAGATTGCCCGACTAATTTACAACAATCTGCCATCGAAATATAGTGGAAAAGGTTGGAAGTTTGTCTCATACTCTTTCTATTCCAAATTATTCATTTTATTCAAAAATTCAGTCCACATAAATTAAAAAAATAATATGTGATGATAAAAAGTAAGTCACAAACAAAATAAATGGTACTTGCATAATTTTTTGAATAATACAAATGGTCAACAACGAATAATAATTTGAAACGAATTTAATAGTTTTTACTTCTCTTGAGTGCAGGAATAAAAGGTTTTCTACTTAAACCATTCACTTGTATGTGCATTTTGTATTGATTATTCTACTGCACAAGCTACTGGTTGAACTTGCCCTCGGTAGTTCATCACAAGATGAAAAAACAGTTGGGCATCAGTGTACTTGTTTTTTCTTTTTTCCACTAGTATTGCTCGTCATTCCCAGTAATGACCGCCGCTCTTTGTGAGGGCTTTCCGAGGGGCCTTCTTTACATTTGGATACACCATTGGAATGCGGTTAGGAAAAGTTGTGTCTATTAGTAAGAGCTACGTACGTACTAGTGGGCCTGGGATAATAAGGATCTCCATTCAAAGGCACATGCCTAACCAAGTACGAGTACATGCAATCCAAAAAGGAACCATATACAACCAACGGAATAGAATCAAAGAGCAGCGCTATGCAATCCAAAAAGGAACCATATACAACCAACGGAATAGAATCAAAGAGCAGCGCTATTAAAAGATGACAGCCGATCTAAAACAACCGCTAACCAAAGCTTCACCCGCAAAAGAAGGTTGTGGACCATGACACTTTGACTGACACCAGAGCACCATTGTGGAAAGAGTACTCCTTTTCTTCACTGCCATGAACAGCTGGTTTAAAAATAAGAGGCGGTTTTCCTTCCTCAAAGTCCACAAGAAAATAGTCATCCATTTCCACAGCTGCTACAAAATACTGGGGGAATCTTCCGGTCAAGCTGATGAAGCTGTCGCACTCACAAATTTTGTCAATGAAAGCATAATAGTTCTTCTGTGCAGGCGTGTACCCACACATTTGCATGTTGAAACCGCCTTCTGGTACTTCCAAGAAGTCCAACTCTATGGTTGCCTCAAAACCAAATCGAAATATATTGTAATCAAAAGCTACAGAACCATATGGACCGCTCATAGTGCATTTGCAGAGCGTCTCAAAACTAACTTGATCCTCGATCAACTCCATGCATCCATCAGCCAGAGACTTGTCTTCTGTATCGTCATACCCCGTTGCTCTCACTCTGATATCGACTTCAATCAGGCAATTAAATTTCATAGACATGCCTCTTTTAGGGCTCAACAAGCGGAGATAGCCACCGGTCTGAAAGTTTGTAAGAAAACAAGAATATTTATATAAATAATAAAATACATGATCAAAGCTTTGCATGTGGAAATAACTATACATGTTATTGTGTGGGTCCAGTAATCACTTTGAACTAGTTGTATGGCCGAGCCAAGTGGTACAACAGTACAGTCTGGCATATGTATAGGAGGGTTTGTTTACACAAACAGAATCATCAAACATCATGCTTAATATTGCAAGACCCTAGATCATAAATATAATCTCAATACAAAGGTAACTTGATTTTTTTACTACAACTTTATGTGGAAACATATTTATAATTAGGTGTTTTGTGATAGTTAGCGTACCGATGTTCTGTTAAGTTTATTTATAACCTACTAGTGTTTCGAAACGATTTATTATGAACCCAAAAATCCAACAACAATGTAGCAACTAGTAGGTTCTATGACATTCATACAAGTTTCTCGCACAATTAAAGACCCTAACTTCCAAACCATAACGTCAAAACAAAGGCATAGATTACTTACAAGACTGATATCAAGGGCATTTTCTCGAGATCTGTTGAAAAGATAATTTCGACAATAGTCCTCACCATCACGTACAGCAAAAATCCCATACACCTCGATTGGACCGGTCATATCCTCTAGACATGTTTGCACTTTCATATTGAAAATCTGTAGAATAGGAGTCGGTTCATGATAACACTGCTGGCCAACGCTTAGATCATTGCATTCGGTGTAGCGCATCGCCGGCAAGTCAGCTAGAATGAAAAGGACACGGGAAGAAATCATTGTTAGCGAAGTGACCATGGATTATGATGGATTTAAGATACATGATACCATTATAAGGTTGTAAACTAGATTATATTATCATGAAAATCAAGATGCTCAATTATACCTTGAAAATTTTAAGGGTCAATAAATACAAAAAATACTTTCTAATAACTAAAGTAAATTTCACAAGATTACACCTAGGCAGGAAGTTTTTGTCAAATTATACACTCAACGGTGCAAAGAAGTTTAGTTTTGTGATTACTTTTGGCACAATATATGCAGTTTTGTCAATTTAATAGATATGCATGTCTAATGATTATATAAAAAAACTCAACCAATCTAGGACAAACTATGTGACATTGTAAATAAGAAGAAATAAGCACCCAAATTCTTGTTAAATAGAACTCAAACCTACTTTGTGGCATATACACCCACATCCCCCACTAACTGCCCAGTTTATAATTATTAATACATTAAGTACTCATGTAAACTAATACCACACCATTTCTAAATGACATTCAAATGAGTATGATAATTTTAGTATAAAGTAATCTAATGTATATCAATGAGTGTAAGAGAAGCGGAGTAACTAAAGCAGCCATCCGCTACCACCAAGTCAAATCCTATTAAAAATATTGACGGGCGTATATTGGAATATGTAGGAATGGGAAGTAGACAGTGGCGGACCCAGGGCCCGGCGCGAAAGAACCAGAACATTGAAATCAGCGCCGCCTGTATATGTAAGCAAGATAGAAGCAACAGCTGACAGGACTGCCACTGGAAGTAGACATAAGTCACATAACTTACTTTCCAAAAGTTCACTCATGTGGTAGTAGCAATGCCAAACTCGATCCCCAACATGCCTCTGGTCTCTAGTGCATTCAGGAAGGGTACCAAACCCACGGTGGTGTTGAGGTTCAGATGGAATGCCAAAAGAAGCTTT
This sequence comes from Echinochloa crus-galli, assembly GCA_900205405.1. NCBI lineage: Eukaryota > Viridiplantae > Streptophyta > Magnoliopsida > Poales > Poaceae > Echinochloa > Echinochloa crus-galli. The sequence goes on along the minus strand of OAMR01000460.1, from coordinate 614,633 downwards.
CATCAAGGTTAGTCTCTCCTCATGTTCCACTGGACCAAGTTTTTCAACAAATCCTGCCACTGATAGCAAAAAGGTTAGATAGTTCATCAAAGAATAGGCACCTGAGAACTTCCTATCATGCTAAGTATTGGTGGTCTAGAAATTTTTTTTAAAAAAATGGAGTGCTTCCTTTAGGTCCTATTAGAAACACAGGACCCTTTCAGTTCCAGCAAGGATCCTGTGAGATTCCTGCATTCCAAATGGGGCCTTAATTTTTTTTTAAAAAAATGTTAGAGAGAGATGACGGATAACATACGATCTTCAGCTTCAGCTTTGATGCGTAGTTCGTAATCAGCATCACTAAGAACGCCATCTTCCTCGTCTATAAAACCAGGTTCCCCCTCAACGAAACCAGGCTGAACGGCATTTCCCTCTTCATCAGCGAGGCCAGGCTGAAGCACCAGACTAGCAAGGGCCAAGCGAAGCATGGCCATAGTCCAAAAAAAATAATAATAACTAGGAGGGACGACCGACGAATGCTCTTCGGATGGTCACAGCACCCCCAACCGAGTTCTTGGCTGCACTGCACTGAGAAGAGACATGTTAGTGGAACCATGGTAGCTTTCTAAAGAGAATGGAGAACAAAGCGCACCTCAATCCGAATTACAGGGACAGAGATAGGAAACGCGGCGGATCTACAGGCGCGGATGCGACGGCGAAGCAGATGTCGCTGGTTGGTGCAGCCGCCGCGTCTAGGCTTCACGATGAATTCGGTGAGCAATAGTTGGCGCCGATTGGGGAGCAGGGAAACGATTTTATTTGGCAGCGGGGGATCCGGATCGCCAAGGAATCGGAGACCTTCCAAGTTCCAACCCCTGTTCCTACGCGGACTGTGGAAACGGCGAGAACTGCCAAAGTTTCCGCTTCCTGCTCGGACTTGTGCTCCGTTTTATACTCCAGCTGGGGCGAGGCGGCAGTGGTGCAGGGGTGGAGCCGGGCGGCGGAGCGGGACGCCGGGAGCGGCGCGGCCGCGCGGCGAATGAGGAACCAGGTGGCGGCGCGGGACGGTGCGGCGTGCCTGCGTCTGGGGAGAACGAGCGGTGGGGGAAAAAAACGGAGCGGTGGGGAAAAAACGGAAGAAAAAAAAATAAAAGCGGCTTCCGTTAGATGTTGGATGCAACAGCCCTACAAGCATGTTAATGGGTAGAATTGCAGCAGCCTCTCAATCAATGGACGAAGACGAAGGCAGCAAGCACCTGTTTGGGCGGGCCTTACCTGGTTTTTTATGCAAGAAACTTTTCGTCAATAAAACTATTTTTATTTTCATTAAAAAATCATTGTATAATTATTAGTATTACTAGAAAAAACTCTTTTTACGGTGGTAGCTTCTGTATCTAGGTGCCTAAATTTTTATGGCCATCGATTATTATTAATAAAGAGTTATAATAAAGACAAACATTCGGGATCAAGTTTATGTTTTGGTATTAGATCTATTTTTTTATCAGATCCACCCCTTATTTCTCAATCATTGAATTACCGTTGATCAGTGATTCATATTATTTTCAACTATGTTTTTGACAAATTTTGAGTATGCATATTCAGTATACGATATGGACTCTTGGTGTTAGTTTAGACCTATGGTTAGATGCTAATTTTATAATTTTTAAATTCCAAATTTATATATTTAATAATTATTTTGGACATGAACTTTTAGTTAGTTTAGACTGTCAGAAGTTCGATAATCTCTACTTTTTTTAATAATAAAGCAAGAATTGATTCAGCGGTATCTTATAATTTTATAAAAATCCCTAAACTTTTATCTTTATCATCTAATAATAAAGTGAATACGGCCTCTGCCAAAGTTTTGATACATCATTGATTATCGGACCGTGCGCTGTCACGTGGGCAGCGTGTACATCTGCAACTCGGTCCGTTTGATTCCATCCGAGTCGTAGCATCGTGAAGAAATTAGCGAGAGGTCATTAACAAATCAACCCAAACTTGAAAGGGATTTTTTTTACCAAAATCGGGAGGGGAAGTCCCTACCTTTTTTATAACTTTACTAGCAACTTATGCCCGTGCGTTGCAACGGGATAGATTTAACCGGTCCTGGTTCATATAGACTTCTTTTTTTCTCTCTCTCATGCTTTAATTTAATTTTAGCGTATTGTACTCGTATTTGATCTCTGTAGTGGACATGATTATGAAAACAGACACGTGAGGCCCGTCTGTCAGCATTGTGAGAGGGAATGACCAAACAATACTTTGCTTTAGTATTCGGTAGAGACAGAGATATAGGCAGAGATGTAGAGATATAGAAAAAGAAATAGAAAGAGACAATCTAAAAAAAGAAGCCCAAGTGAACAAACTTGATCCATTTTCCCTCTGTCCGGAGGCAGCCCACGAGCTATTTGGTCCATTTGACCAAAACTCCCCACCCGCAGCCCGCATCCGTGCCCCTGCCCCAGCTCCCACGCGCACGCAGCAGCCGCCCGAGTCCCGACGCCTCCCGCTGGCGCAGGCGCCATCCCGTACTCGACTCCCCGCCTCCGGTCCTCCTGCTGCCAGCCGCCGAGGCGCCGCCGCCAGCCGCCGTCGAGTCACGCGTCCAGTCCTCGAACTCTCGGTCTCGTTGCTCAGATCAGCCAGAGGCGGCGCATCTCCTGGACCAGTGGTGGCCGCCGCCCCCCTCTCTCGTAGTAGACCGGCGCATCTCCTCTGGTGACCGGCGTATCTCCTGTAGGCCAGAGGCGGGGCATCTCCTGGGAACGGCCCTAGGAACGGCAACATCTCCTCGCCCGGCTAGGGACTGCCGCCTAGGGACGGCAGCGTCTCCTCGCCCTAGGGACGGCGGCTCGGCGCTCGGCGGCGCATCTCGCCATCTCCTGGACCTTGGTAACCCTAAATCCTCATCTACTTTGAGTCATGAACGCTTGGAGGCTTGCTGACATAGACGACGGAAGACGGGAAGGAGAAGGAATCGGCGCTGAACCAGGCAGATACGGTGTAGGGACACAATGATGACGTTAGCGATGGGTTGATGACGTCAGCGACGTACCAAACACTGCTCGCTTTATTACTAGGTAAAGATATTCGGAACCCAATTTATTGTAGCATGATGAAGAAATTAGCGAGAGGTCATTTAACAAATCAACCCAAACTTGACAGGGATTTTTGTGACCAAAGTCGAGAGGGAAAGCTCCTACCTATTTTTTTTATTTCGAACCAAATATTCGCTCCCACAGGAGTCGAACTTGGGTCTGCTGGGTGCTACTCAGGTTCTCTAACCACTAGGCTAGAGACCTGAAAGGACCATGATGTCACCTAGAGGGGATGAATAGGTGATTTTGTAATTTTCAACACTTAAATCAAATTGTCAGCTAAAACTCCGGATACTCCGGAGATTTGTCCGGAAACTCCGGACCCTGTCCGGAGACTCCGCAAAAATCTCCAGACACTCCGGACCAAAACCGATCACATCGGTTTGGGAAACCGGTCAAACCGGTTTCTGACTGAGAAACACAATAATGCAAATTAACCTCCGTTTCGAGTTCTAGCACAAATGTAACTTGGTGGAGTGCTTCTGTAGATCATTTCTAGTAGGTTCACCAAGTCCCTGCACACAAGTAGAGTACAACCAAATAGATCGAAGCGGAAGCAAATATGTGCGCTAGAATTGAACAAAGTGGGGCAAACCGAATTGGAGACGCGATGATTTGTTTCCCGAAGTTTAGATTCACTGCTTGCCACTAAAGCCGCCACTAAAGCTTAGTGAATCCTACGTCTCCGTTGAGGAAGCCCCTAGTGACCCAAAGGTTGAGCTCTTTCCTCGGTTCCACTAACTTGTGATCTTTTCTCAAAAGGAGGCAAGACCGAGCCTTCACAAACTTTACGTGGCACACCACAACCTTGGTGGCTCACCGGCGATGCCTAGCTATCTAGGAGGCTTCACCTCCAAGAGTAACAAATGCTTCAACAAGTTGCTAGACTTCACCGGACGTGCTCAAGCTATGGATTCACTCCTCACTGAGTTAGCTAGCTCACTCTAACTCTCTATTGCTCACACAATCACTCTCTCAACCCAAATCAAAGATATGATCAAATACAACCAAAACTCACAAAGAGTTGCTTGGGGAGAGCTTGCTGGTGCTTGAAGTGATTCTGGACGCCCAAGAGACCAAATGAACCAGCAGCCCTCAAAGGAGAGGGCCAAGGGGTATAAATCCCCCAAACTCCCAAACTAGCCGTTATAGCCGTTGGAAACCGGTCAGACCGGATTCCCAAACCGGTCAGACCGGTTTACAAATAAAACTAGCCGTTACACTGAGTTAGCTAGCTCTCTAGCTCCCTGTTGCTCACACACAATCCCTCTCTCAACCCAATCAAGGATATGAATAAAATCAACCAACTCTCACAAAGAGAGGTTTGGGGAGAGCTTGCTGGTGCAAGGAATGCTTCTGGTCGCTCAAGAGACCCAATGAAACCAGCAGCCTTCAAAGGAGAAGGCCAAGAGGTATAAATACACCACACACAAAAACTAGCCGTTATGTTAGTGGAAGTTTCCAAACCGGTCACACCGGTTTTCAAACAAAACTAGCTGTTACACACTTGAACAGTAAAACCGGTCAGCCAACACACTTAGTCTCAAAACAAATTTTCTCAAAGGCTATCTCACATGGGTTGACCTATGGGCACTTTTGGTGTGTAGTCAAACAACTGTTGCATCCCTCTTGATAGTACGACATCCCTATACTCAAGATTACAATTAATAAATGAACCTCCATTTGAACTTTTATGTCTTCATTGATGCCATAATTGTCCAATATCAACTTGAGGGCTTCAACATTCCATTCTTGTTGAGCAAATCCAACTTGAGCTAGTGACTTAGAATTTCCAAGTGTATGATCACGAATCCATCACAAATTCATAAGCCACTCCTCCTTTTAATTCAACAATGATTGGATGCATTGCATTGCTTCAATAGATGAGGCTTGATTAATGCCTATAGATCAAAACCACGATACTAGCTTCTTCACCTTAGCAAAGTTCCTCGGCCACAAGACTACCTTGTCCTTCACTTCGCTTAGTAGCTCGTCACTAGCCATCTAGTATGATCCCTTTCATCCTATCTTGACACTTTAAGTTTAGCTTTGCTTTTTTTTTACCGGAGTCAGTAGAGGAAGCCCCTACCTATTTTTTTTAATTTTATTTATTTCAAACCCAGTTAATTCGCTCCCACAGGGAGTCGAACCTGGGTCTGCAGGGTGCTACTCAGGTGCTCTAACCACTAGGCTAGAGACCCTTTCACTTAGCTTTGCTTTTGCACCCACATGAAATCCACATTGAAATTCATGTCTTCAACTAACCGAGATATATCCATAATCATCAAATAAATTGTCCCAATATTATTTGACAAACTTTTTCTAAATGAGACTTAACCATATGCATAACTTCTTGTCTCATTTGTCATTTCTATTTACTTGTCATTGTCTATATTAGTCACATGGGATCACATCCACCTGTTTGCTTTCACAATATTAAACCAATGGAGCGCATATTCTTTTTAACAATTACATCACATGAATATCCACAAGAATAATTTCCTGCTCATATATTTAAGAAAACAAGTTAGATCATTAATTATGTTGTTATTTAAATCACCAAAACACTTAAGTGTCTAGATGCACTTTCAGACCCTTTCACCTTGAAAGGGATTTTAGCGAGAGGTGATTTACCAATTCAATCAACCTGAACTTTTGGCGATATGTCATTTACCAATTCAACCAACTGAAACTTGAAAGGGATTTTAGATCATAAATTAGAATTGGCAGATCCAAATTTCCAATTAACAAACCCAAGCACGAAGAAAATAAAATAAAAAAATGAACACCACACATTTTCAATTACTTTATTAGTTGTCTAAAACAAGCATACACATTTATAATACCTAAAACTTTTACATGTTTAACTCTGTACATATGTCTTCCGTCCGTTGCAACGCACTAACACTTTTGCTAGTAAATTATTAATCAGCATTTGAAGTCGGGTACTTTTAAAAGATAGGTGTAATCGATCTATCTATCTATACTATAAAAATCAGTTCTTTTGAAAACACTTCTCACCTGAATAATTCCTACCCATCCCTTACAGAGGATCCATATTCATGTCAAACGAACTATAATTTGAAACGGAGGTAGTATTTTCTGCGACTCAATCATGGTACAATTTGACTATTAATTTATTGATTAGGATAGTGTACTTTGTGATATTTCATATGATGATACTGCTAAGTAGAATTACGAATCTTCAGTTGGGCAATATTGGTTTTAGCAGTATTCGTGGTCTGATTTAAGAGTTGAATTTGGATATGAGAAACGAAGAAATTTTTTGACTAGACCATTTGAAACTTTCATATTTTATTTCAGATATAACAATCATGTGGTGGGTTTAATATTAGATAGATAGTGCAACTATCTGCTCGGTCCAGAGAGCAAGCTGATGGGTGGAATTGCGGCGGTTTCTCGAGCTAGGTCAAGAATATGAGGCCATTAATGGACGAAGTAGGCAGCAAGCAGCAGTTTGGGCGGGCCTTGACCTAGTTAAGCCCAACCAGCTGATGCGGCTTCTGATGCAAGAAATTTTCTGTATAAGTATTATTTATTATTTATTATTTATTAATATTATTAAGAAAATTAGACTAAAGCTATATTTTTGTACATATTAAGTCTAAGATATAAGTATTTCTGTTTTTTTTCTGAGTCAAATGGTCCTAGATAAATTACTATATATTTATAGAAAAGAATGAAATAAATATCGTTTAATGATTTATTATAAAACATTTTTGCATGTTTAGTTACTTCTCTGATGCGTTATAGGTCAATACCCTTTCCTATATATTTGATTCAAACTTAGCATAGTTTCATTTAAGGAAAAAAAACCTCAAAGGATTATATTATGGGGAGGGGGAGTAGAAAGGATAGACCCTTTATTTGCCCACCCAAAGTGTGACAAGAAGTGATCACAGTTCACGAATTGTTATTTATTGATGAAACATGTAGCAATCATAAAACTAATGTGCTTTAAGTTTAAAAAAAACTACTGTGCTTTTGCTCTCAACCCTCAATCACTTCTTCCAATTTGGTGGGACTACATCCATCACACATGGATGCAACCACACAAATATAAGGCAGTCCCATGCATACGCGGCAGCAGATATTTTTTCTCCGTGCATGATATACATGACCATTTTCTCTGTGCCGTACCACGTCCCTTAATGCTGATATTTATATAGGGTGATGCACGATGGCACGATTAGACTTTTTCATTTTGAACAAACGGAGCACAGATTGTGCTCATTCCTATTAACATAGCAGAAGAGTACAAACAAATGAGAAATGACCTAAGCTGCACAGAAACAAAACAAAACAGAACGAATTAAAGAACTGCTTTAGAAGATAGAGAAAGCACAAGGATAAAAAAGTTACGCTTACACATCTACTCCCACATGTACACAACTATACACTTTAATTTGACTATATATGTACAAGTCTATCATTACTTCCTTGATATTGACCAGAATTCAAGCGAGGCTGGGAAACACCGCGCCCATCTATGCCCTTTCATTAAGACTCCAAATCCATTGTAAAATATAAATATTTTTAGTATTATATTAAGTCAGAATTACTTTCCAAATTATCAGAGAAATATATTAGCTACTGCAAAACCAAATAAATCCATCATTTCAATATATTTCATAGAAACAGAAAAACTGAACTACTAAAGAGAATCTATTCCATAATTCCTAGCTCCTAGTTATTTAAATTATGGTTATTACCTGGAGAGGAAAAAGTAATTCAGATTATGAAGTTTTTGATAGGCGCCTAAGGCTAAGATAAGGTTAGGGAAACAAGTTAGAAGGATAACAAGATTATAGCTGGCAACCAATGATAGATTTAGGCCAGTCTGAGTGCACAAATTCATTGCAGAGTTACCTAGATAAAAAACTAGGTAATCGAGCCAAAGAAGTTTCATGATGATAAACTTCTCTCCCATGCCATAAAACTCTTCTTTCTCTCTCTTCTGTCACACCAAAAAATTTAATACCATGAAACCCCATTGAGACTGGCCTTAACGGAACTAATTTAGGCGCTGTTTGGTTTCCCCTAACTTTTTTTAAGTAGCTAAACTTTAGTCCCTTTTAGTCCCACAAATGCCAAACAGAGTGACTTATAGGGACTTAAGTTTAGTCCCTACCCAGATAGTGCAACTATCTGCTCGGTCCAGAGAGCAAGCTGATGGGTGGAATTGCGGCGGTTTCTCGAGCTAGGTCAAGAATATGAGGCCATTAATGGACGAAGTAGGCAGCAAGCAGCAGTTTGGGCGGGCCTTGACCTAGTTAAGCCCAACCAGCTGATGCGGCTTCTGATGCAAGAAATTTTCTGTATAAGTATTATTTATTATTTATTATTTATTAATATTATTAAGAAAATTAGACTAAAGCTATATTTTTGTACATATTAAGTCTAAGATATAAGTATTTCTGTTTTTTTTCTGAGTCAAATGGTCCTAGATAAATTACTATATATTTATAGAAAAGAATGAAATAAATATCGTTTAATGATTTATTATAAAACATTTTTGCATGTTTAGTTACTTCTCTGATGCGTTATAGGTCAATACCCTTTCCTATATATTTGATTCAAACTTAGCATAGTTTCATTTAAGGAAAAAAAACCTCAAAGGATTATATTATGGGGAGGGGGAGTAGAAAGGATAGACCCTTTATTTGCCCACCCAAAGTGTGACAAGAAGTGATCACAGTTCACGAATTGTTATTTATTGATGAAACATGTAGCAATCATAAAACTAATGTGCTTTAAGTTTAAAAAAAACTACTGTGCTTTTGCTCTCAACCCTCAATCACTTCTTCCAATTTGGTGGGACTACATCCATCACACATGGATGCAACCACACAAATATAAGGCAGTCCCATGCATACGCGGCAGCAGATATTTTTTCTCCGTGCATGATATACATGACCATTTTCTCTGTGCCGTACCACGTCCCTTAATGCTGATATTTATATAGGGTGATGCACGATGGCACGATTAGACTTTTTCATTTTGAACAAACGGAGCACAGATTGTGCTCATTCCTATTAACATAGCAGAAGAGTACAAACAAATGAGAAATGACCTAAGCTGCACAGAAACAAAACGAAAGAACTGCTTTAGAAGATAGAGAAAGCACAAGGATAAAAAAGTTACGCTTACACATCTACTCCCACATGTACACAACTATACACTTTAATTTGACCGTATATGGACAAGTCTATCATTACTTTTTTGATATTGACCAGAACTCAAGCGAGGCTGGCAAACACCGCGCCCATCTATGTCCTTTCATTAAGACTCCAAAGTGTCCTCCCTCCATTGTAAAATATAAATATTTTTAGTATTGTCTTTACTCATAATTACTTTCCAAATTATCAGAGAAATATATTAGCTACTGCAAAACCAAATAAATCCATCATTTCAATATATTTCATAGAAACAGAAAAACTGAACTACTAAAGAGAATCTATTCCATAATTCCTAGCTCCTAGTTATTTAAATTAGAGTAAATTGCACCCACCATACAACAACTTATATGACTCTATCATTTTAGTCTAATAAGTTGTAAAATATGCAAATGGATACATGAACTTGTTCAACATGCGCATCTACGGTCACATATATACCACACATAGAGTATTTTGTCACCATGGTAAGGCTAGATTTTAAGTCGATCAACACTTAGCAGTGTCTCACTACACACACAAAAAGAAATCATCGACATGTATAGGCACACAGTGCACGTCTGGGATCAATATCTATCTATAGTTTCGTGGTAAATATTTTATGAATTCAGCCACTGTTTCACATGGAGTATCATGGAAATGTTATGTGCGAGCACATGCTTGCTTATTTTCCACTCGAAGCCCAATGCAGCGTCACCACGAACGACTGTTTATGTATTAGATTATATACCGTGTGCAACTTTAGACTACCATATAAAATACGGAATTTTTTTGAGAATGTGTTAATTATTGTGGCTGGCGTAATTTTTTGTCCCTTGTATCCATAAAATTAATACGGTGTAACCTAAATTAAGGCCGTGTAGTTTGCCATTGTAGCAAAATATGCTTGATAGCGTATATATGACCGTATATACACACATTTAACAAGTTTATGTATTTCTTTGCATATTTCGCAACTTGTTGGCTCAAAGTGATACAAGTTGTTGTATGGTGAGTGTAATTTACTCTTTAAATTATGGTTATTACCTGGAGAGGAAAAAGTATTTCAGATTATGAAGTTTTCCATAAAGGCTAAGATAAGGTTAGGGAAACAAGTTAGAAGGATAACAAGATTATAGCTGGCAACCAATGATAGATTTAGGCCAGTCTGAGTGCACAAATTCATTGCAGAGTTACCTAGATAAAAAACTAGGTAATCGAGCCAAAGAAGTTTCATGATGATAAACTTCTCTCCCATGCCATAAAACTCTTCTTTCTCTCTCTTCTGTCACACCAAAAAATTTAATACCATGAAACCCCATTGAGACTGGCCTTAACGGAACTAATTTAGGCGCTGTTTGGTTTCCCCTAACTTTTTTTAAGTAGCTAAACTTTAGTCCCTTTTAGTCCCACAAATGCCAAACAGAGTGACTTATAGGGACTTAAGTTTAGTCCCTACCCCATAAGTCCATAAGCTCCATTTTTGTGACTTCTTGTAACTTCTTGGTACTTTTTCCTCCACTACCCTCATTAACTCCCCCACCCGTCCCACACCCCGACGCAATCCCCTCCTCCTCCCGCAGCGCCTTCTCCTCCCCGCGTCGCCACCACCGCCTGTGCACCTCCGTTCCACGCAGCCTCTCCGCCAAACCTGCAGTCGCCGCCGGATCCGGCTCTCCGCGTGCCCCAGATGCCGCGCCATGCCGCCGGCCCCGCGCGCCCGGCGTCCCCACACGCCCAGCCATCGGTATGCCACCGCGTCGGCCGTCTCGCGCGCCGCCGCCCTAGATCCGTGCCGTTGGGCCTGGATCCGCGCGCAAGGTACCTTCCCTGCACCCCCGGTCCCGACAACGCGCCGCCCGTGCCTGTGCGCCAAGGCCGCCGCTGTCACGCATGCCAAGGCCGCCGCCGTCGCCAGAAGCTCCCGCCGCCACCATCCTAGGGGCCTACCGGACTTCCGGTGGCACCCCCCGGCGGCAGCGAGGTGGGGATGAGGGAGGGAGGCGGCGGTGGCTTGGGGAGAGGAGGCTTCAAGGGTACTTTGGTCTTTATTCAGTTCAGTTAATGTCATTTAGTCACTTTAATCCCTACAACCAAACAGGATAACTGACTCAAGTTTAGTCCCTAGAAGTTACTTAAGTTTAGTCACCTTCACTACGTGAAAACCTCAAATAGGTAACACGGGATTGGTAACGGACTGACGAAGCCCGTTACAAGGTGCGACATCAGTAACGGGCGGAAACAACGACCGTTACCAATAAGCGTGTCAGGACCGGGCCCAGCCCCTGCACAACAACGCCCGTTACTAATAATGATTTCTGGTAACGGTCGTTGTTCACGACCGTTACTAGTATTCCTTGTAACAGACATTA
>OAMR01000460.1:564572-582887 GCA_900205405.1 Echinochloa crus-galli | reverse complement strand
TTGAATAGTACGAGCGGTCAACTTTGGGGTAAAATAAAGTCAAACGGCCTAAATAGTTGCCTTGATTTGCATCACTTTCAATAACGGTCATTAGTAACGGGCTTTGTGTAAATGTCTGTTACAAAAAGTCTTTGAGTAGATCACTAGAAATATGTGCAGCCAACATATCATAGATCATTCCATTTCATAGATCCCCAGGACATCTTGGAAGATCAATACATTTCATTCATGTTCACCTAGTGAAAGGTAACATATCCAGCCAACAACAGGCTACACACAAACACTACTAGAAAACACTTCAAAAGGACTACAATTTCCTTTCCAATGCATACTAGTGCTTTAACATCAGACACCCATACTAGTGCTTCATCTTCTGTTTCCTTAATCTTGTTCATCAGCTTGTCTTCTCTCACAGTGGCACTGTCAACCTTGATCTTGTTCTGCACTTCAACGTACTCTTCCTCCCAATACCAAAAGCCACAACCACTGCCATCATTCTGCAAAGGCAAACCCAAATTTTTGATGTCATTCAAACAAATCTGACACTGAATATGAAGTAGGGCACTAGAAGCAGAACCTTGCGGCCGGGGCACTTGTAGAAGATGCGCCCAAGATTCCCACTGTCTTCTTTCTTGACCTCAAGCTCACGAATGGTGTACCGTCCGCAGTCATTGCAGGTAATCAGTGGCAGATGCGGTCGCTTGCGCACACTTTGTGTCGCTGACGAGCTCGATGTTGGCTGCGTTGGAGCCATGAGTCGTGCGCTCCGACGGGTGGCGGCGTGATGCGTGGCGGCGACGGGCGGCGGGATGCGTGGCGGCGACGGGCGGCCGGAGCTTAGCGGAGAATGGAGATTTTTGCGAGTTAGGGATTTGAGTCAACACATATACGCTTATATGTCAACCTGCCGTTTCGTCTTCATCCCTATCAGTAACGGGCTTTTCCAAAGTGCCCGTTACAAATAAATATAAGTAACGGACAATGGGAAAGTGCCCGTTACATATGTACGAGCAGAGTCCGTCAAGTGCCGTTACCGAATTTTATTTCAGTAACGGGCTTTAAATATGTACCCGTTACGAAAATATGTGAAGCAGAGTCAGTTACATAACGCGGTTTGTATGGCCTAAAATTACGCAACAACTGTATTTTGTGTCATGATACGTACTAAGATCGAGTTACGTTCCCCCGTTCTCCGATGTGTGGATCACAAAAAGTTTGATGATAATTTTCAACAATTATATGAACTTTATGAAAGTTCATACTCCCTCCGTTTTAAAATGTACAGAGTTTGACTTTTTTGACCACCAACGTTGACCGCTCGTCTTATTCAAAAAATTTGTGAAAATATGATCAGATTTAAGGCATTTATGTAGACTTTATATTAATGAAGCAAATGGCCACAAAAAAATGATACCTTGCGCACAACTTTGAATAGTACGAGCGGTCAACTTTGGGTCAAAAAAGTCAAACGGCCTAAATAGTTGCCTTGACGACGACGGCGAGCAGGACACGGCCACCTCAAGCAACGCGGCGACGCGGATCCACCCCTCCGGCAACGACGACGGCGAGCAGGACTGCTTCCTCTGCGGCGCAGGTCAGTGCTCCTCCAACCCCATACTGCTGTGGCTGCTGCATCTGATGCTGTTGTGGCTACTACGCTGGGTGCACCAATCTTCCTGTTACTTTGCTGTTGTTTAGGCTCCGTTCACCTTGACCAGATTTGGCTCGATCTATAAGTCATGGATACAGATCCTGCTCTGGCTGCTGTTCATTTCCTATTTTTATTTATTCAAAGGAAACTCGATCTGTATGTCATGGACACAGATCCTGATGTGGCTGCTGCCAAGTTATCTTTTTCCTTCTGCATAATTTCCATTAGTTCTGCATGTTCATCTTGTGTAGAATCATATAATCCTAGTGCTTGTTCATCAACCAATCAGGCATTTAATCTTTCTTGGTAATCTGCCTTTATCATGTTTAAATTGCAAATTATTTATCAATTGTTCTGGACTATGTACTGCTACAATTGCTGTAGAATCATATTATCCTAGTCCATTTTACTAACTGTTGCTGTGTCCTCTTCTTTCATGTACCTGCCTAATGTAATGTACACTTCAATGATGCTTTGGTATTGATATCAGTGCAATTTGGACTGAGTTTGCATTTCAGACTCTGTTTCAGACTCTGTTTCACTATCTGTTCACGACAAAAATATGTGCAGCCAACATATATATCATAGATCATTCCATTTCATAGATCACCAGTACATCTTGGAAGATCAATACATTTCATTCATGTTCACCTAGTGAAAGGTAACATATCCAGCCAACAACAAGCTACACACAAACACTACTAGAAAACACTTCAAAAGGACTACAATTTCCTTTCCAATGCATACTAGTGCTTTAACATCAGACACCCATACTAGTGCTTCATCTTCTGTTTCCTTAATCTTGTTCATCAGAAAGTATGTACCTGCTTGACAGGGTAATTCGGCACTCACTGCTGGGAGTACTAATATATCGAGGACGGTGGTCACGGACACAGACCAAATGGCCAGAAGACAAGGTGATTGCAACTGGACTGTACGACCAATGGATCCCTACCCCAAAGGTGGCGAGGGACCGATTCATATTGTGATTCCAGCAGGTGGTACTACTTGAAACTTGTAGACCTGAATGAAACTTGATGATGTTTATGATCTTTCCTCTCATAATAAACTTGCTAGTTTACATGATCAGTCTGCCTATCCCATGAGGGGATACAAACTTGAAACTTGTTGATTCATCCAACTTGAAACTTGTTGCATGTGTATTGATAAGATACAAACTTGATGTGTACTTGTGTATGTATGTGATGTGTATCTCAATCTGTATATGATGTGAATAACCTGGGGGCTGCCAAATCCTGGCTGGTTCCAGGATGCAGCCAGAACCAGGCCAGATTCTGTGGTGGTGGAGCAACAAAAGGTAACAGGGACATTTATAGAAAAATTACAATTGAACACAAAGGTAACGGGCATCAAGTAAGAACCGTTACCTAAACAAAGTATCAATAACGGTTGTTACATAACGCCCGTTACAGGGTCTGACCGGTGGGTCCAGAGAGGAGACTGGTCAATGCACTGCCGTAACGGTTGTTAAGGAATGCCCGTTACAAGCACTGACCCGTGGGTCCAAAAATGAGACCGGTCAATGCGCCCCCGTAACGGTTCTTAATTCAAGCCCGTTACAAGGTTTGCGTTTTAGTAACGGTTGTTACGTAAAGCCCGTTACAAATGTATTGTTTTGGTAACGGTCGTTTGTCTATGCGCGTTACCAAATTGATCTGTGGGCCCACAAAAATCGCAGGTTTGGGTTACTGGTTGCTTATATTGGTAACGGTCGTTGTGAAGTGCCGGTTACAGGTTTCGGTCGTTCGTAACGGGCAAATTGCCCGTTACCTTTGACCGACTATTAGTAACGGAGTAAGGGTAACGGGCGCATTGCCCGTTACCTATGGCCATCTACGCCCGTTACAAATCTTGGTTTTTCACGCAGTGCTTGAACCAAACAGGGCCTTAATATTGTAAATGTTGGTGTATTTTTCAATAAACTTGGCCAACGTCAAGGAATTGAAGTTAGGCTTATGATAGAAATAAACGTCTTACATTTTTAGATCATTGTGACCTGCAAACTAGTTCCACTAAGATTTGAAGTCATCGTGTTTTTTGTCAGTTGTTACTCACACGTGGGCCTTGGGTTCGCTATCTCGCAGGCATTCTTGTTATACGACATATGTTTTTTTTTCCTCACGCATTCCTATTCTGTTTCGGGGATAGAGTCTAGCTGTGTCTGTGGGGGACATATGGAAGGTTCACACACGCATAAACTGACAGCCAGTAGCCGGTATATGACTCATATGCAACTTTCTACCCGTCAAGATCTGTAACTGGAAGGTTCACACACGCATAAACTGACAGCCACGAGAAGGATAAGTTTTGACTGCCTCCTGATTCTGTCTCCGCGAGGAAGTAACCATTCCATGCCATGCATTTCGACACACGCATGTATCTGATCCGATCCTGGAACAACCTGACTCGTAAAAGTCAGGCACACACGTGCACGCATATCTACACATAGATTAGATTCCATATATCTGCTCCGTGGACGATGAGTCATGAAACGATAAGCATGCTCATGATGTTGCGGCTGCGATTGTATACTACGTGTAGCACCTGAATTTTTGACTGGATACAGTCATGCATGTGCATGACCAAGAACAAGTTATTAGCATGCAGGTTCAATTTGTGTTCTCTCATTCCTGCAGGATGGTCAGGTAGTTCCTCAATTTGAAATTTCTGATGAAGTATCAATATGTTCATGTACCCAAAAAAAGAAATCTCCAGCTTGTAGTAACAATCCTAGCTATGATACTATTTTTATGGTATTTTTTTCCACGCAAAAGCTATTCTGCTTTTTCTTCAGAAAAAAAATACTCTTGTATATCTTCTACAAGGTGATCTGATCTTAGGGAATATTTGATTGAATGTAAAGTGACTCCTGCCACATAACAAGTCCCACCCTTTCATCTCTTTAGCAATTGTTTACAAGCGAACCTGTTTTCTTTCTGTACCTAATTACTGAAAGCTACTCCAGTTCATGCCATTACAGATTCTAAACTTCACTATAAATTAGCTTTGTTTTTTCATAGGAGAATCAAATCAATAAATAAGCCCATCAATCAAATATAATATAAGCTTCCGAGCATAAGTTGTGTCGAATTGTGATAAGTTGATGCCACACAATTGTAAAAGTCACATTGCTTAACTTTAATTATATTTATACTTACACATGGCACCTCCTGTTTCTTTTCTGTACCTAATTACTGAAAGCTACTCCAGTTCATTCCATTACAGATTCTAAACTTCACTATAAATTAGCTTTAATTTGTTTTTTCATAGGAGAATCAAATCAATAAATAAGCCCATCAATCAAATATAATATAAGCTTCCGAGCATAAGTTGTGTCGAATTGTGATAAGTTGATGCCACACAATTGTAAAAGTCACATTGCTTAACTTTAATTATATTTATACTTACACATGGCACCACATATCATCTACTTAAAAAATGCAATCTGCTCTCTCTAGTCATACAAGTTTGATGCTTTTGGACATGGGTACATCATCCAAAAACAACTTTGACTACTAATGTAACCTTCTACATGGTTCTGCTTCCCTCTTTTTATAAGAATACCAAGTCCGATTCTTCTCCTAGCAATATCAAATAGATAGAACAAACTGAACAAGATCTTCATGGAAACCCGCTTAATTTAGATTGGACAAAAATGTATGGATTTTATAAGACCAGTTGCTATGCATGGTTTGAATCCATAGTCAATCATATTTTCAGTAGGACTGCCAGAGTCCAATTTTTCCCATTATCTTGAATATCTATAATAGTGTGGAAAGAAAGCCCAAACGAAGAGTGGCTTAGTCTTGAGTTTCTCACCCTTTTACGTTAGGATTCGTTAATTCTCTTTTTTTGATGGGAGGGAGAACGAATATAACTCAGAGGTAGAGTGTCACCTTATCGTTAGGGAAGTCACTAGTTTTAGCCTAATTATCACTAAACGTAATGTGACTTTTTCATGTTTCAATAAAAAATTCAGTAGCTTGGCTAGTTAATAGGTTGCTTTGTGGGAGTACTTGTATTGCTCCCTTGTATCCCATGCAACAAGTCGCAATTTCTACAGTTTGGGCTCGTGCTTCACATGCTTAAACTTCCATCGGCCAAGGTATTGTATACTCTTGTTCGATGCTCACTTATAGCTTGTCTACTCATCTGTCAAACTAAAGCACTGATCCTCTCTACCTAAGTGTACCTAGCTAGCTATAGGCCGTAGAAAACTAAATGCATGAGTTTGGGATGATAGAACTTTCAGCTTGATTGAACGAGTTGATTGGATTCCTAAGAGAGAAAGGAAGGGAAGGCGGAATTGATTTGGAATGGCCCTCGATGTTTTTAGCCTTTCGGCTACTTTGGATCGATATCATATTTTTATCAGATATCGTTGTTCGGATGTTGCAGGGTACAATTCCTATTCTTTTCTTCTCAATCACTCATTTGGTATATGGTATGCAAGCACCAATCCAATTTTCTTTTGAAGCTTTGTGGACGTGTGCATTGCAACGCATGTGGTTCTTCCTTGCACAAAATCATTACCGATCACCGCAATGTAGTTAACATATCATATTTCTGCCTTCGCCATCTTTGTCGTGCCGGCCATTTTCATGCTGTGAATGTTTAATCGCTATGCATATATATTAGCCAAGTATATTTATTTATCTTATCTTACTATTACTAATTTTAGGCTCTTTAGTGAACCGAGTATATAGCTTATTTAGGCTTCTTGTGGTGGCTCTTCTATACACTGCTATTTTTTTTTTGCGGGTTATATACTGCTACTTAGTGGTATATAGTATAGATAAGATATAAGTGTCCATTGTTGAGGGATGTTTAGTAATAGTGGCTGAAACGGAGCTACCCTGCTAGCTCGCCCACCGCAAGGACGGAGCTTCCTCCCGGCGCTGCTACCGCCCCGGGCACCTCACCTTCCGCTGCCGTAACGCCTCCCCGTTGAAGTCATCGGTGGTGCCGCAAACGGTGCTTCCACGCCAGTGTCGCTATTGCCTCGTATCTTTGGTGCCGCCTTGCCTCCCAGCCGATGCTACCGCCATCTAGCGTCACCTCCACTATGACCTCTGCATTTGGCGTCGACACTGGCTCAGTGCACCTCCGCCGATGCCATTTATATTTCACATAATACTCTTATACTACCCATACTACTCATTTATACTCCTCATACCACCCGTGAACTTTTTTTTAGTATACAGTTAATCTTAATAATTGTCGGGTGTTTTTATACTATTCATTTTCAAACACTAGTATAGAGCACGGTAAGAAATCTCGTGCTGGTGGAAACTGCCCAGTCGAGTTTAAGTCTTTGACTCACCACAAGAGATTTATTTTCTTGGATTTATTTTAGGAATAAGCAATGTTGTTCTTCATGCGGTAGGCACTATGCTCATCAACAGCAAAGAGTTTAGGGTGAGTTCGTCAATCTCAAGATCTACTAGCCCAGTCTACTAGAGGTACTCATAGGATAGAGTTTGCATATGTATATTCATAGGAGTGAGTATGCACATGCAAAAGGATTCATATAATATATCGGTTCAGTCTCTCCAAGGTTCAATCTTGTAGGGGTAGGATTTAATTATGTGTGTGTATTCACAGATGTGAGTGTGCATATATTCATTGGGATAAGACTGTATGTGTGTGAGCATATGCTTCTGTATAGATGGTTTACCTGATCGTTGGATTTTTTTTCAACTCTTCATGTTACTCCTCATGAGACATTATTAGAAAAAGAATAAATACGATAAATTCTCCCAGAAATATCCACCCATCAATTTGACTGACTCTAATCATTATTGATAATAATAGTCATTAAGTCTACAATGTTTTTGACAAAACATTACCCACTTGTGCTAAAAAAAGTCAAAGGTTTCTAAATCGATATCTACCTTAACCACCTCTATGGTTATGACAAATAACCAAAAATAACCCCTATTCTTCGTCTTATGTTGGTGTTTCGTACACCGGCTAGTTAATTTTGCGTCACGGGTGTAGCTCGAGTGGTCTTGCACATGGAGACTTGTGACCCTATGTATCGTCTGCTTTATTAGTATGGGTTAGAAACAATGGTGGAAAAGTGAGAGAGGCTCAAGCTCTGGCCTGGCGACGCCGCCAATGCCTTGGTGTGCGTTCGGACGTGAGAGTCTAGCAAGAGAGAAAGGAGTGCCCCTTCCCCTTTTACATCTAAAGGGAAGGGGGTGTTTACATTATGGAGCCATGTATTCATAGAGCAAGAGAAAAGAGTCATGTATTCATAGAGCAAGAGAGAAATTAAGGAGTGCACCTTCTTGGCATCAGGATGCATGGTCGTGCCATCGTCCAGTGTAGTATGGCATGTTCTATACTTGTACATTGGAGTCTCTAGCTGCCTTCATTATGCAGCATGGTGGTCTCTATTCGAAACGTGCAGGCCTAGTTGTTTGAACCGGACCGGACCGACCGGTCTGACCACCCTGGTTAAACCGGGAACCAGAGTAAATGCTAAGCCCCCACAGGTTTGGTTCACTTAAAAGACCGCCTATGCAATTGAACCGATATTAACCGGTTGGACCACCCGGTTTTGATGAAAACCGGAGCCACGGTCAGACCGGTGACAAGGCGCGCATGAGGGAGTACGTGGGTGGGAGGAGGCTCAAATTGCTGAGTAAATACTAAGCCCGCACCGGTTTGGTTCACTTAAAAGACCGCCTAGAGTGCGCTGAGTAAATACTAAGCCCGCACCGGTTTGGTTCACTTAAAAGACCGCCTAGAGTGCGCGGGTGAGAGGGGTGGGTGGGAGGAGGCTCAAATTGCTGAGTAAATACTAAGCCCGCACCGGTTTGGTTCACTTAAAAGACCGTCTAGAGTGCGCTGAGTAAATAATAAGCCCGCACCGGTTTGGTTCACTTAAAAGACCGCCTAGAGTGCGCGGGTGAGAGGGGTGGGTGGGAGGAGGCTCAAATTGCTGAGTAAATACTAAGCCCGCACCGGTTTGGTTCACTTAAAAGACCGCCTAGAGTGCGCGGGTGAGAGGGGGCTCAAATTGCTGAGTAAATGCTAAAAAGAATGGGTTGGAGGGGATTTGAACCCTAGACCTCCATCTAGATTGGGGTGTTGTCTACCACTAGACCACCTTAGCACTGGTGTCTATAACAAAATATGTGTTTATTTGAACCGTTTGAACCGGCGTCCAACCGATTTGAACCAATGGACCATCGAACCGAGGGCTTGAGCGGTTCGATCACCGGTCTGGTTCAAATAACTAGGCATGCAGGTGCCTCATAGTGGGCCCAAGTGTCCGATTGGTGAACCCCAGTTGACTCTCGTAAGGTCTTCCAGTGTCCCGTAGTGGTGGCCCCATGCGGCGTCCTAGCCAAGCTCACGTAGTCTAGGCTTCATATCTAGACTCTGTTGGGCCTTCCAGCAGGCCGGCTTCAGGCTGCACTTGTCGTCCAACGTACCATGCCCACGTGGGTCCTATTGATGCGGGTATGGGTATCCAAATCACATGGACTCGTCATCTAGATTACCCGCGTATGGTATTATAAAAATAATAAATAAAGTAACCCCTTCAATTTGCATCTAAATTATCCATATATGTCATTATTAAAAATAGTAACTAACCCCAAAATATGTGTATAAATTATTTGCATTTTTATTATAAAAAATATTCTAAACTACACCATTATATGATTCCAAATGACCAATTTATGTCATTGTTAATATGAAAATACTGACTTAAAGTATACATGCATGATGTGTGTCACAATATATACATGTATGCATGAAGCAATGGAATACTACTGATTGGATGTTAAACACATAGCTCCAACTAAGAGTTTATTAAACATATGTCAAACACATATATATGGAGGTGTGGTGTAAAGTGAAAAAAGAACTATAATTATGGATCAAAAGTGTTTAGAGTAATTGCTAATTAAAGTCTGTCACAACCGGGTAAAGATAACTATGTACATATACAATACCATAAATGTTAGAATATTCAACAAATTAGAGAGAGTGCAACGTAAGCAATTATGATTATTAGCTGCGGATCCTAATCTATAACAACTATATTTTTAATACCCACTAACAGGTCTGGTTGGATTTCTCTGATCTCTCAGCCATGCCACGTCATCCAAACCCCACTCACCGCCGCCTCACCATCCCTTCGCCTTCTCACCTCCCCACCGCGCCAACCCTCGGCCTTCTCACCTCCCCACCGTGCCAATCCTCGGCCCCTCTCCTTCTCGCCTCCCACCCATCGCCGCCTCTCCTTCCCACCGCCGCCACCTCCCATGTCCCCATAAAACTGTCCTCGGCCCGTGCCTCCACGGAAAATCCAATCGGGGTTCACCATCCGCCCCCTCCGCCGCCTCTCCTTGCCCCCTGCGCAGCGCAGCCGGCCGCCGCCGCCGGCGCGGGTGGAGGAGCTCGCGGCCCACAGAGCTCTCTCGCACGGCGCCTGGAGCGAGACAACGGATCCAGCCCACGTCTGAGCTCGACGACGGCGAATCGGGGAGATTTCCAAAAATTCAAGCATCCCCAGGCGACGAAAACAGCAGGAACCAAGCGAGAGCTCACCAGATCGGCGCATGTGGCCGCCACCTCCTCCTCCTCAGAGCAAAAAGCTGGAGCCGAATTCACAAGCGGCGGCGGCAGGTGGAAGAGATGCCCCATGCCCCCGCGACCGCCCCCCCTCTCTGAGCTCGAGCCGGCCGGATCACGCGGGCGTCGAGGGACCCCAATGCGACGCCGAGTCTGCGGAGCCCCGCCCGTGGGGGCGCGACGGACGCGACACCAACAGCTGCGGCGACGACGACGGCCCGCCCCTGTTCACTGGCCCCCCATTCTGGCGCTCGCCCCCCGTGCCCTCGCTCTGCCGCCCGCCCACCCGTGTGGTGTGCCACCAGATTTCTTCACAGGAGTCTCACCAGGGAAGAAGATAAGGTTATGCAGGTTTTAGCAAAAAGACCCTCGATAGAACATGTAATATATAGTAGTTTTTGTGTGTCTTGGTGTTTTTACAAAGAAAGCCCAAAAACTAATCATATAAATTTATACAAAATATCCCGCAGCAACGCGCGGAGAATTTACCTAGTTTTTTAATAATTTTTAGTACATATGTCCCAAATTTACTAGCCATACGGGAGCACGGGTTGACGGACTAGTTAAGCTAAGGATAAAGATTTTCCAAGGTGCGAAATAATAGTTTGCTTAGATGTCACTACTGAATAAATAAGATATTATACTTTACGTGTAATAGGCACAAATCTGAGGGTGGTATATGCACAAAAACTTAGAAATCCAATCATTCACAACATTCGCAACCTTCGAAATTCTTTGTTCTTCCCTTGGGCAATCTATGTGCACGCTTTTCTACTTTAGGCATTAGTATGCTATAGGCTAGCCTAGTAGACAGCATATTCTATTACCTCATAAAGAAATTTGTGGCACATTTGCATATTGTACTAGCAAAACTTTAAGACATATTTCTCCTTCCACTTGGGTACATGAGCATTAATCCATTAATGCCTTTGGCTAATAGATTACGGGCGTTTAGAGAGAGATATGAGGTGGTTGCTAGTAATCTCATTTTGGTATAGGCCGAACTACCACCGGAAAACTGTGAGCTGCCAAGGTCTTATATGAACTCTTCAAAAATCAGTTATATTAGGCATCTCTCCACTCCTCAAGAAAATAGTTAGACATACATTCATTCCTTCCGATTTGCTTTCGTACGTGAGCTAGCGTCAATGTATTCTTTGGAAGAATCTCTTGACCATTACTTTTCGTAAGCATACGCTACCCAAACGAATAAAAGTGTAATACCATGCATTTTGATGTGACACATAAAGCTTAAATACTTTTATAGAACGGCCAAAGTTTGAAAAAATTTGACTGCATACGCGCACATGTCAAGTTCCTATTCTGGACGTACCGGCATACAGCTCTGTATATCAGCTATAGCTAGTAATACTCCAAGAACGTTGTGCGCTCTATTATTTCTTGGGTACACAATATAAATTAAATCCATCAAATGTTCCAGTTCTCTTCTCTCTCACACACCCTATCACTATCAAGCTGCTAGGTTCATGCATGGCACGTAAGATGAAATATCTGAACTCTATAGGTAGCTAATAGCTTGCTGATATAGCCAGCCTTTGTGTAAGAATATAGTAGGTAGCTAATTATTGTTAAAAGCCAAGGCAGCATACAAGCCCAAGAAGAGGAGGATAAAATTGGCGATAAGAATTGCTACGTGGTGTCCCAACTTCCAACAAAGGCACACACGGCTTAGCTTATCCATACCATGTATGCATCCAACTTTATACTTGGATGAATAGGATCAAAATCGAGAATACGTAATCGGAGATGTATATTTGCATCTGTTTTTTCGATTGATGAGGTGAGCTTTTTGGTCAATGGCGGTCAAAATGGTCTTGTCCATAGATATGTTGCAGTATGAGTATACAGCACCTCATTACACACAATATGCTTGAGCCAGTGCGAGTGGCAACAAACTATACGGATCGGAGGGGAAAAATAAAAATAAAAAAAGATGATGCAACTCAGAAAATGAGAAAATGAAAGTAGAGAGTGTGAGTTTGACATATGATTCCAGGGTCCACACCAGTGAATCTGATATACATCATTTTCCAAATGTCACAGTATTAACTTTATCTATTTTTATGGCATCTATCTGTTCATGAATAAAAACATCAAAATCAATGGGCACTAGTACTATCGCCCAAGAATTTATCATGCATCAGCATCACTTGAGTGAAAAAATTGAAGTCAATTCTCCATCAAATACTAATTTATAGCAGACATTATTAGCCGTTTCTGAGACAAGATTTTATTTATTATCTTAATGTTAGTTTTTAATTCAATTTTACTTTTGAGTTTATTTTGCTGTGCAAAAATGCAGTGCCACGCCAGCTTTTGCCTGCAAGATTATCGAGGAGGGATGCCGATAGAAAGGCCACTATGGCAGCCATCCACGTGTCAGACTCCTGTTGAAGTATTCCCCTTTGACATTGGGCTGATGATTGGACGCGGGAGAACAAACTGACGTGGCATAACTGAATGCAGGATCACACGGCCACGTGGCAACTAAAGTGGTAGTCTGACTAGAAAAGATGCGACGGCGACGCCTCCCATGGAGGGAATCTATAACTAACTGGTGTTGTTCGTTACCAGCAATGCAACCGCCTTTGCCACACCATTATTGGCCTGGTCAGATCTTTTCTGCCTCGCAAAGTGATTCGATCATATGGTTGCAACATCATCTCATATACTTATTCATATGGGTAGTGGAACCAATAACAATTGAGTGAGATGATCACTTGTTACAAAACATTCCAAGAAAAGAAGTTCTACACATCAAGAGGACGTGTCAGGAATCAAGTATTATTATTTAGTTGGATTGTATTGGGAGAGAATTTACCAGACGTGTAATAAGTGGTGTGCCTATCAATAACGAGACGTGTACGCTGAATTTACCAAGCTCAAGATCTTCCAACATTGACAGTTTTGTTTAATTGATATGTGTGAGAGTGACGGCCAGCTGTAGTTTCCTTAGCTTATCTGATGACTCGAGTTGGATGAGATTTTAATTTGCACAAGGTTTTTTTCACATGGACGTACAGTTGTCGAACTTTGCCGAGACGAACTCAAGCTCAACTCCTTTACACCATGACCAAACGCCTGAGCCAGCTTTATAGATAAAGCAAACACAATAAGAGTACACTGGAAACTCCTTTACACCATCCCTATACTATGTATTTGTCTGGAACTTGAAGAGGAGAAAGAGCATTCACGTCGCCACACAACGACATAATAACGTGGCTTGTATTCACACCATGCATGGAATGGCACAACTCAAGTTCTTGCTGTCGATGACCACTCTACTAGACCTGCAACATGGCCATTGGATCAAAAGTTTGTGGACGATGATTAATCGAAAGGGCATCTAGGATTGATAAGATAACCAAGGCATCACAGGGCTGGAGATAGAAGATTATAGATGCATATGGCGTCGGGTATTGGCTGCAAACATTCACCTGGTTGAATGTGGAGGCCGGATATTTTTCCTTCATCTAAAAAATATGGCGTCGGGTAGCACCACACAGAGGTCTACAATTACGGGCCGGGGCATCCTAGAGAATGCATGTATGTGAGATACTCCCTCCGTTCTGAAAAAAACTAACATTTAGAACAAGGTTTGGGTCAAACATTAAGAATACAAATCATCAATGACTTTTAAATTGTGAGTTTACAAATGTGAAAACTATATGAATAGATTTGTCTTGAAAAATACTTTTTATAAAAGTATACATATATCACTCTTTGATAAATATTTTTAGAATAACAAGAGGTCAAAGTTGTGTTTTGGAGGCCGTATCGCTGTCCTAAACGTCAGTTTTTTCAGAACGGAGGGAGTATATATAGTAGAAGGCATCAAGAGTGTACGTAGGCATGTTAGAGCTATAGGGATACAAGCTATATCTTCTGAACATGATGGACAAGGCCATGCATGATGCATGTGTGTCTGACGTTCACGTTTTCAGATGAGCTGCTCGAGCACGCTAGCTATTAATTCGCGCAGCTAGCTCCAGATGAGCAGCTTGTTGCTGATCATCTAATCTAATGGCAAAGTTTACTCGAAGAGATCAAAGGGAACACACCTGTTGCCCGTCTCTTGACAAGTCAAAATGGAATCAGCTCCCAATCGAATTAACAACTCCGAAACAAAGTTATTACCGAAACTAAGACCCACCTGGCGCAGCCCTTGGTAGATTCAGCAGCGGATAAGCTTCCTGCTTGGAAAGCGGGTTTACTCAACTCAGGAGATCGTTTGATTCTTACCAAAGTTAACCTTCGTTCACCACCTATTTCGCAATGTCGTCCTCCCTACCAGGGTGGATGATCAAGGCAATTGACAAACTCCGCAAAGGTTTTCTTTAGAGAGGGACAGCCGTCTTGGGCTAGGTCTATTGGATCTAAAATACATGGGGCTGGCGCTTCGTATGCACTAGGCTTGGCTTAAAAGGACTGGCCCAGATAGGCCGTGGGGTGATCTTCCCGTATCGCACGAGAAGGAGGTGGTGGCGATGTGTGAAGCTTCGCTTACGGTTTCCATTGGCGATGGAGCCTCAGCTCTTTTCTGGTCGGATAAATGGCTTGAAGGGACATCCATTAAAGATTTTGCCCCTGATTTGCACCAAACCATAACAGCACGTTGTCGCAACTCTAGGACAGTGCGGGATGCAATGACGGATCAGCGCTGGGAACGTGGCATAAAAGGGGCAGTCACGGTGCATGTGTTAGTGCAATACCTCCGCTTGTGAGGCCAACTAGTGGATACTAATCTTAATCCTGATGTTCCTGATCATTTCATATTGAAATGGTCGCCTACAGGAGAGTATTCGGCCAGTTGCACATATAAAGCCTTTTTCCATGGTTGGGTCTATCTAGCAGGTGGCAAAACAATTTGGAATTCCAGAGTGCCTTCTAGATGCAAGTTCTTCTTTTGGTTGGCGGTCTACAAGCGGTGTTGGACCTCGGATCGCCTAAACCGTCATGGCCTACCAAGCCATGAGAATTGCGCATTGTGCTCCCAGGAACCTGAAACGATTGACCACCTTCTTCTGGGATGTGTGTTTAGCAGGGAGTGCTGGTTTAACCTATTGCGGGCATCAGGCCATTCAACTTTGATGCCGCTTCCGGGGTCGGAATTGCTCAATTGGTGGCTTCAATCGCGAAAGTTGGTCGCGAAGGACAGGTCGAAAAGGATTTGATTTTTTTGTTATTCTAACTGTATGGAAAAATACTATTGCAGCGTAATGAGAGAGTTTTAATGGGACATGCAGATACGGTGAGTGGTGTCATCAAGAGTGTCATGGAGGAGGGTTGCTATTGGATCATGGCAGGGTTGACAGAGCGGTACCTAATGGGTAGTTTTCTTGTTTGTTTAGCACTAGATCAATTTTTCTCTTTTGTTATTTTGTAATTTTCATAGCTCTATAGGTGGTCGTGCTCTTTCTGTAAACTATCTATTCTCCACTTAATGAAATGCTTGCCAGGCAAGTTCTCGGAAAAAAAAAAGACCCACCTGGCGCCGGCCAAGCAGAATTATTGGCGCCACGCAAGCCGGCCGGCCTCCCCACAGGAGAGAGAAGAGAGAAGATTCGATGGAGAGGGAGAGGGAGAGAATGAATTGAATTGGAGGCGAGGAAGAAGGCCGGGCGGCGTGCGTGGGAATTCGGCCATATCCGAAAGGCATCATCGCCCATCCACTCATCATCATCTCCACCAGACCACCACCCCGCGCCGGCCGCCCGACGTCGATTTCTTCCCGGCCGGAGAGAATTTATCCCTCGCACAGAATAATCTCCCTCCTCGCCCGCCCATCCCCCCGGCCCTTAAATCCCTGCCCCGGACGCACCGTCCCATGCCACCGTGGAGCTCCACAACAACCCTTCTTCTCCATCTCATCACTCCCATCTCTCTCTAGCTCTCTATCCTCCAGCTTCGATCTTCTCATAGCACAGTTCAAAGCTAGGGGCCTCAGTGCATCCAGTTTGCCTTGCGTTCGGGTCGGAAGATACCAGTTCGTTCTTGGGGGTTCTTGCCTTGGTAATTAATGTTCTTTTCTTGCGTTGTGGTAGATAGACACGGATTGCATGCATGCTTTGGGTTTAGCAGCCAAGCTAGAGGATTTCTGTGCAAGTAGATATGCTTTCCTCTCTAGCTTCCTCGAGGTTTCTTGATGCGCAAGCGCAACGCACGCCTTACATACCATGGGGGCAAGGTCTGAGTTTGATCTGTTTATGGTTGCGTGGCGGCTTGCGCGTTGGGTAGCTTTTAGCATTGATCAAAATTCAGAAGTCTCAGATGAGGTTCCAAATTTTACGGGAGACTCTCTTGCTTACTTCTTAATGAAAAACGTACCAAGGCACGGTCGCCAAAAAAAAAAGTTCCAAATTTTGCCGAAGTTCATTGCATCTCTTTCTTCACAATAGGAAAACATGGTCCTCAATGTGAGAGAATATAGCTCACTGTTGCATTGGCGTGTGCGTCCTACTGGCACTAGATTCTCCTCATCCTTTTCTGTTTTCAGAGAAAGATAGAGAGTGATTGATGGATATACAGCAGTTCCTGTTCTGTTTCGTTTTCGTGCATGTGTGTACCAGTAGTAGCCTATTACTCCTACGTCAGATGAAACTGTTGCATATATCCTTTAGCAACTGATAATGGATTGGAATTTGCAGGTCATATATTTTTCTAACCACACCACCATATATGTGCCAATTTCAGGCATGCAGGACCAGCTGATCTGCAGAGGCTGCAAGCGTCTTCTTCACTACCGTAGGGGAGCCACCGGAGCCTGCTGCCCAGGCTGCAACACTTTCACCGCCGCCGCCAACCCATCGCCGCCGGACATGTCTGAACTCGTCTGCAACGGCTGCTTCACCATGCTCGTGTACAACCGCGGCGCCTCCAACATTCGCTGCCCTCACTGCGGCAGGGTCAACTCGACAAGATCAGGTATGTAAAATCACAGTTCGTTGCATACTTGCATTCATCACCTGCAAATAAATTTAGTCCAAACTGACAGAAGGTTTGATTTCTGCTCC
The DNA here is from genome assembly GCA_900205405.1 of Echinochloa crus-galli. Classification (NCBI taxonomy): domain Eukaryota; kingdom Viridiplantae; phylum Streptophyta; class Magnoliopsida; order Poales; family Poaceae; genus Echinochloa; species Echinochloa crus-galli. The sequence goes on along the minus strand of OAMR01000460.1, from coordinate 565,589 downwards.
TGGTTGTGAAGCAGCGAACCAGATTGGTCACCTGTCGTGCGGCCATTGCCGGACCACTCTGGCGTACCCGCCGGGAGCCTCGACTGTCGGATGCCCAACATGCCGCTGCGTTAATCCTGTCAGGGTATGAGCAAATAAATCTCGATCCCCTTGCTCATTGCTGAACTGAACTGAACTGAATAAGTTATCTACTCATCGTTGCACATGTCGAGACAATTGGACTCATGCTCCGTTTGTAACCTTTCTGCAGAACAACAACTCTGGTGGCTCTGCACGGCCTGCGCCATCGGTATGTTACAAATCTCTGCAGCTTTCTGAAATAAAGCAAAATCTAGGAAGCAATACTGTTTCCATTAAAAAAAAACCTGGGACCATCGGCCAATCGATGATCGCAACGCGCGCAACCACCCTTTTTGCTGCATCAACTAGTAGGGTTGTCATTCCCAAAAGATCATAACATTGGTAGGTTCAGGTTGCTCCATGGTTTCATGGGAATCAGTTCCTTGGTAGGCAAGTACCCAATGATTGATTAGCACACCGTGATGCTTCCCGCCGAGATTTTTCCCTTCAAAATCTTCTGGACCATGTCTAGTAGTATGGGGATAATGAAATCGCTGGTCCATGGGATTGAAGCAAACACTCTGAATCTAAACTGATGTCAAATGTTCGACGATGATTACACGGGCTTTATTCGCTGAACTTTCATGTTCCTACTTGCAGGATGCCCGGCCCCAGACGGTTCTGGTGGAGAATCCCAAGACACTGGATGACAAGGGAAAACTGGTGAGCTTATCTCTAACATAATACTCTGACCATAATTCGTTTTCTATCTCTTTGTCAATTCAGCAATCGAACTATGAACTATCAATCTGACTTGACTGTTTTTGTTTGTTCTGATCCAGGTGAGCAATGTCGCCGTTGGTGTCACCTCGTGGAAAAGATGACCAAGAACTTGTCCGTGGCATCATCCCAAGGATATACTGATTAAACCCTTGGTGAACATGTATAACAACTATC
>OAMR01000460.1:541915-564065 GCA_900205405.1 Echinochloa crus-galli | reverse complement strand
GGGTGCCATATATTTCCTGTCTCTTATACACATCTACCGCGGCGCCTCCAACATTCGCTGCCCTCACTGCGGCAGGGTCAACTCGACAAGATCAGGTATGTAAAATCACAGTTCGTTGCATACTTGCATTCATCACCTGCAAATAAATTTAGTCCAAACTGACAGAAGGTTTGATTTCTGCTCCTGATCGATTGTGAAGCAGCGAACCAGATTGGTCACCTGTCGTGCGGCCATTGCCGGACCACTCTGGCGTACCCGCCGGGAGCCTCGACTGTCGGATGCCCAACATGCCGCTGCGTTAATCCTGTCAGGGTATGAGCAAATAAATCTCGATCCCCTTGCTCATTGCTGAACTGAACTGAACTGAATAAGTTATCTACTCATCGTTGCACATGTCGAGACAATTGGACTCATGCTCCGTTTGTAACCTTTCTGCAGAACAACAACTCTGGTGGCTCTGCACGGCCTGCGCCATCGGTATGTTACAAATCTCTGCAGCTTTCTGAAATAAAGCAAAATCTAGGAAGCAATACTGTTTCCATTAAAAAAAAACCTGGGACCATCGGCCAATCGATGATCGCAACGCGCGCAACCACCCTTTTTGCTGCATCAACTAGTAGGGTTGTCATTCCCAAAAGATCATAACATTGGTAGGTTCAGGTTGCTCCATGGTTTCATGGGAATCAGTTCCTTGGTAGGCAAGTACCCAATGATTGATTAGCACACCGTGATGCTTCCCGCCGAGATTTTTCCCTTCAAAATCTTCTGGACCATGTCTAGTAGTATGGGGATAATGAAATCGCTGGTCCATGGGATTGAAGCAAACACTCTGAATCTAAACTGATGTCAAATGTTCGACGATGATTACACGGGCTTTATTCGCTGAACTTTCATGTTCCAACTTGCAGGATGCCCGGCCCCAGACGGTTCTGGTGGAGAATCCCAAGACACTGGATGACAAGGGAAAACTGGTGAGCTTATCTCTAACATAATACTCTGACCATAATTCGTTTTCTATCTCTTTGTCAATTCAGCAAGCGAACTATGAACTATCAATCTGACTTGACTGTTTTTATTTGTTCTGATCCAGGTGAGCAATGTCGCCGTTGGTGTCACCTCGTGGAAAAGATGACCAAGAACTTGTCCGTGGCATCATCCCAAGGATATACTGATTAAACCCTTGGTGAACATGTATAACAACTATCTTAATGTAAAATCAAGTGTGTTTTGAAGCTTGATCTAAAAAAATGTAAAAGTTGAGCAGCCAATTAAAAGATCTGAAAATGTAAATATGCTGGCCCTCTGTGTGCTAGCCTATGTACTCCGAGCCAAAAAGGAATGGAAAGGAGTGAAGCATTGTGTCCTGAGAATTTTATTCTTGTCCTACCAAGTTTAGACACGCTGAGTCGGCTTTGCACTTTGCAAATTCTGATTCTCTGGTTGAAAATTTGAGACAACTGCTTTGTGGCAAAAGGAAAGTGATAGCCACAGGGGATGTGCCTGCTTCCTCTACTGTACACAAAAAAGGTTGTACTAGCTCCTATTTCAAGCATTCCTCATGATAAGATTTGACCAGCCGAAGATTCTGCAGCGTAGACTCTGAACTCTACTAGAAAGAGTTTTAAAAAGCCGCATTGGTTGTTTTCACATGGCTGCCATGGATGTATTCATTCAGACTCCGTCAGAACGTAAAATTGTTCTCAGTTCTCACCCCATCTGCATGCATGCAAGCACGGTTCTTCCCGTGCCAGCCACTGTGAACACATTTATCGTAACTTTCAAAATTGTTTGCCGTTGCAAAATTCAAGTAATATGACCACAGATTGGGGTTTTTTTCATTCAGTCAAATTGAGAAGAAATAAGTATATCCGTGTGTGTGAAGTCAGTTTAGTTATAGGAGTGACAGGGTTGGGCAAATTCTAACTAAAGATTACAGAATAATGTAGGGGGCTTGCAGTTTATTTTTGTTTTTAGTGGTGCATGTGGTACAGTAAGGCATCTCAAATAAGAAAAAAAATATGTGTTCTAACATTAGCACCCTAGTATTCAAAAAAAACATTAGCACCCTAAGCAAGCTATTACTTTTTTTAGGTCAAACCAAGCTATACTAGATTGATGAAAAGATGATAACACCACTGAAGCGAGGCGCGAGTGAAATCACCCGGGCCCGATCCATGGAAATGATGGGCTGGGCCGTCATCGCGACTAAACTGGCTAAACCCAAGTAGAACAAGTGGTTTGCCCAAAAAAAAGTAGAACAAGTGCTTCCATTATTCTCTGGTTCTTTTTAGAACAAGTGGTTCAATTATCCATGGAAGCAGTATTTTCATCTCAAAAGTTGCTACTCAACAATCGGCTTTTTTTCTGTGTTGATTTCAGTCAGTTTTTCGATCAATCCAATTATACAGCATAACAAAAAAGTGGCTGAGAAATCACTCAGAAAAAAGAAAGCAAAGATAGAGAGAGAAGTGGCTGAATAGAAGGTGAGAAATCAGCCAGATTCCGACTGATGGACTGAAAAATAACGAAGAAATTATCAAATCAAAAAATGAGAATACACATGCTCAAACTGACTGATTCATAGCCAAGCCCTGGTCGCTAGCTGTTGCTCCTGGGGGAGAAGTCATTCTGAGCTTAATCAAACCAGACGCCGTTTAACTTCCGTTAGCCCATAATTAACTTCGAGCCCACTTTGAGTTAAGTCTGGATCGATCAAGGAAAGACACAATCATCACAAAGTACATATATGGAATTCCGTTGATTATATATTTCATGGAAAAAGAAATGCTTGAAAAGAAAAACGAAAATCTCGAATTAAAGGTCAATGATGGAGATCTATCTCCCATTTCATGTGGCTTTAATTATTTATAATTTCCCAGTAGAACAAGTGGTTCCAATATTCTCTAATTTTTTTTCTGTCTCAGGCAGGACTGGCTGGACTCACATTCATACGAACAAAGCAAACTCTGAAACCAAAACAGGAGTAAGAATCATCCTGTGAATCCAAGAAGAAATTACATTAGACATTGGCTAATAATAAACTAACACCACCCGCGCACATCGTGATGGATTCCATTCAGCACAAAACCAGAGAGATTCCCAAATTAGTCAAATCCATGCAAAGATCACCCTCCCTCCTCTTCCTCTTCCCCAAGATTAATCAAATCACCTCCAACAAAAAAATAATATACATTAATCGCCTGATACATACCAACCCTAAATGAACATATATTTTTAAAAAATCACATAATTCTACTAAAACCATATTATTCTCTCTCTCTTTCTAATTTTACTACTTTTACCCTAATAAAAACTAAAAATTACACTATTAGTATATTATTAGCAGCAACTAACTCCGCAACTCCCCGGGTTTACGCTTAACACCCTTCCTTACGGAAACACCCGCGAACGAACGGTCCGGATCATTTTGCAGAAAGGTCCATTCATGTTTCGCACATTTACCGCCTGGTCCCTGCCGCTTCCGCGAATCGTGACATATAAGCCGTTCACGTGGCATCCCGCGGGCGCTAACACCAATGCCAATGGCGGCCGCGGCCGGCGCCGGCGACCCCTCCCCGCGCGCGGAGGCGGCCGGCTTCGGCTCCAACCACCTGTGGCCGCGGCGGGGGCCGCCGCCCCCGTCTCCGTCCCCCGCGGTCGGCAGGCCGCTGCCGTCCGGCGCGGTGCCGCGGCACGCCTACGTGTTCGACGGCGAGGGCGGGTTCGCCGAGGCGCCCTGGGGCCTCGCCGCGGCGGGGAACGCGCGGCCCGGCGAGTTCACGTGGCACCACGTCGAGCTCCCCCGCGCGGCTCCCGGCGGCGCGGCGGCCAAGCCGCTCCACCACGCGCAGGCGCTGATCGAGCTCCTGTCCCCGCCGCTCACGCTGCAGGAGATCCTCGCGTTCGTCGCCACGGGCCCGCACTGCGCCTCCGTCGCCGCCGCCGCCGGCTCAGGCGGCGCACTCCTGCTCCGCGTCAGCTCGCCGGGGCCCGTCGGCAGCGCGTACGCGCTCCGCCTGGCGGCGCGCGTCACCGAGAGCTCCGTCGTGACCGTCTCCGTCGGCGGCGTGCCGCGCCTGGCGTTCGGGGCCACGCAGGCGTCGCTCCTCTCCGAGGTACCGCTCGGCGTCGCGGCGTCGCTCTCCGACGAGGGCCACGGCGGCGGGCGCGCCGTCGACGGCGGCGTGGTCATCGAGGAGCGGCTGCTGGAGTCGCTGCTGGCCATGAACCACGCGGACGGCGCGCACACCGACAACCCGGTGCCGCGGACGGTGTCCAACCTCCTGGTGCACGTCCTCGGCACGCACCTAGACCACGTCCACGACATTGTCACGCGCCTCGAGATGGACCTCGACGCCATCGAGCTGCAGCTCGACAAAGGTAGGGGGTCGCTTTCCTTGGTCGGAAATCGCGTAATCTTTCCGTTCATTCCTAATCTGGATAAAAGTATTCGCTTTGCTGCTAACCTACGCCTCTGTGGTTGGTTGGTGGCGACCAAAATGTTTGACCTCTAACCTCTTACTGCATGAACGTAGATCCTAATTAGATTGATGGGATGCTAATTGGTGTTCAGTAATTGAGAGATTATTGCACATGATGATATTTTCTACAAAAAAAAGTTAAAAGATTTGCACATGATGATCCTAATTAGATTGATGGAATGCTTTATTGGATGGGTGTGTTTGTCAAATCTAGACATTTGCATCGACAAATCTAGACATTTTGGAATGGTTGAATGAAATCCCTGGACTGAATGTCTGAATGTAACATCGACTCTGTTACCTGAAATATCATGAATCATGACCCTAGTGAGAGTAGTGGGGATTGGGATGCCTTATGCAATGGATGTGTTTGTCAAATATTTCCGATTGTTAATTTGCATCAGAACGACAAATCTAGACATTTTGGAATGGTTGAATGCAAGTCCTGAACCGAATGTAGCGTTGACAATGACTCTGTTACCTGAAATGTCAATCATGATCCTAGGGTAGTGCTTGCAAATTGGACCCACATCTCACATGATCATGACCTCCAACCATCTATAATGCCATGTGACCTATGTCTAGTAAATACTGCCTGCTTCAGCAAAGGTGTTGTTCAGATCTAGATGGCACCAAATGGAAAACGTAGTGGCTACTCTGAAAAATGCCTGCATTAATACCTTTTTCTCTCTAAAGACTTTGCTTTTCATTTCATGATCAGTGGTGGATATTGATTGCAGGTGGTCACTTTATGAGGAAACTTTTGCTGGATGGCAGGAGATTCCCAAAAATGCATCTTGATTTACAGCGCCTGCTTCAGGTACATTCTGAACTTTTTCCCTCGAGTTTCTGGGAAAAATGTATAATTTTGGGATGCTATGTTAGAACTTACACTGTTTGAGTTTTAGTCAAAATTGCAATGTGCATGGAGCGAGTGCCCATTTGACATCGAGGTTATCATGCTGTGTTGCTTATAATTTAACTTCCATACTCTAAAGAATAGTTACTTGAATTGAATTGATTTACAGAGGTCACAGGCTTGGTGCTACAACTTTGTTTCTGTAGGTTGTTTCTCATGGTGAACAAGTGTTCCCTCGTGTGAAGGAAAAATGTGCGAGCAAGAGTTGGTTCTCAACTGGAGACGTCTCCGCCCTTGAAGATTTGATAGGTCGCCTTAGGAGGCTCAAAGAAAACCTAGGATTCATAACAAATAGAGTGACAACACTCCAGGCTAGTCTGGACAGTTGGCAATCCGAGCAGATAAACAAAAGCTTATACTACCTTTCATTTCTCTCCATAATATTCCTTCCTCTATCCATTGTCACGGGAGGTGAGTTCTTTCTACCGATTCTCGCTCATGTCTATTTTCCCCAATTCATTTGTTTGTTTAAGTGCTCTCACTTTACTGACTTATATTTGCACAATTTATCCAGTATTCGGGATGAATGTTGGTGGTGTGCCATGGACCGAGCAGAACAAGAACCCTAAAAACCGAGACGGCTTCATGAATGTCATGCTAATATGTGTCGTCATCTTGCTTCTTCTGTTGCTCTGTTTCTTGTTTCCTTCATTGTATTCACATGTGACAACGTGGAGAACCCGCCGTGAAATGAAGCGGAGCAATTCACAGAACAAAAGACACCTGAAACTCTTCAAAGGTCACAAAGAAGGTTACATGCGCCTATGACAAACAGTTGCAAACTGCCGTGTCCATTGCAGCAGTAAGGTTATTCACAGTGCTGTTGTAAAATTAGAGGAAAAAAGATCCTAGGTAGTCAACACATGTACAGATTGAAGGAGAACCTCCATTGCAGGTTCATATCTTGTTCATTGCTTAGTTCATTTTTAGTAGTCTTTGGTCTGTTGGGGAAGCCTATAAAGTTCATGGCTGTAGCTGTAACATTATTTTCCTGAAAACTGTGACATTCTTTCCATGATACTTAGACCATTGTTCTTCCAGGCTGTTGTTTCTTTTTTTTCCCTTTTCTTTTTTTTTTGAACAAAAGGTTGTTGTTTCTGTATTTGACATTTTGAGCAAACTCCTTCATGCAGGCTACTATTTCTGTAGTTGAGCAAATTCTCCATGTTTAAGGCACGCTGAAACTGCAACATGGTGATCGTCTTTCTTCTGAAACGATGGTTGGTGTTTTCATTGCTTTGCTGCATGCCAGCACGATTGAGCATACCTGGCAATTGGCAATGCCGGCAGAACATGACTAAGTCCCTGCTTTATTTTCTCTCAATTTGATTATGGAAGCAGCGAAAGGTGCAAGCAATTTACCTCCAGAAGTGCCAACCAGAATTTGCAAGTGTGCTGATTGGATCCATCGAGTAAACAAATTGCAGCATGTGGGTGTTGACATTTGGTCTGGAATTGGAGATAGACCTGGCTAGAAGACACCTTCAGGCCTGGCCAGAACGAACCTTCTGATAGGATAAAACGAACCTTCTGATAGGATAAACCACTGTAGGTTCCAGTTTTTGACATTTTCAAGAAGCATGAACCCGGTGATCAAAATCGCTCAACAGCATCAATATTATAATATGGTTTCCCTATAATATTCAAGTACAAGGGAAAATGGCAAAGCTAAGAGCACACTCGATTCTCTCAAAAAAAGAAACGGAGTGTTTCATTTCAATGATACACCTCTGGTACAAATAGTAATCATGAGCCTCATTTCTATGCACGACCCGTATAATTTCACTCTGATCTGCAGCCTGAGCCCGAATGATGACTCTACCACACAGAAATAGTGGAAAATTGATGGAAACCACTGGAACTCCTTGTCTAGAACCTGTAATGAAGAGCAATAGTGTTAGGATGCAAGTAAGCAAACAAATGTGCAAGCATAGAAAGAAGAGGATATTTGCTTCTTATGTTGAGTGTGCAAGCGCAGAAAGAAACGAATATTTGCTTCTTATGTTGTTTACTACAGAGCAGTACATGAAGTATTAGAAAAAAAATTTACTAAGATCTGCATTGGCCCAAACATGAAGCTAGCATACTTGATGTTTGTCACCAGCAAAGATAAATGGGCAATGACATAAAGAAAAACTAAGTGGTGCACCTTAAATTCAACTTCACTTCAGGCTTTGAAACTGTACAGGAGATGAATGATCTGCAAACACAAAACCATGTGTTAATCATAATGATTCATCCACACATAAAAAAAATTAAGACAATAAAATATTATCATGAGCAGTACCATTTGTCAAACCAGTTGAAATAATTCTATCAATGTTATCAATGCGACGCTGTATGGACTTCAGTAGCATGTTCAGTGCTGAAATTCTTTTGCGGATAGTGGAAATCCTTGCTGAATGTTGCATTATTACCAGTGAGGGTGCATTCTCTAATAGCTTATCCAGTTCTGCAAAAACATTAGGCTCAGTTCCATGCGGTTCCTTGGTACACATACATATTGTTCAACAAAAAGTTGTCTAGCGCACTGATATGTGAAAATTTTGAACAAAATCACGTGGGAAGGAAGAATCAAAATAGAAACGTAAATAAGAGTACTCCAAGGAATAGATAGGTAAAGATATAGCTCAAAGACAAACTTGAACTCTATTGTTTGTGCAAATCGGTACGAACCCTGAGTTGCTCAATTTAACAGCTAGTATTTACAAATTTATCCATTGGTTCATTAACCCACTCGATCTCAAGCAATGACTAGATTTGGCTGGCATTAAATACAAGCAACTACATTAAGTGCAAATCAGAAGCATCCGAACCACAAAATGAAATGAGTAAGTGTAACTAGGAACAGCACAAGTACAGTCAGTAAATCTCCTGGTATCATATATTGACAGCATATTCCACCCTTTTTTTTAAATAGGGCGTATTAGAATTTGAAGAAGTCAAGCTCTGTAGCTTTTGACCAACAATTTAAACAAATTATATGCATGTTTATACTGTCCAAAACATGTACCCATAAATGTGTGTTTCACATATATTTTCATATGATATTGATTTTTCTTGCAACCATTGGTGGTATGCCGAAGAGAAATTAAAAGCCAAAGTCCATTCTTGGGGACTTTTTTTCCAAATCTTAATACGCCATACATACAGAAAAGTAGGGAGTAGTTTGCACAGGTGGTTCAAATCAGGTTCATATACCTCAATACACGCGTGTAAAAAAACATAAGCAATATTGCACAAGAAAGATAATTGTCCATCAGCTTAATTGTGGTGGCAACAAGCATTAAATTTTGACTTCACCTTGTGCATGGTTACTAACTTACTATCCCGAAGTGGCAAAGTGCATACACAGATACAAATACAGAACTCAACTCAGTCGGTTGCCACTTAAATCCCATTAGATATCCATCAGTTGAATTAACGCTGCAGTATGAATCTAAGCTAGTATGATTTTAGCAAAATGCAATTCCTCAAAATTTCAGAACCCTAAGCCACAGAAGGCCCACCACGAGATGGCAGCAGCAGCGATCGAGTACAAGTGAGTGTCGTTGGGAAAGCGAGAGGGAGCGGCAGGGACTCCACCCACCTCGGTTGAGGCGGTCGATGGCTGCGGCGACCTCGTCCTGGCTCCGGGCGGTGGCGGCCGCCCGCGCCTCGTGCTCCCGCAGCGCGCCGCCCAGCACCCCCGCGATCGCCGTGGCCAGAGCGTCGCACCGCTCCGGCGGGGACGCGGCCCGCTCGCCCTCCGCACCGCCGCCGTCCACCGCGCTCTCCGGACGGCCGTCGCCGGCGGCGGCGGTTGAGGGGGAGGGGAGATCCGCGCCGTCCATTTTCGAGTGGTGGACCCATCGGGAGGGCTCGACTAGTGTGGTGGAGACTAGCGAAGCGGCGGTCCACTGTTGGGCCGAAAGTTCGGCCAATATCGGGCTTTTTATTGGGCTTACGAAACATAAAAAATCCTAGCTAGGATAATCGATGGGCTTTGTCTAAAAAAGGTGAAAGTGAGACCATGTTCTTTTTCTTTTCTTTTCTTTTCTTTTCTGTACATGCTTTTTCCAAGTTTCTAAATATCTTTTTTGCAAGAATTTTTTATGCCTCAGTTTATGTTAGTGATGTGGAATGGATTTCGACGTATTTTGATCTCCATCAAACTTTTTAATGACATTGATCCAAATGATGGAATTTGAATCTCTCAAGTTTTCCATTCTTTTGAGCAAAATTTACGGCGGGCAGACATGCGGCGCTGTGCAAGTGCAGACAAACGCGGTGGGGGCACCGAATTGAATTCCGTCTGACACTNNNCCGCCGCCAGCGGCCGCCGGGCCCGTTGCGCGCGCTCGCCCTTCGCCGTCGCCGGCGAGCGCGGCCAGTCCCCGGCCACGGGAGCAGGAGATCTGGGGCGGGGGCGTCGCTGGGGTGCTGCCCCAATGCCCCGAGGCGAGCTCTTCCCCGCGGAGTAGGCGGGCCGCCGAGGAAGCTTAGTTGCCGGCGTGCCTCACTGACGCGTGGCGACGGAGGCTTGAAGCAATCCTGCTCCATCCAAGACGCGGTCGAATTTTTTCGGTACGGATGAAACGGCTCCTCGCTTGCTCTCTGCTTGGGTGTTCGATTCGCCGGCCCAATGCAGCAGCGGTCATTATCCGGGTTGCCACGTCGCTACGCTAATCGTCGGTGTTGTTTTCTTCCTGCTTGGTAGGTACCGAAGAAAAGGGAGGAAATCGACAAACCAGTCGGCTGTTCAGATGCTGTGCGGTGAGGGTGACTGAGCAGCCACTCCACCACCCTGGTGTTCTTGCTTCCAGGTACGCACCACAGAGGAGAAAAGCTTCTCTTTTTTGTTTGATCTATCTATAGTAAGACCCACCTGATTCCTGTTGGTTCTGAGACGATTTTTTAATATAATAAGACTCATCTGATGCCTGTTGGTAACTTGGTACTAAGAAAACACAAAATCTGCAGCTCTTGCAGGATCTTCTCAGCATGAGAGCCTACCCCAGGTTTCAAGAAATGGGCCATGTGCTGGTTCTAGCAGTGTGCTTCCTGCTCTTGCTGCCTGATTGGGCGTGTGGCCTTGGATCCATGTCATCCATTGCGGTGTCTTATGGGGAGGATGGTCCGGTGTTCTGTGGCCTCAGCTCTGACGGCTCCCACCTGGTTGCCTGCTTTGGTGCGGATGCCTCTGTTCTGTATGGTGCACCGCCCAATATCCCTTTCCTTGGCCTTACAGCGGGGGACGGGTTTGTGTGTGGCCTGTTGCTGGACACCAGGCAGCCTTACTGCTGGGGAAGCAACTCCTATGTCAAGAGTGGGGTTCCGCAGCCGATGATCGAGAGCGCAAAGTACTCTGAGCTCAGTGCAGGGGACAATCACCTTTGTGCGCTGCGAGCGGCTGCAGATGGGATTCATGGCACTAATGACGGTGCATCGTTGATCGACTGCTGGGGATACAATATGACTGCCACGCATGTTCTTGCTGAGTCCGTGTCGACCATTTCAGCAGGTTCAGTGTTCAATTGCGGCTTGTTTGCGCGTAACAGGACGGTGTTCTGCTGGGGCGATGAAACTGTGAGCGGTGTTGTTGGGCTGACACCTAGGGATTTGCATTTCCAGTCTATAGGAGCAGGTGGTTACCATGTCTGTGGGGTGTTGGAGAATGAACAGGTGTTCTGCTGGGGCAGGAGCTTGGAAATGCAGCAGGTGGCACCATCCAGTGCTATTGGTGATGGTGATGTGAACATTGTGCCAATGGATGCGATGGTCTCTGTGGTCGGTGGGCGGTTCCATGCTTGTGGTATCAAGAGCCGTGATCACCAAGTAGCTTGCTGGGGTTTCACACTTCATAAAAGTACATCGCCACCAAAAGGGCTCAAGATGTATGTGCTTGTGGCTGGGGACTACTTTACTTGTGGAGTGCCTGCTGAGACATCGTTGATGCCAAGGTGCTGGGGCAACAGTGGGCCATTGGCATTACCAATGGCGGTACCCCCTGGGATTTGTGTACCTACGGCATGCAGCCATGGTTACTATGAGTATGTGAACCACGGTGAAGTTGGCAGTAGCAAGGTGTGTAAGCCTGAGAATTCTAGACTCTGCCTGCCATGTAGTACAAGTTGCCCAGAAGACTCGTACGAGTCATCTCCTTGCAATGCGACAGCTGACCGTGTTTGCCACTTTGACTGCATGAGGTGTGTCACAGACGAGTGCTTGTCATTCTGCTTATCACAGAAGAGGACCAAGAGCCAGAAGTTGATGGCTTTTCAGATGCGTATCTTTGTGGCAGAGATTGTATTTGCCATCATCTTGGTTCTCACTGTGTCAGTAACCACTTGCATGTATGTCCGGCACAAGCTTCGACATTGCCAATGTTCAAATAGCGAGCTGAGACTGGCAAAGAGCACAGCATACTCTTTTCGCAAAGATAACATGAGGATCCAGCCTGATGTGGAGGACTTGAAGGTCAGGAGAGCTCAGGAATTCTCCTATGGAGAGTTAGAGCAAGCAACCGGTGGCTTCTCAGAGGATTCACAAGTCGGGAAAGGCAGCTTTTCATGTGTATTCAAGGGCATATTGAGAGATGGGACAGTGGTTGCTGTGAAGCGTGCAATAAAAGCATCAGATGTGAAGAAGAGCTCAAAAGAGTTCCACAATGAACTTGACCTCCTCTCCAGGCTCAACCATGCGCATTTGCTCAACCTGCTTGGATACTGTGAGGATGGCAGTGAGAGGCTCTTAGTTTATGAGTTCATGGCCCATGGATCGCTGTACCAGCATCTTCATGGTAACGATCCAAACTTGAAAAAGCGATTGAATTGGGCCAGGCGGGTCACTATTGCTGTCCAGGCTGCTAGGGGAATCGAGTACTTGCATGGCTATGCTGCAGATGTCCTCTAACCACTCTTGCTCAGAGAACGAACTCGCTGATGGGGATGATCAGCGAATTGAGTACAGGGCACCATCCTGGATAACTTTCCCTAGTGTGACCTCATCGCAGAGAAGGAAATCATCTGCATCAGAAGCTGACATCGCCGGCCGAACGACCACAGACAGTAGGAACGTTGGGAGCAGCATAGGTGATGGACTGCGGTCTCTGGAGGAAGAGATCGGCCCAGCCTCACCGCAGGAGAACCTGTACTTGCAGCATAACTTCTGAAGAAATGTCAGGAGCTGCAGAATTTAACGAAGTGACTTTCTGCCTTCGCTGAGAAGCATTTTAAGTTGAGTGTCCTTGCTTTGTTTATTCAGGAAATGAAGATCTGGGGCTTAGCTGGTGTGAAGGGCATCACTCTTCTAGTCTGCTTACTGCCGCATTGCCTGGAGTTGATTAACCTTTGGGCCATGTTTGTTTGTGGCCGTCGTCTTTTTCACTTGTAAAAGACGTGTCCGTTCTGAACCATTCCTTAGTGTAAGTGTGTTTGTATGAGTTGACCGTGTGTGTATGTGGTGGTTTTTTGTTTTGTAGGGGCTCTTTTACCCCTGCTCCATCTTCTTAATATAAAGATACGTAGCTCTCCCGCGTGTTTGAGGAAAAAACATTTTAAGTTTATACATCCTATAGAGTAGCAAGACATTTAAAAACAAAGAGAGCTGATGAGTACTGGAAGGAAAAAAAATCATCCAGGGGCATTTCTTTGTAGATTCATATGGCCTTCTATTTTATTTTCCTGATGCTATTTCTCTGCGGGTGGCTACGTTTGATGGATTATCTTTTCTCCTTCGCTTACAGAACTGTGTAGTTTTCTTAATCCTTCAGATCATCTCTTTGGTTTATGATGCTGCTTTTGCAGTGAATTGGATGTTAACTGCTTCTAACACAGTTACATATATGTTCTTGTGGAAGGTTTCTTCGGTTGCTTGATTTGTGATTCTAAGTAACAGGTTGGTTGGCGTAGTCGTCTCTTCAGAAAGAGGTCTGCCTCAAGGATGGCTGCTGCCATGTTCCATGATCTGTTTACACAATGAAGACAGGTTCTTGTATGAGTTGGTTGTAAGTGTGCTAACCAATTAATGTTGCTCTCATCTAACACCATGAAGACAGTCTTTATTTAGTTAAACTAGTGGTATTCACATTATTCTTCTTGAAATTGTACTTATCGTTCCCTTTTTTTCTGGTCCATCCCCTAAATATTTGCTGCAGAACTTGAGTGCCAGTGAAACCAGTGTGTTATATGTATTTTGTCCTTGTGAATTTTAGCTGCCGTGTGGTGAAATATCTCAAATTTTCTTTAATTGCCAGTGGAAATAAGCTTTTGCTATGTCGTAGGGATATGCATATCAATGTTGTGACCATGCCAGGTTGAAGATATTTGACTTTCATTTTATGAGAAAACTTCTTTTGCTCAGCGCTGGTTTCATTTGTTTGGTTTCGGTGTATGAACAAGATGTGTAAGCTTCAGAGTTATATTTTCAAGCTTTTTTCAAACATAATCTTTCTATGATTAGTAGTACCACATAATTTCCATTGCTTTACATGATTAGTTTAATTGGGGTCCTCAGAAAGTTTAATTTAAATTTCTAGGACATAATGTTAGTACTTCAGATCAAGTGTATCCATCTGCCTGAAGCCTTCCAACTGCCAGCGTAATCTTTCTATGATGTTAACACACGTCTTTGAATACCATTACCTAAGCTTTACTCCTTTTCAACATGAGTTTTAGTATAGTTTATAATCTTGTCAATAGAAGCAGGCATACAAGAAGTGAAGCCTGAGACCGGTGGTGGAGGTTTCCAAGTCTGAATCAACTGCTCTTTCGGAACGAAGGCTTGGAGTAAATGGGGAGCATCCAAAGAAACAGGTGCCTGCTGACAAATAGAATGCCTTTATATGGGATTATGGCAAAAGAAAAAAGGAGCAAGCTGATCTTTCTGAACCGTGATCTCTAAGGATTTAGTTATGGATAGGAGCGCTTGGAGACTAGTAATCAATCGCCCTGTTCGGTGGCTGGTGGCTGGCGCTGGTTTTTGCTGAGAGAAAAACACTGCTGGCTGGTTGGTGGCTGGTGGCTGGCGCTGGTTTTTACTGAGAGAAAAACACTGCTGGCTAGTTGGTGGCTGGCGCTGGTTTTTGCTGAGAGAAAAACACTGCTGGCTGGTTGGTGGCTGGTGGCTGGCGCTGGTTTTCGCTGAGAGAAAAACACTGTTGACTCGCTGGAAACAATCTAAACGAACAGGGCGAATGTGCCTGAACCGTGATCTTTGCTTCCTTTTCTGTTCTCCCCTAACTCTATTTTCTTTTTCTTTTTTTCTTTTTGGGTTTCACCTCTAGTCTACACCAACTTGCTTAGGACAAAAGGCTATGTTGTTGTTGTTGTTGTTGTAAAAAAGGAGCAAGCTTCATATGTTTCTTGTTTTTCATTCGGAACTTTTTGTTCCCTTCATTTAAACTGTTTATCTCTTGGACACCATACTTTGTATAATTATAATTAGATTTGGTAAAATCTACTGACTGTATCCTTCATAATTGAAAATTATAATTAAATTTGGTAAAATCTACTGACTGTATCCTTCATAGTTGAAATATAGACTTACTCAATTCTTTATCATAGCTATTTTATCTTAACTGGACAGGTGATGAGTATCTCTTGGAAGAACACTCATGCACATCGAGTTTATCATAGCTGTCTTCGGTGGGTTTTCCGAGAAGGTAAGTGACGGGTAATTTTAGTTTGTTTGCTGAGGGAACCACAGTACCATCTATTATTTGTTTGTGAGGGATTCGCTTCTTATGTTACCCATCCATTACTGTGCACAGAAAAATACAGCACCGGAACAAACAAGAATATCACCAGAACAGAAAAGTGCATCTGGATTTGTGAGACTGTCTGTACTCCACTGAGGCCTGAATGTGAGCATCTATGGCATCAGTTCCCTTTGCCTTTAAGCTTTTAAGGAATCATCCGGTCCAAATCCAGAGCAAATGAAAACAAGGTCTCGATAGCAGTCTGGCGATCATCTGGCATTGAAGGGAGAGATAATACAGTATGTATTTTGGGCTGTGTTGTGGTTGTAGTTTTTATTGGATTATCTTCGGTGGATCTGTGATTGTGTGATCACCTTTCGTGCCAAAGCCACTGGAACATCATCGTGTATCATTTTGTGTGTGTATCTGCAATTTATTCAAGATGATGGACACATCGATCATATTGCAGTTCCGTGTGGAGCAAATCCGGTGCCCATGGACATGGATAACAATAATGATGCAAATGGGGGTGACAAAAAATAACAGCAATGATGCAAATGGAGATGACAAGATAATAGCGAGGTGGAAAAATGATGGTGGCATTTGTTCTCCATCTCACAGCAAGATGCAGCACAAATGCTTGCTTTTTTTATGGACAAGCGTGAATTCATTAATAGGATCGATAGGTATATATACGATCGAGACTGCTGCTCAGAGTGCACTGACTTTTCATTCGTCTTTCTTAATTTTGGAATTTTCAATCTAAACCAGCAGTTTTCTGTAGCCAAAGACTTCCAAGAGGATAGTGAGTGGTAAGGATTTAGTACCACCGGCATTTGAAACTTTCATTTCCAATTAAGTTCCGCAATTGAATTGAAATTTTAGCTGGATTCCTATTTAGTTTGAACTACAATCGCAACGTCAGCAGTTTTCAGCTCACCAATCACCACTGCTTAAGGATTGGAATGGACAGTAACGCTTTCTAACGACAGATTCACCACAGTATTCTGCAGCAACGGTGCATAAGGGATAACTTTTCTAGCTCATTGTTTTCCTTCATAACGTTTCTACATTATTAATCTCGAAGAGCTTCAACTAAAGCCCACAGGTCAAAATTGACTTCAGCTTCCATAGTGAAACAAATAGAACGAAATCATCGCAGGGCAAACGACAGCATACCCTCGAGCATGCCAGCTCCTCAGTGCGGAAGGCTCAATAAGTGCCGAAACTCGACATAGCAAACGCGCAGGTCACCACCAAAATGCAGGAACATCAGAAATTAACCGGCTCAGGAATTACTTAATAGGTAGGTAGATATTAGCAGCAAACAAAGCTCCATAACAGGTTCACAAAACGACTGATTTGTCTCAGTGCAAAACTCTTGATATAACTAGAACAACGATAACAGGCCTACTGAAGTGCAGGTTTCAAAGACAAGCTATTCAACAGATGATGATCAGTGACACCGCGCTAGTAGACATCTCTTCATGAGGCTATCGCATCCAAAGAAACGTGTCCCAGCTTGCCCTCACCACCACCATCCATCTCCAGCAGCTTACTTAGATCTCTGCCTCATCTTTCGGCGCTTCCTCTTCAGCCTCCTCATGCGCTTCTTCTTCCACTGAAAGTTTATACAAATGAGAATGCATCAGTGAACACAGCATTAGCTTTAATAAGAAACTAATTGCACAGTAGAGAAAAAAAACATCCAAGTAAAGCACAAAAGAATGCCAGAACAGGATTATCCTTATGCAAGCAGAGTAGACGGATAACAATGGACAAATAGTATTCAAGGGAGTTCCAAGAGTTAGCTTTCAGTGCCTAACCACATATAAGAAAGATCAGTGTCTAGCTGCTTGTCAAAGTTCCATGCTTGTAGCACAAATTTACTAGCAAAGTGGAACAAGCTAACAAATACAAGTGGGCGAAAGTAAGCAACCAATTGTTCAGTAAGGCAGTATGTGAATATAAAGTAGCAATGGACTCAGAAATATCTGAGGGAAATCCACAACTACATTAGCTTCAGGTGATGGTTGGACCAAAGCTAAATGCACATTAGAACCATACATGATATAAGGAACAAAGGAATGATATGTTTACACGGTCTGACAGAAGTCATACACCAACATGCAACAAGACCTAGATCATATGCCACTGGAAAAGCACAACTATCATTGCACACTATGCTGTATTGGAAGACAGTCTCATAATTCTAATGTCAGATCCACTCCTATGCAAGCAAATTAAGTAACAACATTCCAAATCATGCCACATACCAACATTGGAAAGATCCGAACTTGTATCATCATATGCTGCTAATCTAGAAGTACAATTCGTAACTAAACTGCACCAAGCATAATAATACTACTACAATCCACGGGGCTCATATCAAGTGTATGCGATAAAGAAACCTTCACCGTGGCAGGGGAAGAACCCTACCAGGCGGCGCACCTCAAGCACGCGCCACCACCCCCACCGCAGCGGGAAGGACTACGAGGAACGGGACACATGGAGCACGAGATACCAAGCCCGCGCTACAAGATCGATCTCCAGCTCTGCCCGGCTCAGCTCATTTCAGACCAAACAGGCCCTAAAAGATTTAAGCCTAGCGCAAGGCGGCACCTCGCGCCCCATGCTAACTATCCCAACCGCTCGTCCGGCCGCCGCGACGGGGGGAGCACGCACGGCGAGACAGATCCGCCGTCCCGGCAAGGATTCCCCCCAGATTTAAGCCACTCGAGCCTCTCTCTTTGTAATCACAGCCCCCATGACAAAGCACGAATCGAGCAGAGCACAAAACCATGGCGAGGAGTTGCCACGCCACAGGGATCTAAGCAGCAAACTACAGAGGAGGAGGATGGAGGACGGAGGATACCTTGGCCCTCATGGTCGCCTCCTCGCGGGGTCTCCTTGGCGCGTCTCCTCCTGCGGCGTCGGCGGCAGCGGCGGCGGCGGGGTTGCGATGGGGAGAGGGGAATGGGATAGAGGCGGCGGCTAAAGGTATATATAGATGGGGAGGGAAGCGGAACCCTAGGAGTGATCAGGTGGCTTCGAGAAGGTGGGCTTGGGCCTTAGGTGGGCCGTGTTTCCGCGAAGGTGGAAGAAAACGAGAGCCCAAGCACACATAAAGCTGCTGAAATATTTACTGTACTCTATTTCTAAACAATATCGTCTCAGAAATTGTCCGCCTTTTATGAGGAATCGAAACCTTCAATCCATCAAGCAATCCCATTCCAAACTAACCTATATAAGTGTAATGTCTTAAAATTGGGTTAACAGAAGACATTAACCTATGACGTCTCTCTTCGACTATGTTTCCTGTGAATTCTCACTTGGAACGAAGGGAGTATGGCTCTCCAATTGGTACCAGAATGCTAACAGTCGTTTGGTTGAGAAATCGAGAGAGTGAAGAGTTTCATGGGATGTGAGAGGAGTTTCATCATCATGAAACTCATCTGGCACGGTTTCATAGATTCTGGTCTTGCTAAACGTGTGATGAAATCCTGCACTGAGACTGGCCTAATTTAATACCTGCATTGTCTTTCAGAAGTAACACCACTGTTTTTACTACTAGGTATACTGGTGATCAAACAACCCATTTAATCCGTCAGACCAAATAAATGGATTGATGTTCCCTCCCATTCCTTGGACCGAACATCCCAGGGCAGCATGTCTTTTCTTCTCAAAGCAAAAGGTCACTAGTTTTGTTGGCAATCAGGCCATCAGGGGAATTAACCGTCACCACCACCAAAATACACTTGCATTCGATCAGGGTGGGTAATCGAGATATCAAAGGTGAAGAGTAATATAATTCTATCCCAGCTTGAATTAAGAAATAAATGTGACAACAGTCATAATGGAACAAGGAAAGATGGCGCACGAAACCCAGCTGGTTTCCCCACACTTTGTGCTGCAGCTTTGTTTTTTTTTGTTTTTTGTTTTTCTTTTAACTATGTTGGCCGCGATTCTTCTTCCTGGAGGAAAGTAAAGGAGAGGGGGATTTACAGATGCCCGACAACCATCCATGGGAATACATTGCCTTGGTGACTATCATTTGGTGCTGTTCCCGTTGCACTGGTGAACGAAACCGTTGCCATGGGCGTTGCCGTTTTCGTGAATTCCATTGCTGCTGCAGCTGCTGCTCCCGACATCCTTGCGCTTCAGACTGGCCTTCTTCGCCCCCCATATGCGAATGGTGTGATCATCGCTCCCCGATGCGAGCATGTGGGGATTTGCAGGATTCCAGCTTACGCAGTTGACTGTGCCCGAATGACCAGCTAGAGTCTCAACAAGATCCCCGGTGGCTCTATGCCATATGTAGACCTGAAAATATAAATGTTGCACAATATTATTAAGGCCATTTGCTGGGGAAGAGAAAATATGCAATGAACTGTGTGGCTGGATCGGCGAACTGTTGGACACTGCATCTTCTGTTTTTCCACAACTTTTAAGATCTAACAAAAATTCAGTTTTTTAACAGAAATGCAAGGCAGCATATTTCCTACTATCTATCACAGAAGTATGGATGCCATCACTGCATGCCTCTATTACACCCATTAGAGTAATAGTTCATCCAAAAATGCATTCCAGTTGAAAGAAACAGATGATTCCAACATATCTAGTATTCATAATGGCATGTCCTACCCTAAAAAGAAATCAGCAGCATGATTCGTGTCATGAGATATGCGGTGCAAGTGACAATGAATACGCTGCATATTGAATGTATATACGACACCTGATGGAAACTTGGAATTTGCAGACTGATATACAGATGTCTATGATTCCAACATATCTAGTATTCATAATGGCATGTCCTACCCTAAAAAGAAATCAGCAGCATGATTCGTGTCATGAGATATGCGGTGCAAGTGACAATGAATACGCTGCATATTGAATGTATATACGACACCTGATGGAAACTTGGAATTTGCAGACTGATATACAGATGTCTATTAAATTATAATAATCTGAAGAGCAGGCCCAGGCACAAGTGCCAATTTCAACAGCCTAGTTGTTAATCAAAGATTATGCTCTCATGATTGAATTTTTTATCATATACAAAAGAATAAAATATTGCATAGAGGATGGTTGAAATGACAAACATATTCTCCACACCGTCCATTAGATTTGGTTCATGAGATGGACAAATATGTCTGTGGGTAGCGCAAAATAATAGATACGGTACAGAAAGACAACAAATTTTAAGCACGCCCATCAGTTTTATAGCAATAGGTGCTCACAAGGCAATCATCATACCTGTGAATCTTCACTCCCACTAGCAATGAACGCCTGCTCTGATCCGCCAAAACATGATCGTATCACAAACCGGCTGCGCTTATGGCCACTGTACCGGTTGACTCGAATTGGACCATTTCGTATGTTCCACAAATGAATCTCCTCATTTGAAAGATTTACAAGCAAGAAGTCACCATCTTCCGATAGAACAAATGAAGTAATTATATTATCCTCATCAATTAGCCTCTCCTGTTTTGTCTCCCTATCAAATAGAAGAATTGTTTTCTCCCCATTCATGCTTATTATAATCTTGCCATCTTTTGCTACAGCAAAATCAGATGTTTTCGTTGATCTCTGCCCTTTCCAGCAATCTACTTCCTTACCATCTAAATCCAAAATGCAAAAGTGTTGATCAGTTAGACCATACAACATTTGCTTTCCATCTGGAAACCAATTACATGATACAAAACCAATGCCAGGCTTTTCATAAACATGAAGACATTTGCCAGAATCAACATCCCAGCGTCGGATGGTTTCTTCCATCCCACACGTGAGAAGCTGACAATCATCAGGGCTCCATGCAACCGACATCACTGCCTTCTCATGGCCACTCAATGTGTGCTTCAGTAACAGCTCTCCGTCTTCATCGACCTACGAAATGTAAACATTACTGCATTAAAAAATAACTCAAAAGAGGGAAAGTAAACTTCAGACCATGGTCAATAACAAAAGACAAAAAGTACAGCTTCCTAACACAGGCAAAAAGTTTGTACCAGCAGCAAAATAATTTTGCAATTAACATAAAGCTCTCAACAATAAGAATCACAACACCCAAACCCACTAATAAAACTGCAATGTGTATGTATAACAACCAACTTTCATGGCTGCTTTAATATGGTATGCAATGTAACAGGAGACGGACACAGAATTCATTAGAGAAGATCGGAAGCAAACTTGGCAAACATGTACATTAAATTTTCTCTGATCCACAAGCTAACAGGATGTAAGTAATAGGCTTTGAGGAAAATGATCATATGAAATGGCATACTTCTGTTCTTCTTTTTGAAAATAACCAAGGATCTCAAAAATCAACTTTTGTAAAGACACTAAGAGCAAGGAATAAAAAGGCATCGAGAATAAAAGGCATTAGTAAGACTGGACAATTTAAGTTCCTGACATGAGGTGTAAATAAGAAACTGAGGAATAGGCCACCCCAGTTTGTACAAAGATCATGAGAAAAGAAGGCATTAGAAGCATAGAATCACAAGTTTACCTCCCATATCATTGCGGTTTTATCAGATGATGCTGAGGCTAAATACTTTCCATTGTTTGAAAATTGGATAAACCACACCTCATCACGATGCGCACGCAAAACCTGCAACAACATTTTTACTTATATATTAGACCATCTAACGAACATTAGGAAATGCAGCTGATTAATCTTGATAACCAAATTATCCAACTTAAGCCAGTTTCACGCGAAAACAAATTATGACATGATGCGAGTTGCATGTTTATATATATATATAATCTGAGTGAAAGATCAGTTCCTTAATGAAGGAAACACCTCAGATATAGAATATTTCATGAACTGCGAAGATGGGCAGCATTTGGCTCTAATATAATCCTTTTTTCTGACCAAAAGATGTAGTAACCTGAATTATGCAAATCACTATTTGGCAACAGAGAGCAAGAAGAGGAGACAAGGGGATGGATGGGAGATGCTGAAGGAAAGGGAGGGGATGGAGCAAGGGCTACAAGGAGGCTTAGGTTTGCATACTATAAAGTTGGATCATGCCTTCAGATTTACAAACCACACCAGCAAAGTTGGGACTT